>VWZX01004367.1:774017-984693 GCA_013399015.1 Galbula dea | reverse complement strand
ACCTGCTGGAGAGGGTCCAAAGTAGGGCTACTAAAATGATCAAGGGGTTGGAACACCTCCCCTATGATGATAGGCTGAGAGAGCTGGGATTGTTCAGTCTTGAGAAAAGAAGGCTTTGGGGGGACCTAATAGTCACCTTCCAGTACCTGAAGGGGTCATATAGAAAGGCTGGAGAGGGCCTGTTTACAAAGGCCTGTAGTGATAGGACAAGGGGTAATGGGTTTAAATTAGGGAAGAGCAGGTTTAGATTGGATATTAGGAAAAAGTTCCTTACTACAAGGGTAGTGGAACATTGGAACAGGTTACCCAGGCAGGTGGTTGAGTCCCCGTCCCTGGAGGTGTTCAAGGCGAGGCTGGACAGGGTGCTTGGCAACCTGGTTTAGTTGAAGATTGCCTGCTCACTGTAGGGGGTTGGACTAGATGACCTCTAAGGTCCCTTCCAATCCTAATAATTCTATGATTCTATGATTACATGACTAACAGGACAGTCTTTAGATTAACAGCTTGTCATAAAAAGTTTACTTCCCTTGGTTTTCTACTGTTCACTTTTCCTTTAATTAAGAACCATTTCTGGGAGACAGCAATTAAGAAAACTCTTCTTTTTAATCAATGGATCAAATTATTCTTATTTCTGTCCCAGTCTTCTTTGTTGCAATGCATAACCTTTACTTCTGCAAGCAGTTCATCAATGAGTCATAGCCATTTCTTATTCTAAAACACCTTAACCACCCCCAAAGGTACACTATTTCATCCCTCTGTGTGCCTACAGCATATAGGAGAGTGGGCTGTTATACCCATAAATGAATTGCATTATCCATGGGGGACATTAAGAAGGTAATGAAAAGTTAATGTGGTACTTACTTTTTTTTAATATACTCATTAAAATGATTTATAACAGTGATGTTTATCTAAAACCACAATTAGAATATTAGATTAAGTGTTTACTTTTGATGTGGTCCACATAATTCTGTAGGAAAACAGAATACAATTTCAGCCTGGCGCATTAGGGAATTGAGAGAACAACTCGAGTTGTTTCTCAGTTAATTACTCTTCTCATTTGCTTCACCCCCTCTCTGGAAATGTCTGTTAATTAGAAGAGGTAGGTACAGTATTGCACTGACGTGCTGTCTTACAAAGTTGGTGATGTTTCCATAGGAAATAAAACCTCCCAAATGTTTCAGATGCAGACCAGTGATTAGAAAACAGGTCAAGCAACAGAAAAACTGTGCTCCCAGGGGGGCTGTTTGTGGCTGATGTGGAATGAGCTGATGGGAGCATCTCAGGCTCTCAGCAGGGAGGTGTCTCTCCTCCAGAGAGCAAGCTAATACAGACTGGAAACCTGCTAACACCCCACAGACCTCCTAGGTCACAGGACAGGTGGCTCTATGGGCACTGCTGAGAGGGGGTGTTTTCAGTGATGAAAAATCACCTGCTTTCCAAGCCCAACAGCTTCTTTCCCAGCCCAGCAGTGAGCAAAGCCCTTGGGCCATGCCACTGGCCCCAGGCAAACCCCAGTGCGCAATGAGCCACTGCTGCCGGCACTGGAGTGGCACCAGGATGGGGTTGACAGAGTCAAAGGCACCAGTAAGGGAGAAAAGGAAAATCATCCTGAAGAGTAGGAGAGTTTTATATTTAGCAGACGCTGGGAAACAGACTTTCATCTGTTTTCCATGCACCTCTCTGCTCTTTAAATCCTAGGATGACCCCAGGAGACCAGGGAAGGAGCTGTTCTCCCCTGTGGCATCCTTTCTCCCTCCCTGTTCTCTCTGTGCTCACAGACACCTGGGATTGTGGCAGGGTCCTTACCCCCTACCATCCCCTGGCTTGGGTACATAGCCCTCCAGCATGGAGCACAGAGGATGCCCCCAACCCCCTTAATGGATTGTTTTAGAGAAGGCTAGAGACACTTTTTGTGGGCAGGAAGCTAGCTCCGTCGAGCTAACCAAGGGTGTGTTCCATGTGTGTTGAAGACTGAGAAGTGTGGAGCAGGTAAGGAGGTGCTGAGCAAGCAGCACACAGAAAATGAGACATCTCTCTGTCCTCCCTGCCAGCCCAGCACTTTGACAGAGGACAAGCCAGGGTTATTCTTTCCAGCAGCTTTCTGAAAGTATCACACAGGGTAGTGCTTTACACAAATCCTGGGTAATTTGGTGTTATCTGCTCCCAGAAGTGGGAGGGAAGATAAAATACCATACAGTTCCTTGGGAAAAAAGCTGAATTCTTCAAGAAAAAAACAAACAAATAAACCAAAAATCCAAATAATAGACCAATATATGGAGGTCATAAGGATTTCTGTAGTTAGCCCAATCTGTCTTTAGCCACTCCTGAAGCAGGAGTCTTGCTCCATGGACGAGGTGGGCAGGATCTGCCAGACAGCCTTCACAGCAGCTGGCCCTGGAGCTGCTGTCATTGGCCTTCGAGCTGGTAGAGTCTGTAAACTCCAGCGCCCTCTACTAGTCCCTGGACTCTTACTCAGCCGTTAGGAGGCAATAGCACATAAGACCAAACCATACAGAAAGCTGTGTAGACAGACTGGCTCCTCAGCAGACAGTAGCTGTGCCTTATTTCTACGTGGTTTTGAGGCTCTTCACGAAATTGTCCTGCCCTCTCTGCATGTGTACAGAAAAGACAAAAATCTGTGGTTTCTTCTTCAGGAAAAAAGAAATCAGATGCAAAGGGGGAGTGTAATTTCCAGCACATCTTCCACTCTTGCAGCCTGGGAATCAGTGACTGCCTTTGATTGGTGTGGGGATGCTGTGCAACAAACTGGATCTTTGATGGGTGGGCTGGAATTCCTACAGCCTGCAGGAAAAAAAATTAAAAATAGCTGACTGTCCTGAGTGGCTTTTCCAAAGCCACTAATCCAGCCTCAATACTGGTAAAAAGCCTATTCTGTGTATGACAATAGGAGCAGCTGGGCATGCACCCTGCTGTAAAAGCAGAGCGCAGCAGACAGTTCCTGTCCTGTAGCCCATGCAATAATAAGACACCTGCAGGGCTAGGGAGGTGCAGCCAAGGGAAGCAGATCATGGGACAGCAGCAAAGGCTAGCTTATTTCCCTCTCTTTTTCTGAGAAGGTGAAGGTAGACAAAGAGATGTACAATATTGGAAGAAAACTGAGGGAGAGGAAGAGGAGCAAGTTGGAGGGCCAAGACTGATGTGGAGCTGAGATGGAGAGGTGCAGAGGGAAGGGTAGAGCAAATTCTCATAGAATCACTGAGGTTGGAAAAGGCCTCTAAGATCATCAAGTCCAACTGTCAACCTATCACCACCATGCCACTTAACCACGACCCTAAGTACCATATCTATATGCTTTTTGAACACCTCCCGGCATGGTGACTCCACCACTTCCCTGGGCAGCCTGTGCCAATGCCTAAATTTTTCCTAATATGCAATCTAAACTTCTCCTGGTGCTACTTGAAGCCATTTCCTCTTGCCCTAAGTTCTTTTTCTGGACTGAAGAACTGAAGAGAATTCTCTGCATGCACTTGCTCTTGATATTTCTTTCTCCAGCAGCCCTCCTTTATGCTGTGGTGAGGCAGAAACTGCAGAGACCACCTTCCTATGGGTAGAGTTTTGCCTTTTGTATAACAAACACAACCCCTACTGTGGGCGGCCGCCTCTCAGTGTCTGGGATTGTTTTGTTTGGCCATGGATCAACATCCAGGCCTCAAGTATAAAAGGAATATTTTGGCCCACATTGAGTTGGAGTTGCAGAGCTGGCTGCATGAACACTGGAGCTGCAGAAGGTCTGGGAAGACTTCCCCTTGGGATCAAGATGCTTCCTGGGAAAATTTCAGCATATTGAGTGTTCCTCATCCCATTTTGGTGAGTGATTAATTAATAGCTATCTGGACAGGGAGGCTTTTCCCCATTTTTTTGGGGTGAGGGCATGTGTGAATGCGGTTGGTCTTGCCTAGTGTCTGTACTGTTTATGATTAAGGAATTAGGTGTGTGGCAGTTAGATCTCCAGCTGACATCTGAACCTTTTATTTAATCTCTCACAAGGAGTGCTAATTGACCTTGTTCAATAAATGCCCATTTTAGTTAAGCAATTGGTGGGTGCCTCCATGAAAGAGGTATTTTGGAGTGTCTGACCTCTGAGTCAGGAAAAAATGAGTTTGAAAGTTTGGAGGTGACCAGACCCAGAGGCATGAGCTGGGACGTGCTGAAAACACAACCCAGCTATCTGGGCATGTCGTTGACATGCTCTTTCCAAGGGTTTGGTGGTTTTTTGTCTGCGGACTGATTCTTCATTGCACTAATGTAATTTCATGCTGCTTCAGTTGTGAAAAGATGTGTTCACATAGACAGAACCTGCTCTTCTTCCTTCTGCTCTTCACTAATGTCCTTCTCCTAGATATCCCAGGCACACAGTAGCCTGAAATAAACGCTGCTCAGCTGGTTCCCAGCTCCCAGCAAGATGGACCAGAGGATAGCCATACTGAAGGGCACTTAGTAGCTGTCTTTACCCCATGTCATCAACAGAGTGGAGTAGACTGAACCAGGGTACAGTCTTGTGGTGTCTTTCCCTTGCACCAGGGACTAAAAAATATGTTTGCTGGACCACAAGAAACTGTCTTCCCATCCCACCCCATTCATTGACTGGGTGTCAGGGCACTGGGCTTAGTCTCTGGCTTGCATCTACCTCTTCCTGTGTCACCTTCAGCAGGGTAAATGCCACAGCATCAGCTGCACACCCTCTTTCAAAGGCTTGGTGGAGCTTCTGGGGCTACTGTCAAATCTTCATTCCCTGTCATATTTGACCAAAAGTGGTTTTTGTTTTTTCTGAATAATGTTACCGTGCAACATAACAGCAAGCAGCTGGGTGTGATGATGGATAGAAAGGAGTTTGTTGAAATAGCTTTAACTGTGATAAAACCCATGTGCTTTGTGCTATTTTTAGACTAGTTAAGAGGTCATAAAGTTTTAATCTAAATACAGCTTTGAATAATCACACAGCTCTCAAGCACCTTGATACTGAGATCAGTACGTTTCCTCAGGTTCAAGCTTGCTTACACAATGGAAAAAGCAAAGTTAAGTGCAGAAATGAAGAAATCCTTTCAGATTCCCTTGCTGATTTTGTTTTTCTTCACTTAACACCTTTTTGGAAAAAAATTCACTGCCAGGGAGCTTTGCTGCTGGGAAGGAGGGATAACTGTGGCTCAGGCTGAGGCTTGCAGCTGGCCTCATCCATCCAGGGACCATTCTGTAGTGGTGTTCATATTCCACTTCTGAGAAATCCCCTTTAATTATCTCTCTTTGCCTTTTCTCTTGCAAGGAAAATGATGGATGTTTCATGTCCCAGCTCAGACTTTGTCTCTATCCCCTCCTCTCCATGTGCATGTGTGCACATGTGCAAGCACACACACATTGGTTAGCTCATTCACATTTGAGCTTCTGTTTGGCAGTTGCACTCCTCCAAATCAAGCAGCACTCTCACATTTTTTCTCGCACCCACTAGCAATCTAGTTGACCTTTCCTGAAACTTTGGACTTAAGCTCAGGTTTCATCAGTCCTAGTGAAGCTTATGACCACGAATTTGCACCTGCGGTTTGAAGATCCTGTGCTAGCAGGTGTGTGAGAACATGGATATGTCTTAGACAGTGCCTGAAGGTTTGACTTTTGATTGGTGGACCACAGCAATCTCCTCCTATTTCCTCTGCCGTCTCACAGAGATAAAGCCTCCAAAAATGACCTTTGGTGAATTAAAGTACATTCTTGTTTTATTTTTAAGAAAACAATTGACTTTATATATATATTTTTAAACAGGACTGTTGTCATTCATAAAACTTTAAACAGTGGTTTCATTAACGCTCATGGGCTTAAGCTGTGCCAGGGTAGGTTTAGATTAGATATTAAGAAGAATTTCTTTACTGAAAGAGTGGTTAGATATTGGAATAGGCTGCCCAGGGAGGTGGTGGAGTCACCACCCCTGGAGGTTTTTAAGAAGAGGATAGATGTGTTTCTTCAGGGGATGATTTAGGGATAAGAGTAGTGTAGGGCTATTGTTGGACTGGATGATCTTGAGGGTCCTTTCCAACTGTAATGATTCTGTGATTCTGTGACTATGAAGAGAGAGTTTTCAGTCTGGAGTTGTGCTATTTCTAGCTGACTTCTCTTGACTTTTCTGCAGATCCGTTGCTTCTTTCTCAGGACCATTCTGCCCTCCTCTGTGAGTATCAAAGGCAGCTGCAAGTATTGCGGTGGGCGTTTTGTTACTGAGGGAGGAAAATTTCCCGGTGATCCTGTTGGAGGCAGCAAACAACAAAGAAAACGCTGAAATGCAGCAGTGTCGCCTTGCCAGAAGAAAAGCCCTAGCACCTCGGTCACTGCAAAGCTGTTTGTAAAATGCATGCAGCGGCTCAAGGACATTCCTCAAGGTCTATGCCAGCAGGAAGGTGACCTGGCACAGGCAATTCTTCAACCCGTGCTATACTCACTGCCTGCCCAGCTCTGGCTGTAACTACTATCCACAGCAAGTCTCCTGCGTAATGGCTTTTGACATTCTCAACCACTGCCTAAACGAGTCCTTGGAGATTTTACACTAATGCAGTCGTTCCCCTTGTTTCAGAAGGAGCTTGGCTCTTCAGAGTATCCCATGCTGTTGTCACATGCCTGAGGGCAGGCATTTCAACTTGTCGCTCACCCTCAATGCAAAAAAGAGCATAAAGAAAATGTTTGTGGCACTAAGGGGACACTGCTAGAACTTAAAAATCTTAGATGCATAGCTCATTTCCCCGGGCTACTGGCACTCATGAGATTGTACTGGCAGAGACTGTCGGCCCTCTTCATTTCAAGTTTGTATCTTTAGCATTTTAATGGCCTCTCAGGATCACACAGGGATGGTGGTGGAGAAGAAAGGTTACCAGTCAAATATGGTAGTCTGAAATGCAGAGAAGGATGAAAGAAGATGACATGTCAGACACAATTGTCACAAAATTATATGTATTTTTTGGTGAAATTCACAGAAGTCAGTGACCACTGTGATTCCAGCAAGGGGCAGTCAGGTACACAATGCTGACCAGATAGGTTTTGACCTCTGCCAGTGGATTCAATTTTCTTCTCAAAGGTCTGCCTAGAGGCTTCATCACCAGGAAGGCACTCCCAGGTGAAATCCCAAAGTTGCTGGTGACGAAGCAGTCTCTACAAGCACTATCAGGACATTTCAGGTGATGCGCAACAATACTTTTCACTGGAGACCACCAGACCAATTCAGCCCTTCTTACATCACTCCATCCTAGAGATGGTGCACTGGGTTTAAATGAAGAAGAGAAGCAGTACTCTAATCTTGATGAAGCATCTTTGTTTTGCCAACAGCCACAGGATAAGAGGTAAATGAAGGCAGGATGTGAACAATTGCTGATCCCTTTCCTTTTCCCAGCTGCTGGGAGAGAAATTTACCTGTCTTTACTTCCTACTCTTCCCTTGATCTTGGCTCCTCACTGGGAACCGGTTTTGACCTCTCCGTGTTTGCCACCAGCTCCTCTCCTCCTTGATAGCTAAGTGCCCGGTGCTGCTGGCACTGGCAGCTGTGGGGATAAGTGAAAAGGGACTGCAGTCAAATTTCTGATCCCCATTGCAGCTCTATACATACAATGGTTTCTTTCAAATCTGTCTTTAAATATACTAATCCAAACAGGCTTCATCGCAGAACAGATCCTGGATGTGCTGCACTTAACTGAGTCACCAAAACTGAGTTGAGAGATCCCTGAGCATCTCAATATCAAGTGTCCTTGCTCTGAGCAGAGAGTTGGACCTGATGACCTCTGCAAGGTCTCTTCCAGCCTAGATTTTCCAATTAGGCTTTGATCAGCCCTCTATGGGCCAGTCCACGTAACACCAGCAAACTTGCACAGACACCGTGCTGGGCTTTGGTGGCAAATAGCAGCAAAAGACTTTGAAGGAGACCTCAGAATTGCATTAGGGTATGATTGTTAATGCAGTACTGGCAAACTATTGAATGTAACTGTGGAATATCTGAAGATAAGAGTCTGACACAGGTTTTTATGACCTGCTTCAGGTCTAAAGCTAAAACTCCAGGATCCTTCTCTGACTGTTGCTTCTGCCTTTCTGTTTGTTCTAACATCATTATCCAGGAAGGACTATAATTCCCACAAACAGCACAGATTTCTTTTATTCTTAGGCCATTTTAATTAGGCAAAAAAAGTTTCAAGTTCAGCAGCAGCAGCAAGCTTGTACACCATGGATCCTGATGGTCCTGGCCCAGCAGGTACCAGCACAGCTCCTTGCTGACTGAGCACTGTTTCCTACAGCCCTATATGGAAACGGAAAGGCAGCACGCTCAGAGAATGGGCCTGCCTTGGTGCTCTGGCAGGCAGAGCCAGGAATAAGGACAAATCTGCTGATTCAGGGTCCTACAAACATAGCTGATCTCATTGCAGTGAAAATAGGTCAGTAATCACACATGGCCAGCATCCAAAAACTAGCCAGGAAAATTGAATATCTGCTGGCTGAAAACTCTGTTTTACTCGAACTCACAGAGAGAAAGCAGTCTGCTCTAATTTGTTTAAAACAATCACCAGCTTATGTGAGCAGGGAATGAAGACAGTGATCTCGCTTCTCTGTTATTTTTTTAAGCAAGCAACTCACTTATTGTTCCAGCCCATCCTTTGCTTCCGCTCTCACACACCAGAAAAACATGCAGCTCACACTTCTCTTTTTAACCTCAGTTACAGCAAGAGGGACTAATTTGTGAAGGGAAAAAAAGATAGCATTGGCCTATATGTTAATGACACTGGTTTCTTTTATAAGCTTCTGTCTAATGAAATGACTGGCTAGTATTGCCATAATTAGATCTTCCTAAATAAGAATAGCATGAAGGTTCCTGTTTTTTTAATAAGAAAAGAACCATACATTTCTTTTTAGATCATTCTGAGTTTTCTTTTTAAGCTAGTTGCCTGTCCTGACATAGTGAATTATTAAATGCGAGAGCACTTAGACTGCAGCCAGGCTGAGAGTTACTGATGTGCAATAAGTGTACCCTGATGTTACACAATGTGTATGGTTGGAGAGAAAGGGCCAATCAATACAAATGAATCCCTTTTTCCATTGGACAGAGGCTCTCTCAGTCTGTAACTGGGGAGAGCATGGGAGGTTTGTGGAGATAAGATCTGCTCAAATTTTAGATGTGTCTCTGTCTAACTGAGATCAGCTCAGGCACTGAGCATCATGACCTGGTAAGCAGAACTGTTCTTTACCTTCGCCCATGGACTAAGTGGGGATACGCCCATGTGAAAAGGGTTATTGAGATGTGAATAATTGTTGCTGGAATGGCTGGAGGAGCTGGTCAGAAATAATTACTTGTACACTTGAACAGAAGACCCAAAAGAGGATGGTTAAAAAAATTGCACATGCCAGTTTGATGAAAATGATTTAGTATATGTGCTTTTGAATATTCTTAAGCTATTTTAAAAGAAGGATTATGCTTGAGAGTGGGGAATGCAACTACTGAAACTAGCTCACAGGAGCACTTGAATTTCCTGTGCATTATGAAACAGCCATTAGCTTTTTCTCCTGCCAACTGAGCTAGTTCTTGTCACGTGCTCTGGGGGCAAACTGATCCTCTCTCCTCCCTATTGCTACCTGTCCTATTTCTTGTGTTCTGCTCAGGGCCCAGAGGCTTACCTAAGAGACTGCCATGACATGCCAGGCTCGTAGGGAGGTGTTTCCCACCCTGTATTCTGCTGCACTGCTGACAAACTGATTCACAGCAGCCCAGGCCAGGGAAAAAGAGCAAGCAGAGGAAAATGGCTTGTCTTTCCAGCAACTCGGGGTTCAGCAGCTCAAGTTTCATCTACATTTCTCTTTCACCCCATGGCCAGCAGTCTCTTGTTGCAAGTGACAGGAAAGGCTTTGTGTAGCACACATAGCCACATTGGATTATAAGATGTGGTCCTTTTAACCTGAAGGTATTTGCAGCAACTGTTGTGGTAAGGCCAGCCCTGGCTGCTCTGTCTCCAGTGGGAAAGCCACAGAATGACTGTCATGCATCGGTGACATTTTTGTGCAGTATTTTTGCTGGAGCTGAAGCATGAGCAGACTGTGTCATCATCAGACAGTGCTTAGCTTTTATTTACAAAGGTTTTGTGACTCTGAGAGTCTCTATTGGTAAAGGATCCTTCTTGTCCCTTAAAGCTGATGTCATTGATTCAGCCAGCAGAGATCAAAGACAGTTTTTGCCAGATGTTGTATGCCCAACTGGATCTTACTGGAAACTCATGCTAAGTGAGAACAACTGATTTCTTAACGTTCTACAGAATTGTAAATGTTCCTTCATGAGAAACATTGATCAAGCATGTAATACAACCAGATTTTGAACTCATTAATTTAATAACAAGCAGTAGACAGAAATAATAAAATAAGTCACAGTGAGACAGGGAACCAAACAATTCAGATGAAGAACTGAAATCACATCTGAGACTGGTTTCAAAGGCCCTGTCTGTCAGGTTGTTATATTCTGGAGTTAGTTCCTTACCTGACACATTAAACCTTTCTGCCTTACATCAACAGAAGCATATCTAGAGTAACACGTAACAACTGTGAACACACTGCAGCAATCAAGGGACCTTAGGCAAAGGAAAGCTCACAGTCCCTCAGGAGGCTCTGAATACCCTCCAAGAGCAGGACAGTGTGGCCTTGGGTGAATTAATGTGTATTTTCGTTGGCATATGCATACATAAGAACATATTTAAGCTTCCTGTGTACTTGCTTAGCCAGGCAAGATTTAAGAAGGAGCAGTGGAGAGACAAACACTAGAAATGTTTGAGCCCAGATAATGTAGGAATAAGTTGCCTTCAGGACACCTCTCCTGAGTAGCTGAAGAAAGTTAAATAAGACAGCTGGAAAAAACAAGCCCCAATCAAAATAATCCTAGTGGGTGTCCTGTAGGGTATATCAGAGCAAACCTCAAATGACACCCTGTAAACAAATCTGCAATGCTCGCTGCCAAATATATGTACATTGAAAGTCAAGCCCTCGTCCATGGACTCGCATAACACAGTCTTGGTGGAGTTTATCTTTTCTGCCCTCTTTTGACCCAAAACAAACTTATTGCACAAGACTGTGAAACAGTTCCAACATACCCTGTGTGCTGGGTTGTCTGCCAGATACTGGCAGCTCCCACGAAATTTTCTCTGCAGGTTTCTGCACAAATACATTCAAAAGCATTTTCAATTCCAAGTTAAACCCACAAATCTGAGGAAATTCTGAGTTAAGCTCATAGCCCATAACTGTTGTCTTATAGACTGCTTAAGGCAGTTCATCCTTCTATGATCCTTTGGTGAAGGGACTTTTGTTAGGAGAGAAATAGTTTGGATTTCATGCTTTGAACATCTCAGCTGAGTTCTTAATGTTGGCATAAGACAGAGGAGCTTGTTTTATTTCCTTAAAAAAGATATGTTCTGCCTGGTACCATATCACCATGTACTTCTGTGATTCCTCTTCTCCAAGGATCTTGAAATGCTTAATAAATCCTGTCTTGACTCTATTGACATGCTTGTGAGATAGATAAATGTTATTTTTTGTTAGCATGGAGACAGGTGTTTCCACAGAGAACCCTTTCCAAAACCGTGAGACTTTACTAACTACCATGTAGTTAGTAACCATGCAGGGAAGTGGGCTGAGCTCCTTCTCTGTTTGCTGAGTTAGACCTTGTACCTGGGAGTTCAAAATATGTTATTTATAAATTGACAGTAGAAACATTACTGTTTATATTGTGATAGATATTTGGGGCTTTCAGGAAGGATTAGGAGGATGGAGTCTGGTACCAGACTGCATCTTAGGGATTTTTCTCAACAGTTTCTTTTGTAGCCTTGAACAAGGCAGCTTGCTGACTAAAAAAACTAAGTAAACATAAGTGTGTATTAGAACATAAGTAATATTTCCCAGTTGCCAATTGGCCTCAATCCAACAGATCCTGAAAAAGAATTGCTCTGATGTAGCAAGATGTCAGGTTGGCTGGCAAAGATAAATTCACCAGTGGTTCCCAGGTGCCGTGAGTGGTGATGTTGGGATATCTACTTATGTAAAGGGGGGAAAACACCTAGCTACATTTTTTTGGTGATATTTCCTCAGTCTCCAAACGAGAATGGTTTCTCTGTAGCACAGCCTTCAGCTTCAGATTGCCAAAGAATGTCCTGCAATGGAAGTGTGCAGTTTTGCATAGATGATCCTTATTACCGTGAAGGTTTAAGAATTTGATCAAACTTATTGACTTGCTTTGTTTGTATACATACTTCTCTCCATTGCAGGAGAACCAACCAAAGATATGGACTGGAAAATTTCATCTATGAAGAACTGGATCTTGTCTGAACAGTTTTATTGTAAAGATTGTAAAGATATTAGGTCTTATCAAAGCAAACAGCTTTTCCATTGAGATATTAGAAACATTTGCTGTCTTGACTTTTAAAATTTCTAGATGGGTTCCGCTGCTTCCAATCCTAGTCACTAGTGATATAGACAACTAAAATAACTGTGAGAGCTCCTTGTGCTGCTGGCTTGTGGATGGGGATGCTGGCTTGCAGCAGGCAACTGTAACAGCTGTGTCGTACCATGTTCTCAATGACTGCAGTTAAGCAGGAACTACAAACAGAAAAGTTTTACTGAAAAGTTGGCCCTTAGACTCATTCTGTTATGGTCAACTGTGTTTTATGCCTTCAAGGAAAAACAGTTTTAAATGTATAGGGTTTTTAGTTGTTAATTTTGTTCAAGTTAAAAAAAAAAAAAAAGGAAAAAAGAAGTAAGTAAAGCCATGATATAGGCACTTTGAGCATTGCTCAGAAGCTCTGATTTTGGGGTGCTTATTTGTGTTACTTTTGCCAGGAGTATGGGAACATGATTGGAGCTGCCAAACTCCAGCTTGTGTTCAACGACTAACATGTCTGAGGTAAACAGGCAGGTTTCACCCCCATCTTTCCCCCCCAGAAGGTAATGTTGCTAGAAGAAAATGTCAAAGTGGCTGACGCCAAGATGACAAGTGGCATCACACAGCTTAGGAGCAGAGGGCAGAGGCGACCCTGCTGGGAAGACGAGCCCAGTGATGTGAACCCAGCTCTCCGTGCCTGTCTGCAGGACTATTATTTGCCTGGAGAAGAATAGCAATGCTCAAACTGCTTGTCTTTTAACTGGGACTGTCATGCTTTCATAACTGCTCATTAAGGTTTATTTTTTGCAAAGGTAATTATGATTATGGTTGGTCTAGGAGCAGGAGGGGTGATGCTGGGGGACTTGAAAAGACATTTGCATTGATAGTACTGGCAGTCACAAAGGGAATATCAGCCCATGAGCACAAAGCAATTTCTGCCTCTGCGTCTTTCACAGCCCTGCTGTCTCCTCCCCTCCCCTGGGCAGATGAGTTGGGCTTTACAGCCTGTCAGTCTTCATTAACCAACCAGTCTGGCTAAAATGGCTCTAGAATGGTTTTGCACATTCCTGAAGCAGCAGTCCTTCCAGTCTTTGTCTCTGGAGGTATAGCTGGAACCTGTGACAGGCACTGATATCTTGTTGGCAGTAGAATCCAAGGGCAGTGGTTTTGCTCTAAGTTTACAAGAGGCTGTCCTGAGAAGGAAATCATGGTGATATCTTTGGGCACCTCTGACAGATAGCTGAGACCAGAGAAGTGTGGTGGATAGTTGGTCTCTAGGTCCCATGGGAACGCCGAACTTCGACCTTGACAAGATTACCCCGTACCCATGAGAATGCTGAGGAGGTGATACAGAAAGAAAAACAACAACGAACTGAAGATTTGAGATGCAGCTGTGGAGAGAAAGTTTAGCATCTTCCCATGGACTGTGTGACCAATAATAGCTGGACACTAAGCTAACTTTAGCCAATTAATAAATGACATGATAGTTTGTTATTCTTTCTTAAAGGTATAAAAGGATGCTTGTTAACAGTAGCTCTTGCTAGCCTATTTTTTCTTTTATATAGTCTCTACCTGTGACTCTTGTATTTCTGCTTGGCCTATTTTACACACTTTGTAGATTAAAAGTGACCACCGCTGGACGTCTTTTGTGTGTGTGTGTGTGTCAAGTCTGTCTGAACTCACTCTTCAGAATATTGTTGTGCACAGCATATTGTCGTGCCGCCACAATTGGTGCCCCATGTGAGGCCACCAAGGAGGCTGAGTACAAAAGAGTCGGGTGTCAAGCAATTGCAGCGTGCAGACGGAGCCCAGCAGCTGAGAGCGGCTATGAGCTGCAAGAATAGAGGTCTGGACCCCCCTTAAAGAAGAAAAAGGAAAAGAAATTACGAGGTGAGCTGCTGAGGGACATGAATGCACTCCTACATTGGTTTTGTTTCTAAACTTTGTTCTGTGGCAGGGAGAAAGCTGATTATGACGGTGAAAATGAGAAATTGCCATAAAGGGTAGTGTCTGTTTTGGGGGTGGTGGTGGTTATTACATACATCCCAAAATACGCAGACAACTTAGTGGTGCACGCTTCTAGTTAGGATGACAAAGACTTTCACTGTGCTATACTAGCTGAGGGGATTAAATGTCTATCTGTAAAGCCCTTTAACTTTGCTTACAGCTTAATATGTAATTATTTCTTTTATGTGCAGTGAAACAACTACCATGATAATTTTATCTTCCATAAAAAGCTATCCAATGGCCTAGTGATTGGAGTACTTCTCAGAGAAGCCAGAGTTCAGGTTTTTGCTTCAGATCAGGAAGAGTGTAAGATCTGAACCTGGGCTTCTGTCCACATTGCCATCATCTACTACTGGATGTGAAATCCATTGCTGTCTCCTTCTTTCCAGCTCTGGCACTTCAGTCTCAGAGAGGGCTCATAGCCAAAGATCCTTAAAAGTGTGAAATACCTAGTTGCCCAGAAAAAGCATGGCAGTTGACGGTGTTTGTTTTCAGATGGCCAACTTTCCAAGTCTTTCCAGGCACTGTGGGAAGAAGTAGGGACATTATGGAATGTGCCAACAGTGAGGGTAAAAATGGTGAAAATGGGAGTTTCTAACCTCATTGGAGCCTAACTGGGAAAGCCGCCTTTGAAGCCTTTGCTTAGGAACTATCTGAAATGAATGCCATGATGCATCTTCACTTCAGCAGGAATCACAGCCTGTATTTATACAGCCTTCTCAGAAGCTTGGCTAGCAGGGTCTTGAAGGTTAAAATCTATTGCTAATACTTGATAAAGAAAGATAAGCTTCTGGAGGGATGCAAAAGGATGCTAGCAAATCTAGCAAATAGATCAATACAAGCATGCTGATAATCACGTTTGCCAAGTGCAGAGAAAGCAGCCATAGGGCTTATGGTGATGAGCACTTATACAGAAGAAGAAAAGGTTTTAGCTCAATGGATGGACAGGGAGTGCCACCTCTTGGCTTTGTGATTGCTTTGACCAATGCCTGTCAACAAAGTTGACCCCAAAGCTGAAGCTCAGATGCCTAGACCAGCAGGTCAGTAGCATGCATGAAAGTGTTATGGGGAGCAGAGAGGAAAGGGTCCCACAGCAGCCCCTGTGTGGAACCAGCATGGGCGTAGAATCGTAGAATGTTAGGGCTTGGGAGGGACCTAGAAAGATCATCAAGTCCAACCCCCCTGCCAAAGCAGGACACATAGGTAAGGTCACACAGGAATGAGTCCAGGTGGGTCTTGAATGTCTCCAGAGTAGGAGACTTCACAACCCCCCTGGGCAGCCTGTTCCAGTGTTCTGCCACCTTTACCTAGTGAGATAAAACTTCAAGAGGACCACAGCAGGATTTTGTGCAAGGCTTTCCTCCTCAAAACCCTTATGCAGTTCTCATACTTAAACAACCACCTTGCTAAGACCTCTGCATGGCTAATAAATCATATTTGTGCTCAATGGTGGCAGTAAATTTCTGCTTTCAGATTGGTTTAGCGTGACTGAGGCACACAGAGGAAATTACTGAGAAAATAACAAATTACCACATGGCAAGAAAACTGTGCTTAAACAGTAAGGCAAAACTGATCAATTGACGACCAAAACCGTCACAGTTTATGCGTGGCACAGGCAGAGGGATCAGACCAACAGTGCAGATTTGATAAATTCCTCGTTTATTTGGTATTTTTCCTTCTAACCATATAGAGGCAGGTTGAAAAGCCATCACAGGTTTTTCTTCTTTTTCTAACAATTTTTTCTGTGTATGATCTAGAAATAGATATGACAGCAGGTTTTCCAAAATGATCCATTTCACAGTAAAAGCTTGATCTAGCCACTTACCTACTTGCTGAAACATCTTTGAGCAGCTAACTTTTTGCTGTCTGCAACCACTTGAGTACAGGTTGATAAACAAGAAAGCCTGTATTTTGTCACTGTAAGTTTGCATGGATCTTTTGGTCTCCCACCTGCATTTTCTCAGGCTTGCTTGTGCCTAAAAGTAAGCATTTGAATTCCTTTTAAAGCTTGAATAAAATCCCCTTGGCCAGATTTTAGTTATGGAGATGGATTCTTGCATAGAAATAGTTTTAATATTTTGAAGTGTATCATTTTAAGGTCAAACCATGAATGAGCTTTTTAACTTGGCATTTCAATGCCATAGGCATTAGAGATGCTAGAAGCAGCAGCCCTTGGAGGTCACTTGCACTGCCAGGGTTTCCCATAACCCACTGAATCACTGTTGAGTAGGAACTATTTCCCATCCCTGCTAATGTGAATCAGAGACTGTGGAGGATATAGTTCAAATAGCTGTGACCTGAAAGGATGAAAAAAACTGGGAGCCAGCACTTGGTGTGTTGAGGAGATGACAGAATTTGCAAAGCATTGAAAAATAAACCCCAGCTCACTGACCTGTTGTCCAATTGCCCAGTGTGCTTCCCTGCCTGCACTCACAGGCAAAGAAGGGATAAGGGGCAGCCATCACTGCCATGGAACAAGAGAAAAGGCAGTGCAGCAGGAGAAAGGCATAAGCTAGAGACCTAAAATCAGGTAATTTAAAACCAAAAAAAAATAATAATAAAAAAAAGAAAGTCTGAATGCAAAGCTCTGGCTTCAGATGTTTTCAGTAACTTGAGGTTTATCCTTCTGCCCAGAGAGGCTGAATTCCCTCTTTACCTGCTGATCATGAGTAAAAATCACTCAATGAGGGTCTTGGAGAGAAGAGCTTGCCAGTGCATAAGAATCAGAAGGTACTCGTTTTCCCCATTTATGCTTTATTAGGAGCTTAGAAAAGTGGAGAAAGACAGGTTGGGGCATTGCTTGGTGCACGGCTACCCAGCCAGTCAGACCTTCCACACATCCAGAGGTGCAACATTTCTTCTTGCCTCTCTTCCTTACCGAGCAGTAACTCACGCAAGCAGTAGGGTGGAGGTGGGATGAAGAATGACAGAAATGCTGGAATTTTAAAATTCTCTTCCATACTAGGACTTGCTGGCAGTATGTTTCCCTTCCTGCATACCAGCATCTTGTTGGTGACCTGGTCACATGCAGCAGTGCTCATCAAATTTTGGCACTCATTACTTGATCAAGTACCAGTTTTGTTTCTGCCTACTGATTTTATTCCCTAGCTGTACTGCTGCAGCTGTGATCGATGCAGGCACCTGTGCTGATATCCTAGGGTAGCGGCAGATGTCATCCTCCCTGGCTAAGGCAGATAATGTGGAGGGTCCTTTGCTATGAAGCCCTTGGTCTGAAAGAGCACAAATTTATTAACATACAAGTTATGTTATGTAGTTCATTTTTTCCAGAGTTCATTTCATCACGTTTCACTGCTTATTCGTGTTATTGAATTTCATTTTTTCTCCAGGCACTGGAAAGCAAGGGCAAATTCCATGAGGAGGAGGTAATTTGGAGAGTTTGAAACTGCTGTATTTTAAATGTGTTGTCATGAAGTACCTTTACCTTGGGTGTCCTTTTCTACTAGCTCAGTAATCTAAGTAAATAGAAAGAAAAAAAACCCCTGTTTTTACATTTTATCTCCATCTAAAATTACCTTTAATTTTCTTGTAAAAACCTACAATTTAAATGTGCTGTTCAAGTATGGAAAATAAGAACCCTCTGTATGCAAGGGGAAAGCAGACTAATCAAAAACAATAAAAGAAAAATATATTCGTATCTTCTTTTTCAAAGAGGTTACTGGCTTCCAGCTTTACAGCTACTCCACAAGATTTTCCAATGTAAAAAAGCCCAAAACCATAATGGAAAAAGTAATTTTGGAGTTTCTGGCAACATTAAATTTGGGATTATTTGCTGTTCTGGACTAGACAAAATAATCTGAAATGCAGGTTTCTCTATCATAGCTTTGATTTCATTATGTTACATTTGTGATTTTGGAGTATTTGAAAATGTCAGATTGAAATAGTCCAGCCTATGTTTCCACAGTGAGCTTAACTCAATGCTTTATTTTCATTTGCTTTTCACAAGAAATTTATTCAAAATCATAGCTATGACCCAGGGATATTCCCAGACCTGAAAACATTGTCAGAAAGTTCTTGCCCAGCTTTTGCCTACTCCTTTGAGTAATACAGCTATGACTGCAAGAGTTGACACTGTCAGAACATGCAGGCAGTTGCTGTGTTTGTACTGGCCTCTTATCACTCATGGCTTTCTAGGCTTCCAGCTGGTGTATGGCCTGTATAAGGGGAGCACAGAAAGTCAAGGCTGTCCATGCCTTTAAAATCAACATGAAAGTCATGGTATCAGTGAGCCACCTGTCTTAACTGCTGCCATTGATTTAGAGTTTGCTTTCTTATCAGGTGCCAGAAGACACCTAGGTTATTCTCCATCAAAGAAAAATCCAGGTTTGGGGAGAAGGGAGAAATTCATCACAGCTCACCTGTTGCCATAACAGAAAGTAACTTGGTTATTTGGATTTTGGAGGCAAACTTACCTTTAAAAGAGAAAAAGCAGAATTTATGTTGATATCTAACTAAAAATATAAACAAACAAACAACAAAAGAGGTTGGTTTCTTTTTACTGGTTATATTGGTCAAAAAAGCAAACAGAATAATTAAGCTTCCAGGCTGTGCTAAATATCTGTGTTTGTGATACAACAGATGAAATTCTGCTGAAATCTTCCCAGGAAAGAAAAAAACCAAACCAACAAACCCTGTCAGGTTTACTTTACTGGTCAGTCACTGGCACAGAAAGTATAAAGCCTAAGAAGTAAGCACAGCAGGTGAGGCTTACTGTGAATACCTGAAGCCTCTCTCAGCAGCAAGTGGAGTGAAACTGGAGAGCTGTCAAGGCAGCATGGTGTCTGGCAGCTGCCCAGAGGGAGGAGAGGGCTGGTACCAACAACCCGACTGCCAGGGCATAAGTATTGGTAATGCATCATTAAGTGATCACAATAAATGATGCTGTTGTAAACTGATGGCTGGAAAGCCTTCTGGGAAAGGAGCTCTGATTGCAAAAGCTGCCTTGAAATTGGAGTCATTTCACTGAAACCAGCTGAATTTACATTTCATGTGAACTACAGATATGAGGAAGCCAGAGCCCAGCAGCCTGATCTCATAAAGCCAATGGGAACTGGGGCTGCTCCCATGTACTCATGACAAAACCAGAGAGGCTGCAGCGGGGCAAACTGCCAGTGCTCTGCTAATTGGAAAAAAGGAAAAACTGTATGTCCTTGGACTTGCTTGAGCTCCCCTGCACATAGGAGGATGCAGTACGTGTCATTTGCCTACCCTGGAGCTAGGCAAGCATGGTGCCAAGCTGACTGCTCAGCCCCTGCCCTGCCCAGTGCTGGTGTCCTTGGTATCTGAGAACAAATTCTGTTCAGTGATTTTACTTTTTAGCTGAAGCTCTTCTAAGTAACTGCACTTTCTGAAATTAACAGCATGTTTTTGCAGAAGGTGTCTGCTTCTAGCAGTGATAGGACCTAACATTTAGAGTAACTACCAAGGATTAGTATGCAGACCAAGGTCACTGCTAAATCTTGTGTACTGTGTTAGGCGCTGCAGAGTAAAAGGCTGCACCTGCAGGAAGGAGCAGATAGTTCAGTTGACCCTAAATTGACCAGCTAGGTATTCTGCTCCATATATGTCATATTTGATCTAAAGCTGAGGGATCATGATGCTCAAGCTCGCTTTTTCAACGGATGACATCTGACAAGGACTAACTCTGTTCTGCCTTTGATCATGATCCATGAGTTCCTGAATCCAGTTCCAGGATTCAGGCCCTGAATCTGGTTCCTGCCTGCTGCTGAGTCTACTCTGGGACTTCTGCCACAGCATCAGTAGTGATGGTGAGGTAGTTGACATCAGGGTTGGGATTGGAGAGTTGGATTCAGTATTGGTTTTAAATATATATTTAATTTCGTTTCTGTTTTCATTAAAGTAGTTCTAGTTTTCTTTTCCAATCCACAAGTGTCTTCCTGTCTCTTACTGCTTTTCCCTTCCCAGGGCGGGGTGGAGGGAGAAGGGGTAATAAAGAGTGTATATCAGTCTGTTGGTGGCCAGCCCAGCTCTAGCCCTTGACATCGTGGGTCTGCAGGCCCCAGCCAAGTGAGAAATGTTGACTGCCTCTTCCAGCCTGGATTTCAAGTCAAGAAAACCCAGCATGAGGCAGCTGTAGAAAGACAGCTTGTTTTTGAGAGAAGCAGTGCTGACAGCTCTAGTTGATCTTGTCATACTGCCTGCTCTGTGCAAGCACATGCTGATGGCAGCTTGTGTGAGCTCAGGTGTATGAAGTGCACCTGCACACAACTTATTTTACCTCATGTTGGTCAGCAGTTTCTCATGGCAACGCTCAGAGGAGTCGTTTTTTCTCTTATTTTACCTTTCATGAATACATTTCCAATAGTGAACCCCCGTGCCTGCTGCTAATGACCACACAAGGCAGGCAGATTACAGACAGTGTTTAGCATCCCTTTTCACAAGCATTGTACCTGTTACAGGGTATGCACCGTGGTCTGTGGCTTCCTATGTGTCTGAAATGTTTGTAGACAGGTGTACCAAGGCAGTGTGTGATAAGGTAATGTTTGAACTTAGTTTATTTGTAGCTTATTTCAAGTCCAGCAGTGCTTCTTCTGTATTTGTTGTTGAGAAAAAAAGACATCAGAAATGCACAGCATTATGACAATTTGGTTCATCTTCCAGGAGGACAGCTGACTTTGCAAGAAGTATGTGCACTGTTATTCATGTCCACAGTCAAATAAATAAAAAATTTTGATTTTTTAAAATTGTTCATTAATTCACCTTGAACAGCTGGAATTGCCATGTACAAGTCTATGTTCTTATTTCATGTCAAAGCGGTGTAGTTCCATCATGATGAAGGGAGCACAGCTGATCCGTACCACAGAGAGGTCTAGTTCCCCAGGGGGAGGCCCACATCATGGAGCAAGGATGGTAACACCCTCATGCAGCATGTGGTGCTGGGAACCCAGATTTTCAAACTGAGGTCTCTAAGGTTGAGGCCAAAGTGGTGCAGAGTGCTCTGGCCATGGTCTGATGGATTAGCATTTGCTGGATTAAGTCTGTACCATACGACTTCTGATATCCTTTGCTGAACAAACAAATTAAAATTTCTAGATGAAAAGTATAGGGATATCATTCTTGGGCAATACATGTATCCTAAAATTACACCATAGAGGCTATCTAGCCATCTGCTGCTTGGTGATTTTGTTTATGACACCAACCAAGGAACAAAATAAAAGCAGAGATCAATGCAATTCCAGAGGTAGTGACTAATACACACACATAATTCTGTGGTCTCATGGGAAATCTGCCCTTACTTAGTCTAAGATTTGGCAGTAAGTAAAAAGAAAAATATCAAATCAGTACAAAATGCCCAAACTGTGAGGAAAATCTGTCTTCTGATTACTAGTAGGTCTGCATATGATAACAGACTTTTGGCTTATGTGTTATATCTCTGCTGAGGCATTAGGGCCCCCTTTTTTCTTTGGGCCAGGTCACTCAGTTTCATGTTTCCTGTTCTTCTTGAAGATGTACTTAGTTGAAGGTTTTGGAAATTTTCATATGGCAATTTAAAATCCTTCTTTAAGTCTTTCAGATACTCTTGTTTTTGTGTTATGACCTTGCTCCAAGAATCCTTGTTTTATAGCAGTCTATCCTGAACAATATTTCATAATTGGATGAAGCACTTAAGCAATAAGTAAATTAATGCTTCATCCATCCTTTCTTCTAGACTTGGCAGCTTGTGCTTTCAACATCATTGTCCAAGTCTCCTGCTATTATAAAGACCCCATTCTGAACCCTACAGTGCTTCACTAATACTTTCCTTCTAATCTGGAAAGGCTAATCTTGTTTCTTGTGCTGGGTTGAAGATAGCTTCCATTCTCAAATGTCAAGAAGCCAGCTTAGCACACCTTTGGCTTTGAACTGCTAGACTGGAAATGAATCACTATGCTTCTGGGTTTATGGGTATGGGAAGCCTGACAAATCACTGTCTCCTTTTTGACCAAGAGTTTCCCCAGGACTTTAAAGTAGTTCACCCTATATATATCTTAGCCTGCTAGCCTGCCCTCAGTATTTACCAAACGTTCATGAAATGCGTGTTCCACCTGGAGCCTCTTAGCCTCCATTTTTTATTGTTCTTGGGTTTGGTGCCACACAGATCGTGGCATCCTGAATCACTCTTCTATCTTGGCATTATGGATACAAGAAAGGGTTTTGTAGAGTGTAGTCTCCCAGATAAAAACCTGGGGGGAGCAATATTCAACATTTAGACAAATCTGTGGTCCCCTGACCCACAAAAGGACAGTCTGACTGCTGCAAGGAAATACAGAATTATTCATATTTTGTACTGGGAAAAGATTCCTTGAGCAAGGTGGGCTTTCCACTACAGTAGACACAAACACCTTCCTATAACTTTTATTCTTTAAGAATTAGTATTATGGACCAATGATCTCAAAATTGCCATTGGATTTGGGCACTGGTGTCTTTTTCAAAATCCTAGCCAAACTGTGGTCCATATGGTCCCTATGCTCCTGCAGTATCCCTGTCAAAGGGCTGGGCCCTGTTGCGCTCAGCACCATGTGAAAGGAACAAAAGTAGGTATCTGCCCCAGGTCGCCCACAGTTAATTCTATGATAAATCTGGTTCCAGAAATTGTGAGACACCTCTGACTTGTTTTTAATAAAAAACTGTTTCATTTTCATTCAGCCCAGGGCTCTGAAAACACTCACATTTCTAACTATTTCTCACTGTAAATAAATTATAAGATATATTTGATAAGCAATATGATTTAGCAGTGCAGTGAAAATATCTTGCTGCTTTAGTCATCCTAAGAAATAGCATATGCAGCATCTACTAATGCTTCCTTGTCCAGATATTCCAGTTATTCCAAAAGCCCACACTTGATTTCAGTTCACAGCTCTCCTGTGTATTATTCTCTTTCATCAAAATGGCATTTTGCTTGTAGGCTGGTGTATATTTCAGAAACTGTGACAGCTGGATATGGACAAATGAGAGAGGATGCTTTCACAAGGGCACGTAGAGAGGTTTCTCCAGTGTAAATAACTGTCCCATCTCATCAGCTGGGGGAAAAGAGAGAAGCTGAGGCAAACTGGAGAAATGTGAATATGGGTTTTGAATGTGAAGTACCTCCTCTGCAGACTTTTTCCTGCTGATACCTGAGCTCAACTGAAGTTCAGGGCAGGAACCTCCTGCTGGCATGTCTGGCACATGTCCTGCCAACCCCAGCCCCTCACCTTTCCCAGCACTTTGTTGCTTTTCAGCTGTGTAGATGAAGGGAGTAGCAAGAAGAGTGGCACAGAGCCTGTGTGGGTTTCATCTATTGTGTTTTAAGTTTTCATACAGATGCTCACCTTTCTCACTGATGCCTTTTCCTTTCATCCCCAGAGACTTTTTTCTGGGTCTCAGCTGCAGGAGACCTATTGGTCTCTGTTGGCTGAGTTTGCAGGTCACCTCCTGCCTTAGAAATATTGCCAGGGCTGCAGCCAAGGCTGCACCTCCTCATGCAGTCCCTTCATTCCCTGCAGTGAGACTGGCAGGGCTGCGAAAGGCAACTGCTATTTCTGGTGTTTTCAAGTTCTCCAGTGCTTGTTCTATTATTTCCCCTCCATAATACTATGTGTTCAACAGGACACAGACCCAGTTTCTGGACTGTGATGTTGTCTTTCCTTTGGTTTCTATGACAGGGATCTAACTCAATGGCAACTCTTGTAAGGAAGGTCCTCACCTGTGCTTGTAAAGAAGGTGAAGAACTTGAGACGTGCCCTAGGCAGACAGTGCTTGTCTGAGATTTTTCACAAAGTACTATTTCCTATGCTAGTTTTCAAAATAGCACTCTGTTACTTTGATATCCACACCTTAAATGCACACTGGGAGAGAAGAGCATTTTGTTATGTTAGTGTATGTCAGTAAGGTGAATTCTGGGATTGCTCTTCCAGACTTGAGGAAAAAAACATGATCTTTCAGCCCAAGTCCTACAGTTTCACTAGTGCCTTCTCTACGCTTCAACAAGAGTTTGATTGTTGCCTCTCTCACAGTTATCCCCTGGGTACAATTAGATACAGATCTGAGTCAACACATTGCACAGGTCCACCCAGACCACTTTACAAGCTCTGTCCACACAAGAAATGCCACCACCTCCACATGGAGAGTAGAAGAAAAAAATCAGCAAGCTGCACACAAAGGGAAGCAGCAATACCAGCTTATTTTAGTGCAAAGATGTCAGAGGATTTGCATATTCCAGCAGGATACACAGAAATCTGGTGTCCTTAGTCACAGCCAAAACAAACACACATACAATGGGTGGCATCCTGTCAACCATGCTGGGTTTGATTTATGAAATAGGGTGGGCAAGCTTATGCTAGACCTCTCCCTCTCCTGACAATCAAGAGATAATTGCACACTCTCCAATGCCCATATGGTACCTCTCATTATAGTCTGCCCAAGCAATAGTCCTTATATAGGACTTAAATAGTATTTTAACATCTTGTGATATTTATGTAGTCTTGGGTTTCACTGATGTTGCTTGAAGCTTGGTCCATCATTGAATGCTTTGGCAGAGGTTATCTCTGCCTTCCTGGTGAGCACTGCAAGGGTTTCCTCCATCACACCATCTGGTTATCATTGGCAGGAACCAGCAGACTTCTCAGTTGAGTCACCCCACTGCTCCAGCACTATGTGTCTGGGCTCATCCTGATGAAGTGGCACTAATTATCCTGCTGACATTATGCAAGGAGGTATTATGCACTAAGTAGAGGGCAGAGCACTGATTACATTGCAGAGATGATTACAGGAACCTTCTCAGATATCCACCTATCCACAGGTCTATTCACCTGCTGCTGCTGTATACACCTACAATTGCATCAGCAATGCTGCAATGAGATATTCAGGATGCATGGATCCTCACAGAACTGCTGTCAGTAAGCAAAGATCAAGCAGAGACCTGCCTTCTCCTGTGAGGATGCCTTCTTGGCTCCACTCATCTATGTACTGTGTCTTTATGACTTAAATGCTTGGGAACATCTCCAACCCTTTGCCAGGAGCTGGTATTGCAGTGAATTAGATCTCACCAACAAGGCAGATACTTCATACAGTGATACAGGACTACATCACACCACAGGGCTTCCTCTAGCCTCTGCTCTCTTTTCCACTCTCAGGGAAGCTAACGAGCTGCCAGGATGCCTCAGAAAGGTTTTGCTTTCCTTACTTGTTTCTTTTGGACTAGAAGTTCTCAACACTTCCACCCCTCCCTGCCCAGACATATCTGGGAAGGTCATAAATGCAAACAGGTTTATTTTGCAAGTATTTCATTATTCTGAAGCATTTGATTGAAGTAATATTTAAAATATATCCCCAGTGCTAGGATTTCTTTGCTCTCTCTTGTCAACAACATTTTTTTTTAAGAAACATTCCAGATATTTTTTTGTCGTTGGTGGTGGTGTGATTGCCTTGTTTTAGAGTTACTTAAGCAGGAAAATATTTCCCTTGGAAGTGATCCAAGCCCACAGAAGTCAGGCAGAGTCTCTCTGTTGACTTCAAACGCACTATGGACTAGGCTGCTGTGAATTCCTAAAATGAATACGTTGGTAAAGACCAAGGTGCTGCTGATTTTAATGAGACAAACACGGTAGGACCTTTGATGGTCAGCAACCACAATGTTAGTTACATTAGTGTTGCAGAAGGAGAGCTGTCTGGGTGGGAGACATATATGTGGTTAGTGATCTTTTTAAGACTACAGGCATCAGCCATGGGTTTTCCCATAGGGAAGGGAGAGGAGGATCAAGTGGAAATGGTGCTGGTAGTGGTGGTGAGAATTTGAGATAGATTATAGCTCACTGCTAGCTTTGGTCTCTCTCTCCCTATCTTCACTTCCCCAAATATTTGGTGTTTCTGCACAAAGCCACAGCAAAGCAAGACTGTGACTGTTTATCTGTTTGAGCCATATATCCCAGCCCTTCAAACTTCTTCTGCATGACCTCACGAGTGGGAGAACCCTGTGGCTGGGGAGGGAACTTGGCCCCTCAGAAACCCATGGCTGTGCTGGGACAACAGGATGACTTGGCAGGGGTTACTGCCCTTTAGGTTGCTTGGCTGAATTGTTCCTTCAGCTGCTTCTTCTCCTTTCCCAAACAAAAAGAGCATTTCCACTGTGGAAGCAAATTTTGCCGGGTGCTGGCTGGAGGCATTGGGAGGCAGCCCTGGGGCGGAGCTAATCAGATGGTGGTGGCCGGGCATGCCACCAGCATCTACTGCTGTCACTGAGGCTGCCTTGCCTGTGGGCTTCCCTTGCTAAGCTGAAGAAAGTGCTGGGAGCTCAGAATCACCTAAAGCTGTTCATGTAGGTACCTAGGGCTTGATTAAGGAAAGCAACATTATAGCTCCTGTTTCTCAAAGAGTTTGTCCCCCAGCAGTACCAACTGTCAAGACTTGTATGAACACAATTTGGAGTCTTGTATCCTCCATTTGCTGATGCTGATTAGAAAAGCAGCTCCATCCCAGCACAACCAAACACTGCTCATGCAGAAGAAAGCAGAAGGCTTGTTAGACACAGCAATGTCCAGTGAACATTTTGATGGTTGCATTTTTCCTAAAGCTTGGTCTCGCTAGAGATAATAGAAAAAACAGAGAGTTATTCTGAAGGAAGAGCTGTCATTATCTCTGATGAATACTGGTGGTTAGGACTGGATTTGATCCAGTTCTGGAAAACAATTATGGTTAATATCTCTCCTTAAAAAAAAAGAATTTATTTAATGTTTACATAAAAACACTACATAAAAATAAATTGAATCTAGCCTCTGGAATCATACCCAACTTATCTGCCTTGGAGTATACATTTACCTCCTGAGAATTCACACAGTAATTAGATGAATGTGCTTAATTAATCACATTTCCTGTGCTGAGGGGGTTTGATGAAAAACATTTGCTTCCATCACTTTATTAAAGCATTATTGAGTGTGGTGCTTGTCATGTGTTCATCACCAGCCTTCTCACCAATTAATCCTGACAAAACGAAGTTTATCAACTGCAAAGTAAACCAGTGCTCATACAGTTGCTTTGCCGTAGCTTTGTGTACATGCCTTCATGCCTCTAGGTAATTACTGGATAATTGAGAGCAGAGTCTGTTTAATCTAAAATGAGATGTGCTAAATATAAACCATTTTCAGAGCTTGATTGATACTGTTTTAATAGGCTTGGTATCATCTAATGCCATGGACATATAATGCATGATTGCCTTTCTTGCATGTGTTTATTATCAATTTTAAAGTCAAAATATGTTTTGCCAGCATGTTTGCTATACTTATGAAGCAATTATTGTTTATTTAATGTTTTTTCCAACACACTATGCCTGAATTAAGGCATGAGTATTCAAAATCAGAAGCCTGAAGATAAGATCTTAAACCTTTTCAGAGGCAGTTAGTATTTGGCCTTGGCTGCAACATTACTGAGACTCTGTTTTCTGGGAGATAGCATCCGATGTGGAGGCAGAGATTCCTGCTGGATGACTGCCAACAGTTTCCGAGGCTCAGGAGAGGACACTGAAGAGATCTTGCCACTGCAGAGCAGGGATGGGAGCAGAGGAGCTGGACAGGGCAGCAGAGCTGGGGAAAGACCTGGGAACAAACCCCCATGTTGGATGCCACCAGCTGGGCTTAGGCAGGGACACCCAGCCCTGCTCCATCTCATCCCATGCCAGGAGCAAGTACAGATCTTGTAAAAAGAAAGCACAGGTGTTGGGAAGGGTAGTAAGGGGATACAGATACATCCCTTGAAATGTCATCACCACTGCTAGTGACTTGAGTCTACCCCAAGAATGGGAGAGTCGACCTATGCCTCAACCTTTCTTAAAAAGGCTGGGATGTTCCAACTCCTACAAAACAGTGGCCAAGCAGGATGCAAGGCCAAGCACTTCACCAGTGCTGGGAGCTAAAAGGCTCTCCAATACTATTCACCAACTCATTGGCAGAGCTGACACCAGTTAGGAGTCATTAACACTACTGTTTGGGCGGGATGCCATCCAGAAGGACCTGGACAGGCTGGAGAGGTGGGCCCAGATGAACCTCATGAGGTTTAACAAGACCAAGTGCAGGGTCCTGCATCTGGGGCAAAATAATCCCCACTATCAATACAGGCTGGGGGACGAGGAGCTGGAGAGCAGCCCTGCAGAAAAGGACTTGGGGTTGTTGGTTGATGAGAAGCTGGACATGAGCAAGCAGTGCGTGCTGGCAGCCCAGAAGGCAAATCGCATTCTGGGCTGCATCAAAAGAAGCGTGACCAGCAGAGCGAGAGAGGTGATTCTACCACTGTACTCTGGTGAGACCTCATCTGGAGTACTGTGTTCAGGTCTGGAGCCCTCAACACAGGAAGGACATAGACCTGCTGGAGCAGGTCCAAAGGAGGGCTACAAAAATGATCAGGGGGCTGGAACACCTCCCCTGTGAGGATGGGCTGAGGGAGCTGGGATTGTTCAGCCTCGAGAAAAGAAGGCTTTGGGGGGACCTAATAGTCACCTTCCAGTACCTGAAGGGGTCATATAGAAAGGCTGGGGAGGGCCTGTTTA
This sequence comes from Galbula dea, assembly GCA_013399015.1. Lineage (NCBI taxonomy): Eukaryota > Metazoa > Chordata > Aves > Piciformes > Galbulidae > Galbula > Galbula dea. Next base: position 955,768 of record VWZX01004367.1, on the reverse strand, counting down.
CAAAGGCAAGGACAAGGAGTAATGGATTTAAATTAGAGAAGAGTAGGTTTAGATTAGATATTAGGAGAAAGTTCCTTACCATGAGGGTGGTGGAACATTGGAACAGGTTACCCAGGGAGGTGGCTGAGGACCCGTCCTTGGAAGTGTTCAAGGTGAGGCTAGACAGGGTGCTCGGCAACCTGATTTAGTTAGAGATGTGCCTACTCACTGTAGGGGGGTTGGACTAGATGACCTCTAAGGTTCCTTCCAACCCTGATAATTCTATGATTCTATGAACACTAAGCTGCAGAATAAATCAGATCCCCCTTACTGCCTCCTAACCAGGCTTTCATTGATATAACACTGAGTCCTTTTTCCTAAGGACTTTTTCCTTCTGACTACCTAAAACATCAGACATGCAGACAAACATTAATGAATGAAAAACAGTTTTCTTATTCTACCAAACATCAAGTCCCAAGAAGCCTCTTAGTGTAGTAGTAAGCTATCTGTCACAAGCACTTCTGCTTACATAGTCATTAGGAATGGAAATGCTCATTTCTATTCAAAAACTAAATGCTTACTTATTGGTGGGCAATTGGATTTTGCTCTTCTCTCTCTGCATCACTGCAAGAATTTTATACTACAACTCAGGTATTTTTATTGCTGATGCATTCAACAAGTTACTTACAGTATTGTGCATAGCAAGATATCCTTCATATATGAGTCTGCATTTCAAGCAATTACACAGAGCTACTGCAGAGACAATTTCTAGCCATGGGAACATTTCTTTCATTTTTCTCATCAAAAGCTAAACATAGATTTGGCTGGAAAATATTTGGCAACAGTTTAACATTTTTTATAGAGTACTTCTGTGTTCATAACACTATTTCTTCCAGAAGCCCAAGTTGCTGTTTAGAGGCAACCTGGACTGAAAGTTTGCAGCCAGCTTTAGCAATGACTTCTTTTATGCGTGCCCTATCTTGCTACTCTCTCAATCACTTGCAGACTTATTCCTCAGCTTTAAAAACCTTTTCAGAAAGGGGTGATAGAGTCCAAAGAGTGTCTGAGTCTCTGCAAAAACAGAGAAAGAGCTGAAGAGGGAAGACTCTGCAGCCTTTTAATTGTCCATCCTCTTCCCTTCTTCTGCACTGCTAAAGGCAGGGCTGAAATCCTGCTGAGTCTATTTGGTTAATCAGATAGCTGAGCATGCACCTGAAGAACTCAACAGAAAAAGCATCTTAATCCTTGGTGAGTTTCAGATCATTCTCCTTTAGGAGTTGGGTTTGGAGGGCTATGTGTTGGTGCAGTACTCGCAGCTGGTACTGCTAAATCAAAGGAAAGCACGTCTAGTTTACTCTCGAAATCTAGTGAATTCCTGGAAGCATGTTAAAACACCCTGGAAATACCTTGGATAGATAAGTCACTGCAGAAACTGTAAGCATTTGCCACTGAAGGGAATGGGAACATCAAAGTGTGTGAGGTACCAACTCAGCCCATAATGTTATAGCCAGTTAGTCATGTTTGAAATCCACACTTCAGTGTAATGCAAGTGACAGAGCAACCCTTTATAAGCTGTATCAGCCCTTTCAGCTTAGTTAACTGTTGTCTGAAAAATAAGAATTATAAATAAAATAGGAAATCCTATCAGTTTATTATTTTTTCCTAAAATTCCCTGTCTGCTTCATTAAGTGGCCATGTTAGGCATGTTAGGATAGGCTGCTGTTTGGTACAGAAATGGCATAGAGAAGGGGGTAGTCTGGTCCCTGGCCAAGTGAAGAACTTGGGTGACCCTAGTTGAAGATTCACTCAAGAGTCAAAAACAAACTTTACCTCTGTGCTGGTTTTGGCTGGAATAGAGTTATTTTTCCTCACAGTAGCTAATATGGGTCTATGTTTTTGACTTGTGTTGAAAACAGTGTTGATAATTTGCTGATGTTTTGGTTATTGCTGAGCAGTGCTTACACAGAGTCAAGGCATTTTCTACTTCTTACACCACCCCACTAGTGAGGAGGCTGGAGGTGCTCAAGAAGTTGAGAGGGGACACAGCTGGGATAGCTGATCCCAACTGACTGAAGGGATATAAAGGTTGTACCAGATTATCCTTGAGGACACTTCCAACCTGGTATTCTATGATATTCTGTACCAGCTGACATCATGCTGGGCATATAAAAAACTAGAGAAGAAGAAGGAAGGAGAAAACATTCAGAGTGTTGACATTTATCTGCCCAAGTAACTGTCACGTGCCACCGAGCCCTGCTGTGCTGGAGATGTCTGAACACCTGCCTGTTGATGTGAAGTACTTTTTTGTTTTGCTTGTGTGCACAGATTTTGCTTTACCTATTAAACTATCTTTATCTCAGCCCATGAGTTTTGTCATTTTTAGTCTCCCACTTCCCTCCCTTGTCCCAGCAAGGATGTGTGAGTGAGCACCTGGGTGGGGCTTAGTTGCTCCCTGTGGTTAAAACACAACAACCTCCACATGAAAATCTCCACAATCCGTCAGGGACCAGAGTAGTGAATGCAGTGATGAAAAGCAAGAAAGAGCCAATGTTCATAGGCAGTAAGAAATAAGGAAAATACCACTGCAAAGGTTAGGATGGGAAAAGCCTGTGATCACCAAATACGATAAGGAGGAACTCATTAAGACCCCCATGGGAGAAAGTACCAGAGCATATGCTCTGAGCTATACAGGTATCTACACGCTCATTATACTGAAGGAGTAGGTGTCCCTGCACACTATAAAGTTTCTATCTACACTAAAATTCCTGGCACAAGTCCCCCATCTGATATCAGCATGGTTGTGCACACACTTGCTTTTTTCATACCTGAGGAAATTCTTTTGCAGAAGTCCTGAAAGGTGCCAGGGCCAGATCACTGGCTGCTGCTGAGCACAGGGTGTGGGCAGCTGCCTGCATCTTATTTGCCTCCATCTCATCTACTTACATCTCACGTGCCTAAGTGGAGGTGCAGGAGTAAGTCTGTCCCCGCAAGCTGCCAAGTCTTTGTCCATGCAGACCTGACAGCAAGGGTGCCAATTGCTGTCAATGGGAGCTTATTGAGTGCTGAGGTAGACTTGCTGTTGTACAGTTGCTGAGAAATGAAATCAGCCTATTCCTGCAGGTTTTTTCCCCTCTCTCTCTCTTTGTTGTTTTGGTTTCGGGTTTTTGCATGTCTTTTTTTTATTGAATAGTAACTACAATTAAATCTTTCTTGTCACAACATTTCATATAAGAGCTCTTTCCCTATATGACTGTTCTGCATCCCTGTGTGAACTACTTGATGTTTCATTACACAAATAGGCTTCATTTGCAGAAATGACACCCTGCTGGAATAAAATCAAATACTTGAATTACAGGTATTCTGCAGGGGGGAATCTGTCCTCAGACAATGAGATCAGGGGTCGAGACCTGCTCACAGCTGCTGGGCTAGAGTAGTTATATTGAGAGAAAGATTTTTTAAAGCCTGTTTTAAGAAAAAGGCTTCTGGGTCTGAAAGGAATAATAATCAGTGCTTGTGACATGCTGAAGCCATAGAAAGTCAAAGACATAGAAAACCAAGGATGCTGGTTTTACTGGAAACTGGGAAAGCCTTGAATAGCAGCTGCTGAAGTCAGACGTGAGTTTATCTGCAAGCATTTCCCCAAGTTCATGACCCAACTTTCCTGCCTGCACTGAAAATCTCACAAGAACTACCTGGGCTGAGTGGATTTTGAGTTGACAAAAAATGGGGCAGTGACTTTATGGCATCTCCCATTCATTCTTCCTCCCATCAGAAAACATCTCCTTTCTAGGGCACTGCAGGGTATTTGTGCTTGACCCAAGAAGGACAAACTAACAGCAAGGGAGTTTGGAGGACTATTAAGAAATCTCACTCCACTCCCTAACCTTCCATTCGTTTCCTGGGTTTTTGCTGTAAAGGCTGAAATTCTTTTTGTTGCCTGGTGTGGGATTAACCTAACCAAAGTCAGACAACTACAATGAGCACTGTACCTAGGCTACTTATTCAAAAAGTACTTCTATGGTCAAAGCAGACAGACAGATGCATGTGGGGCTCATGTTATTCTAAAGTATTCCTAATTTTGGTCAGATGAATTATGCCCTAGAAGTGCCTATTTCTCTCCATTGATTTAGAAGGGTCTCTGCAGCTACTGGCTCGGACACTGTCTGTCATGTCTAACTTTTGAACAGAGGAAAAGTCCTTAGCCTGTTAGTCTTATCAAAATATCTGCACTTGCTGCTGATGCAATATACATATTTATGCCTGCACTGTGGCTGTCCTTGGGATTTTGTGATTCTCAGATAGCAGTGATACTATGTATCAAGGTCATAGCTTGCTTTCTTGTATAAAATATTATACAAGGAAGCAAAACAATGTTAAACCTTTGCCTTCTGATATTAAGCCCCAGCAAGTCCATAATCCTTCTTTTCCAAGAGTAATGTGACATATTTTCATTAATGCTTAATACAAAGAGATCTAGTCCATCAGCCCAGAGAGGCTAGTCAAACTCATATGCAATGGGGTCACAGAGCATAAATATTCAGGCTGCCTCCATGCAGTCTGCTCTGCTCATCGGCCCTTTGACAAGCATAATAATCCACCAGTTCAATCCCATACCAGTTAGATGAGACTCAAAATGGTTTCCATGGGTTGGGTGCTCTGTAAGAGGCCTGATCACAGCTCCTAGCTCCCTCAACCACCATTGTCCTGTCCTTGTGAGGCACCCTCAGGTTCATGGGGAGGTTTGAAGCAAACCCCATGTGGGAACAGAGACAAGAAGCTGTGAAAATGATAATGAAAAGGTCTGTAGAGAATGACCATCAGCTAGCTGGTTGGATTTGACAGCCTTGAAGGGGATTAGCCCTGGGGTACCCCCAGGGTAGTAGCTGACAGGGCTGGTGCTATTTATACTTGCATCTCATTTGCACCAGGGATGCGCCACGTGCCAGTGGCAAGAGAGACAGGAGCCTTTGTGCAATGACATGGATGATGCAAAAAGCAGACAGCTTTAAATCAGGGAAAAAAGAAAAGGTGCAGAAGAGAGGAACAGTTTGTGCTTTCATAGTGCAGCAACCCCCTTGTGCTGTACAAGCAAAGCAAAATCGTACAAAATACAGCAACAACCTAGGCACACTACCTGGAGTTTTACCAGACCGGTGCAGGCAGTAGATGAGCCCACACGTTCTGTGGGCTGGAGCACCACAGGCATCTCACCTAGGTGCCAGCTTACATGGAGCAACACAGCATAGTCCAGCACTGCCTGCAGCCTCAGGGCAGGGGCAAAACAGCCATTATGGAAGGACCAGGGGGAAAGTATGAAGGTTTTGTGGCTAACTCTTGTCCTGAGGGTTTTCTGCACCCGGGAAACAGTGGGACAGTGCTTTTTTTGAGACAATCTTTTTTCCAAGAGGTCTTGCGTGGGATCTTCTGACTGAGCTGGAGGAGCTGCATCCATTTTGCAAGCTCAAGGTATTTACCTTCTGGGTACCTCAACAAGTAAACCACTGCATCATGGATAAGTGAAATGCATTTGTTCCACCTCAAGAACAACCCCAAAGAACACTATGCCACTTTCTTTTTTGTGGCTCAATTTGAGATGAAAATATAAATGTTTTTTTCTTTTCTTCTTTTCATGCATCAAAAAGCTGCTGTCTGTGAAGCTCTCCAGATCTGAGGCACAGCCTGTGCACCATAACAGCCGTGTGACAGTCATGTCATGGGAACCAGTGTGGCTCTGACCCCATGTTGGGCCCTGTGCTCTGTGTGCACACGTGTGTGTGTGTGTGTGTGTGTGTGTGTGTGTGTACTGAGTGTGTATGTATGGGGGGGTCAGCTCTCTGATAACAAAGCTTCAGGGCTTCCAGCCAATATCCAGCCTGGCCAGACCCAAAAGGCACAGTCTCTCTTGGCAACATTGCCTGGTAAATTATGATGTTAGCCTGATTGCCTAAAGAAATCAGGCTTCTGTGAGGACTCAGGCTGTGTGGAGTTTCACCAGTGTGCTTTAGTCCCACCCTACAATAATCTTTTAACCTTCCCACCTTTTTAAATTGAGCTTGAGGGTGGATAGAGCTCTCAGAGTTTGAGTTCAGTAAAGGTGAAAGGATAGCAGAGACACTGCTTTTACCCCAGGCATGAGGGAGGCCGTGGCACAGGCTGTGGCATTGCATGGCCATACAGAGCACAGCCCCAAGCTGTCAGTCCCTGTGAAATGACATCCCTGCAGCACCCATCTCTTGTAGGAACCCTTATGTAGTAATGCCACCCGGCCCCCAGAGTAGACGGCGGCAAGGAAAGTGGTGAGATATGGTCTGTTAAAAGCTGCAGGGAATATCAGAGACAAAGACTGGGTGCTCCCCATCCTTGCTTTGCAGCCTCTTTCATTACTTCTCAATGGCAGAGGGAGATGCCACCTGCCCTGGATTGCAACCTGTTGTTATTTCTGTCATTCTGTCACCTGTTTGTCAGCTCCTGCATTTCCACATACGCAGGCACAAATATCTCCAGGACTGAATTTTCCAACCATTCACCAACTTGAGAACCTGGAGCAGCCAAAGTTTTGGATATTGTAACCATTATGGAAGTTCATGACAGTGGGAGCCCCACAGTCCTGTGGGGCCCTCACAACTGTGCCAAAAAGCTACTGATCACACCAGCTGAGGAGGGAGAAGGTGAATGGGAGGGAGCATCAAGCCTGTGGTATTGCAATGTTAGCAGCCAGTGCCCTGGGTGCTAGCAGAACAACGAGGTGCCACTAAGTGCCTCCTCAAGCTGTATCTCACTCTTGCCTCAGAGAGCTGTGTGTAAGGGAGAAGGTTCATCACAGCTCATGAGGAGGAAAGCAAAGAGATAATTGAAAATAAATGCTTCTAAATTAGATTACAGTTACATCTCACTGCAAATACATGAATTCTGTGCAAAATTTGGGCATCAACCTTTTATCTAAACAAGAATGAAAAGTTAACATATTCAGACCCTATTACCATACTACATGTATAATTTATAAGATTTCAAGGCTGATTTCTGGTATAGGTTTTTTGGGGTTTTTTTTTAAGCTACCAACACTTTGTGATTTAATTTGCCTGTCTTTGCATAAAATAATAAAACCCCTTAGTGCAATTTTAATCTTTTTCAAATTCCCTTGTTACCAGCTGAACAAGATGATATTAGAACACTTTAATATTTTATTTTAAATCCTTGAAGTCCATAAATACGTCAAACCTGAAAATACACCCCTTATCAAGCAGTGCCCTTTTAACAAGGCCACAACAGGCTTCTCATAGATTTGATGCAGAAATTATTTGTCTTTCAAACTGCACTTGCAAATTAAGGTGAGAGTCCATGCAGGCAGCTCTGCACAGGAGGCAAGTAGTAATAATGGAATGGGACTTAAGGAGAAAAACTTGCAAATTCAATTCATTTATTATTCTTGTTATTCTGTCAAACTTAATTTTCCATGTGTAGGAATGCATGCCTTTATAAAGGGTCTGAACATTATGTTAAAGGGAATATTATAAGGACAGGTCTACTTCAGTGTGCTGACATGCATGTAATTTTCCCCCTGAAAAACAATCATGAGGCTTGCTTAAAAACCATGAGATTTAAAAAAAACCCCACATCTTTCTATATTGTTTTTTCCTTGCCTTTGGTGATTTGGGGGATTTTTGTTACAGAACCTGAAAGCCACTATGTTGCCCAGTTTCAGCTGGGATTCTGTCCTAACTCACTGTTCTGCCACTGAGACACTAAGAAAAGTGCCAAGCAATGCATGAAGATTTTTAAGGGCAGGACAGAGGGACTCCTTTGGGAGTCTTTGGGTCTCCACAGCTGAGTTAGAGATTTGGATCTCCTTAATAAGTAGCAGAGGGTGCTCTGCTCTCCCATCCTGGACAGACAGCAAGATTGCCTTAGGAAATCCCCAAGGCCCAGCACACTGTGAAATGCAATAAGCCATCTGTTGGAAAGCCACACTTGACAGCTGTGCTTCAGCCTCGCATGGCTGGAGCCAGAGCCAGGCGCCTGCGTGCCAAAGCAGGCAGCAGCCGGGTGGGCAGCAGCCAGGTGGGCAGCAGCCAGGTGCACAGTTTCTCTTTGGAGGCCTTGAGTGTGGCCACTCACAGGAGTTTCACCCGAGGGTTTAAGAAGCAACCTGCTACCCAAGCCCAGACAGGGACTGAGCGATTGAGATCTCTACCACCTTATTTGCCTTTATGACTTTAGAACTTTGCTGCTAGAAAGTCATGTTGGCTGAAGCCAGCCAGTGGGAGACATAATAAACAGCAATTTGCCTCCTGTGCTTCTATTGTTGCATCCCTGGAAAGGTGCACAGAGCTCCCCACTCCCAAGGCATGGCTCAGGATGAGGCTGCCCACCAGCCCTGGCAATGATGATGGGTCTTCCTTCACATATGAAGGTCTTCACTGGCAAACTGTCCTGGGCATTTGCCCTCAATATCTTCCCCTTACAGATGGTAATTGTTGTTATTACTATTGTGATTATTGATATTACTGCCACTGTTGGTGTTTCTGTTATGATCCTTAGTCTCCAGGACATGGGACTCAGGATTAAAGCATGCAGCAGCTTTGGAAGAGAAAATGGTTTCTGGAGAGAGAAAATGAAATAGGGGACAGTAGGGAAAAAGAGAGAATCTCAGAAGACAGAAAGACCAGATGAAGCAGAAGCTAGGGAAGAGAAGGGGAGGAGGAAGCATATACATAGACAGAACTGCTGGACTGGGAGCCATTTCATATTGATTTCTTTGCTATTACCTCTATCCCAGCCAAAAAGAGGACAAGCAGAAGGGTTTTGTGAATTCCCAAAGTACACAGAGCAATAAATCTTCTGGTCAGCTCAAATAATTTCTTACTAATTTATAGACTAACAGACTGACATTGCTTGCCATCCCAATTAATTAATTTTATTTGAGTTTATTTGAAACAGTGGCTTCACTTTGATGTTAGCATCTTCTGCATCCTTGTTCATTAGGGTGATGGTAGTTTTAGGGAAAGACATGTCCAAGGCCTTCGTGGTGCACAAACAGCAGCCTTCTGAACTGCCTGTAGGGCCTTTCAGGCAGGACAGAAAGTCAGCCACAGGACTGTGAGCTGCTCACACTAATCCTGATCTCTGAAAAGACAGTGAGTCCAGCCAGCAAAGAGACAGGAAAATGATCCTGGAAGCAACAAATGTAACAAAACAAGTGCAGTGTTTAAACGGCTGCCTGGGCATGTGATGTAAATGGCAGAGGACATAATGAACTAATTGGATGATGTGTATCTGAAGCAATACATTGTACACTCTCATGCCTTGCCTGTGTTTGTTTAATAACTGTGTTCTTGCTCTTTCTCTCTGCATCCATGAGCCAAGCAGCTTATTTTTAGAATGGACTTTTACAAGGTGTTCAGAAAAGGAACTGGGAGCTGGGTTGCTATGTGGGTGAAGATGTGATTTGAAGCCCTGAGGGATCCCTTAGGGTGGCCTGGCTCCGGGCACTGAAGCAAGGACAAGGGCCAGTCTGAGTGCAGTGATTGTCTCCAGCAGAAGGTAGCATGGGCTCTGCAGGGAGGCACAGGCACCCTTGACTTCACAGCACAGCCGCTTGCCCCATTGCCCAAACCTCCCTCTGATATCATTCTCAGCCTCATGCACTTAGATCTCCGCTTGCCTAGCTCAAAATGCCAGCTGCTCCCACCCAAGCTGGCAAGCTGGAGGCTTGTCCCAGCTGTGGCAGGGAGAAATGGCAAAAGGTGGAGAGGGGTTTGGAAAGCACAGTGAACCCCAGCTGAATAGCCTTGCAGAGGCACAGGCAGAAATAGTTTGCTTCGGATAACACTTTTGGGCAATCTTCACCATATCTCAGATTCCTCTGCAGCTGTGAAGTGATTAGAGCCAGTGGATCAGGAAATGCTTTTGTATGGAAGTATGACCCATTAGGAAGCACAGTGTTCATCATGGAGGGTTTCAATGGCTTAGATATTGAGTTGGATAAATATTTTTCACAATCCAAGCAGAAGAAGCCACTTCTGGATGCAAAGTGGGGCTACTTTGTTGAACTGTTTTTGAACAGAAAATTACTGTTCTAAACCTAATCCTAAGAAATAAAACATATTATAAATAAAGCTGGAATTAGCAAAGCATATGGAAACTTATAAACACAATATTAATAGGATTAGATGTGAAATACTAAGGTCTGATCTTGCTGGCTTTTCTCATACCGGTAGTCTCACTGATACTTCTTATATTCATGTACATAACCTATTTTTAGATGGATAATAGTTGTAAGGAAAATTACAGGTAAAGAAGCATGGAAATGATGAAGTCTTTAAATGATGACTGGTCACTTTGAGTGTCTGGTTTTGGGTGCTTTTTCCTAACTTCCCTTAAAGAGTCAAAATTCAAGACATCCTCAGCTATGACTCCAAATATTACCTCTTCATCTTTGGTGAAAAGACATTGAAGTCTACAAGTGAAAATACAGTGTAGTCCACTAGCACGTCAACATCAGAAAGGTGGCTGTGCTGAAGAACTAAAACCCCCAAACTTCTAGATTAAATGATATTTAAATTAACACTTAATATTAAATAACACAAAACCCAGAGTAGGACAGCACCAAGCTCTGGCATTACTGGTATTTAGATATGTGTGATAACATTAAAAGCTTTGATATATTTGGAGACAGGACTGAAGCTGTGGCATCTCTGTAATTAAAATGTATGTATCTTGATGACGAAATAGGTACATATGTAATGTTATCAGTGAGGTGTGGGGGAAGATACAAATGTCACTTGGTCCTGACCTTCTACTGGAAATACAGGGTAAGTTACTTATTCCAGCACCAGACTACTCACATGTACAGGTCTTTGAGAAGTTAAAAGCATGTTTGCACTTACCTCTGTCTCTGTGCTCTCCCATGTGTCCTCTGTTCTGCAAGTCAGTGCAGAAATACCAGGATTAAACCCTTGTCACTGAACCGGCAGTAAAGACCATTAACTCGATCTGTCATCACTGGATACCCATTCCCAGCTGATCTGATTGATTTTCAGTGGATTATCCTGGATATATCAGATGCTAGAATAACCTAGTAACCTATGACCAAGAATGGTATAGGGACAGGAGACATCATGTGCAACCTTCTGTGCCTGTGTGTTGTCCTTCTTAAAATACCGTGCCATGGCAAGCACATATTGATCCCATACATGATAACAGCTATTAACCAGACACACAGATCCATTTTCTGCATCACTGATGGTTGGCTAAGAACTATAATCACACTTACTATGCTGGGAAAGTAGCAGCCACAGAGATAGACCTTTGTTCTGAGGACCCTGTGTTGCTTTAGGTGGTGTTAAGGGGTTATAATTCTGTCTTAATGCTGGAAGATGCTAGGATCTCTGAGCACTGTGAAATTCCCAGAGCTGCCTTCAGAGCACCTGCTATAGGTTATCAGCATAAGGATTTTACCTAATATAATTGGGCATCCTCATGCTTTGGTGGCTGGAGTGATGAAGGAGCTGAGCATCAATCACAGATGCTGTAGAGTAGTTTTGCCTCCTTGTGAATCCCAAATAGCTTGACCTGACAGTATGCTTCTGTTCACCTAAAAAAATGAGACCTTTTCATTTACATATCATCAGCTTTTTAAGTTGCAGCAGTGCACTTGCATCTGCATTGGCTACCTTTCATGGCAAGCTGCTGTCACTGCCCAGCTCCCACTGTTGCCTCCCTCCTCCCTGCTGCTCTGGAAAGCACTTGTCCGGGCTCAGATACATGGCTGCTATAATAGTGACTAACTGTTTCCAAGTACAAAACAAGTCCACATGGGTTTGCTCCTTCTGTTCATGTGCCTTCCCTGAGTTCATCCCCCACCACCCATAACCCCTTGTGCTACACTGGATGCTACAGGAGAACCTGTGGTGGCCCTGGGGCCCCCACTCCTCCCACAGGGAGAAGGGCCTGGGCAAGAAGGATGAGTCTGAGGAGCTGCCAGTGTGTGCCTGGTGCTTGGGCTGTGCTGGGGACTTCCATGGTGTATTGATCTTCCCATGAATCCTAAACAAAAGAGCAAACCGCAGGGCCTTGGCCAGACTCGGTCTCCAGTTGCACATAATTTGCTTGCACAGTTGTAAGCCAGAAAGTACATGGGCAAGCCAGAAAGCCCCTGTAACACCACTAAATAAGCTCCCAGGATAAGAGTAACCTATCTATAAAAACACACACAGAAATAGCTCACTGAGAACACGCAAGTTCAATTCTATAAATGTCTTCTTAGTGCAGCAACAATAGCAAACTACCACCTTCTTGAGCATGTTGGGGTCCTAACAATACCAACAGGGGCTAGCCCATCTGGAATGTCCAGCATCCACACCCATGAGCAGCTTGATGTAAGCTTCAGCAGCCGTTCAGTTCACAGAATGGAAGCCATTGTGTGGGTTCCCTGTGCTCATCCAGCATGGTCAGGAGGAGTTATTCCATCCTTTACCACTCTGCAAGGTGCTTTATGTCACAGTGTGTGGCCATAGGGAGAAGTTGGAACCTGCTCCACAGTCTTGGTCCCCATGAAAATGTTTATGTTAACTTCCATGGACTTGAATTAGTTTAATCTGAGTCTTGCTTGTGTTCAGTCTTGCTGTAATGCTTCCCACATAGTCTTCCTCATCACTAAGATTTATCATGTCATTTTGTGATCTGAAACCCACGTGTTTGGCCAAGAATCTATTTGACATTGAAGTGACATATCTTCTTGTTATTAGCTCTGCACACATATTTACTCTTGGTCAGCAAGCCACAGTCCTGTTTGGGAACAGCCTTAGCACAGGTGTTGCTGCAGTTCAGTGTGTTTCAGATAGAAGTACCAGCTACTCATCTTTCACAGACCACATATAAAAACAGATGCATAGGAAGGAGGAATGATAATAAGCCCACAAAGTTCTGCTTCTGCAGAGAGACCCACTTCCTAAATACAGTGGTTTATTGATCAATGGTTTGGGTTCATTTTCAGTGAGAAAGAAAATACTGATCATCGTGGCTTTCTGTAAGAGATGCAGTACAGCAGGGCCAGTTTTCTTCTAGAGGTGTATGAGAGTGCCAGGACTGCAGCATGTAAAGGATAACAGGATAGATTTTGCAGGCTCCATCAAGCACAAAATAAAACATCTTCAATGCCTCTTAGGAAAAAAGGGAAAATATTTTGCAATACATTTTTAATGCAATTCATCATTTGAAAGAGATATACTGAAAGATTAAGATACTATTTATAACACTTTCATTTAGCATACAGAAGGTTAGACCCATGACCAAAAGATGGCTCCACTTAAGAATCTGCCGATCAGATTGTTTTCCTAGGTGAGAAGATAATAGGATATACTTGTCCTGGTTATGTTCCCTTCATAAATCTGATCAGTGAACTACTACTGGCTCTGAAGGGTATTTAAATACAGCTTTGCCCACAGATGTAGCAGCAGATCTTTGGCAGGAGAACCACTGACAGATTTAATTAGTATTCCCATTCAAGGGAATAAATTGAATTGTATATCACAAAATGGTGTTTGTACCAAGAGGTTTTACCGCAATATTTGTGCTCAAAATGAAATGATTTACTGTTGCTGAAAAATGATGGTGGCAGCTAATTCTCTCCACTTCTTTTATATTGTCTTGCATGTAAAAAATAAATTAGTGATGTCAGAACCTGTTCCTAGGACATGTATGTAGTTTATATGTATGGTGGCATGTCTCCCCTCATTTGTGCAATCAGTCTTGTGTCCCCTGCTGTGATTGATACCAGTTCTTCTCAGGTTCACAGTGAAGTAAAAAAAAACCCAAACAAGTCAAATAATTACTTCCTCCTAGAATGATTTGAACTGGAAAATAAAAACTTTCTTCAGAACTATTGTTAAGCCATACACAAAAAGGCTTATGTAGCCTGCCTCCCCCAGAAAACTCATGTCTTTTGCAATAAATGTACCAGAAATGTTAGTATAGAGGCTGCATCATTTTCAGTGCTGTTTTAAAATCATTGTTTTCTGTAAGTGCCAGTTCAATTTTTGGATGGTTTCAGTGTAGTGCATGGCTAGCAGTATGTATCAGACAGATCCTGTGGCACTGGTGGTTTATTAATTTTGCATATTGTGGGTTTTGGCATCAAGAGACCCACCCAACAACTCAAATGTATAAACTCAAATTTCCAGGCCTCATTTTGGTTAGATGGAGCAAAAAAATGGGGACGGTCTGGCTTCTCACATTGATGCATGAAGTCATTGCTCCCAAAAGCTTCAGTGGCAATTGTGCCCAGCTAAGGAACCAATTCATGGGGGATGCTGCAGGCCCTTAGTAATTCTGGTTTTAGCCATCCTCCCCACCTTCTATGCAGCCCTGATAAGACCTAAAGAAATATCCCAAGCCAGATTTTCCAGGCTGTGTCTCTGACTTTATGGCTGGCACTCTGTATTTGTCAGAAAAGTAAAGAATCACCAAGGGTGAGGGCCTAGCAAGTCTGCAACCTATGCAGTCTACTGTGGTATGAATACTGGTTTGAACAGTCTGAAGGTAGAATTCTCATCTAAGAAACTGTAAGAAAAATGTTGCAGTGATAACTACAGCTGTTTGATTAGCTCCCTGGTAATACATGAATGCATGGACTTACTATTATATGTATAAACACAGAACACATGCAACATGTAAAATTCTATATATGCTCTGAATAATCCACTTATTCAGGGGTAGCAGTGTGCACAACGGTGCACAAAAGGCATCTCAGAGGACTTAGATTCAGTATAATTGACATTGTAGGCATGTGGCATGATCACCAAAACTTCTTTACAGTCAGTGAAGAGACCCAGGCATTTCTGGGGTCCCTTTCATTTTGTCTTAAAGTAGTCCCCAAAAGTAGGCTGAGCAAACTGCACCCAGGAAGTGCCTCTCTTCTTTGACTGCAAAGGCAACCTAGGGTGACCGCAGTAAAGAGGTCAATGCCTGAGTTAAAGGTTTAAAAATAGAGGAGCTAAATTCCTCCCATGTGGTTCAGATAAGGGAGACAAAGTGAAACAGGTCAGAAAACATTTTATGTGTTCAGTCTGGTTGCTTATTTTTTAATATCACTGACTGTGATTTTCAGTTACTGCAATTTCACAGCACTGTCAGTAAAATGATGACTAGGGTCCTAAATATGGAAGAAACTTTAATTAGCTATTGATATAGCAGAGCTTAGATCTGCAGAGGTGAGAGTCCCATTTTACCAGAATCTCTCCTAAGAAATGATGGGAGACAATGCCAGTCCCAGCCAATTTGTAGGCTGAACAATCAGGAGCTTGGAAGGGGAGAAATGCAGAGGGAAATTGCTCACTAATTTTACATAGGAAGTCAATGCAACATTTCATTGGTGAGTGCAGTAAGATGAGATAGAGGTCTGAAAGAAATACATATTGATATTTTTCTGTTAGCACTGCCCTGCACCTGTTAAGTCCCAGGAAGGATCTGGCCTCTGCAAAGTGACTTTCTTAAAGATTCCTGGGGCAAGAGTGGTGAGAGAAGCCTCTTTAACTGTGCCAAGAGAATGCACTGGAGGCAATATTGCCATATACTGTAGAAGAGAATGGAACTGATATGAGCAGGATCTCTACATGGGCAGAGCCAGGAGAGCAGCATGAAAGAAAATCAAAGGGCAGAGTGTGGAAGGGTTTCTGGGGTTGAACTAAAGCTGTGAGGACCAGATACAACAGCAAGGGGAAAATTGCAGTGAGGTTTACAGAAAATACAAGGACTCAAAGACCCTGATGCAGAGACTTCCATGTGTCTAGAACAATAAATATGTATGATCTGGTTAGAGCAAGATGAAACAGAAGCAGTTTTGGTAGTAGTACTTTGGGCTGGGGGGTAGAATTGGGAAGAGGGGATGTTACAGAGGAATAAAACATTGGCAGGCTACATTTTCAGGCAGGTACTGTGTATGATAATATTGTCTTTGAAAGCTAGAAGAAAAGCAAACCCACGTTTTGATGGAGAAGCCTCCGCACTTGTGACAGCATTTTCATATATCCTAGGAAGGCTTCAGTTCAAAGACCAAGCAAAGCTGGAAGGTGCTTGGCTACAGTGCCACGTGTTTGCAGGCTCTGTCCTGCTCTCAGAGCTGTGGCACTCTCCGTCACCCTGACTCACACACTGACACCAGGAGGGACCATCTCTCATCCTTGCCACCCCAAGACTGCCCACCTGGCAAGGCTGCTGGGTGCAGTCCAAATTCCAGCATCTGCTTAGAAATACAAATAAATAGAATAATGTCAACAGTGCAAGCTCCAGGACACCCACATGGTAAAAGACCTATCCAGAGAAAGACCTTTTGGTAGAGGGGGAAATTGAATATTGGTATCCCACATCACTAATGTTGCAACAAGAGAGAGGTACTACAGTATTTTCTTACTGGAACCATGTGTCGATGTGGCTTTTTAAATGGCTCAAAGTGAGATGAAATACATGGGATCTGTGATAAAAATATAATTAGTTTTGATAGTTTTGTATAAGTGAAAACCTAGAATTTAATCCAAATTTTAATTTTTTATTTCTGATTTTGTCATTCAATTGCAGAAACAAATAGAAAAAATATTAATCTGTGATTTGCATAGCTTACATTCTATCCTCCATATGATGTAGAAAAAATATAGCTTAAGAGTATCTTATTTAATCACTCTTAAACCCCTATGAAACACTTGCTGCTTGTATTAGGGTCTCCTGATATGTAGGAGGTGACTAATTGTCTTTCATTTATTTTGCAAGGATGCTTTTCTTGTGTGGAGTTGCCATCTGTCCATGTTAGAGACAAAAGTCCCAGAAGATGTTAATCCTCAATGATATAGCTTCAGGTGCCTCTCTAAAGGACAAAGATTGGCCTACTTTCACCCCTGTGGTATGCAGACTTCTCCATCAGGCAGGTTTTGAGTGGAAGACTTACCCTGAATGGGTAGATCACACTTCACCTCTTGTGAGAGGGGGCTGTGTGAAAGACAGATAAATTCAGTCAGATGGCCAAATATAGAATATCTGACAAATTTTGTTTTAGGTCACTCCTTCTTTTTTTTATCTTTAGTTTCTTTTTCCTCAACTTAAATCCCTTTTTTTAAAAATAAAACAGTTTAATAATTATGCACATTTTTTTCTTTTAAAATGAGAATTAGAAACGCTTCGTTCTGATGATGTCTAAATAAAGTATTTAAACTTACTGGAAATTTCCCTTCTTTTTTTTAAAGTCAAGAACAATTAACTAAATTGGAACCATATTCATGAATAATATCCATTCAAACAGAAAGAGCATTTTCCACCAAATGTTACACATACATATGCACGCACACAGTCAAGTGAATCCCCAAAGCTTCTGCTTTATATAAGACATTTTCTTCTTCCTTCACTTCTGCATGAATGACTGCAAATGTGGGATTTTTTTTTTTCTTTTGTAACAGGCATAATAATTAAAACTAGCCTTCATCTACATGCTTTGCGACCTTTGCAGTCAGGACTACAATAAACAAGGATGTGATTTAGAGTGCCTGCTGAACACACTCTCCTATTTGTATTTTACAGGCATCTGTGCAGACCCCAAATGCCCAGATTAAAACCTGTAGGGCTGGTTAGCTCAGCCTCCTGGTTCTTTCAGCTCAGGCAAGCTTGCTGTAGCCAGCCCCAGCACCACCTGTCCAGCAGAATAAACTCCAATTCAAAAAAAAAAAGGGAAAGGCTGTCCACAGGACACCAGTTTAAGCCTGGGCTGGTCTGGCAGTAACCAAAAGGCTGGCATGGTCTGACAGCTGTCCCTGAAGAGGATTAGCTGTGTCATTCTGGCTGGCTGATAGGTCAGCTGGATTGGCCTGTCAGGCAGCACCGCCTGCACTGCTGACCTGGCCAAACCCTGGTGTCTCACCCCAGGTAGTGCCCTCTAAGGCATCCTGCTACGGCCAGGCAGAGGGAGGCCTTTTGGTGGTGCCCCCTACCCCCATGCTGGATATCAGCATGCCTGAATTCAGATGCTGAAAGGTACATGTGCAAAGTGGTAGTGAGACAAAATGGAATAAAGGAGCAGCAGAAGAACTCTCTCCAGTAAAGATGAGGTAGATGGAGGATCATAGGAAAACTTTTAATACTGCCTAATGGACAAATTATTATTGCCCAAGCATTAGCCCTGAAAAAGTACATTTGTGCTCTGACATCTCAGTAATATACCTTGTGCCCTAATTTATGAAGGCACAATCAGTAAGTGGATCATTGGTTCACTGAAATTTGCTGATATATCTTCAACTCAGGCAAGTAGTATAGAAATGAGACCGCCTCTGACAGAAAATTGGTAAATTCAACTACGGCCTTTAAAATGGATTTTGCTGAAGTTGTCTGGCTTATAAATCAGCATAAAAATCACTCATATGCTTCTGCCACAGCAGAAGAAGATCTAGAAGCAGAAAGCAGCACCTTCTGTGCTGTTATAATCCTGAACTGGAGCAGCAAAGCCTGGCTGCCTTGCAGTCATGCAATGCCAGCCTGTGGCCGCTGACCCTGGGCACCAGCATTGCCTGTCCATAGCAGCTAGAAGCTGCTGTGCAGAGGAATAGCAACAGAGCTGCTCTGAGCTGTGCCTTGGGGACCAGATGATCAAGCTGCTCTACATCCAGCCTGCTTGAAAACCAAACGGCAACAGAGGCCTGAGAGGCAGACCATGTACATGGGGTGCTCAAAGCAGGTTAGCTGGAAGAATGCTGCTGAATTCTCCTCCAGTATTGCCCCCCTTCAGAGATCTTACTCCTCTGTGCCTCAATTTATTCATCTGGGCATAAGAGTATTTAGCTCTCTCTAAGGGTTACTGGCAGAAGGATTTCATATTTACACAGTATTGAGAAAAGTGTAAAACAATGCTTTCCAATGAGCTGCTGGAATGGCATCCATTTCAGATCTGCTTATTTTCTCTCTTGGCCTTCTGGAGAGTTGTGTGACAATTTAATATTAACCATGACACTTGGCAGTGCTAAACCAGTTCTTATTTTATTCAGTGTTGATCACAGAGTCTGCAGGGGCCCAAGGTACAGCAGAGCTCCACACTGCCAGCAGCAACACAGTTCAGCCAGGTTCTGAGTCACAGACAGAGAAAAAGATCAAGCTGCAGCTCACAAAATGTCAAATAGGTGTATGGTTCTATGTTCTTTCTAGAGCATGAACATTGATGCAACCATTTACATTGCTTTTGCTTCCAACCTATCCTGCTCACCTTCATACAAAT
This sequence comes from Galbula dea, assembly GCA_013399015.1. Taxonomy (NCBI): domain Eukaryota; kingdom Metazoa; phylum Chordata; class Aves; order Piciformes; family Galbulidae; genus Galbula; species Galbula dea. The sequence goes on along the minus strand of VWZX01004367.1, from coordinate 936,546 downwards.
ATTTAGAAGAACAGTGTCTGAGATACAGCATTCTAAGTAAACTCAATTGCACAACCTCAACCTTAGCAGGGTTGAGGGTAGTGTACTATTCCTTGTTCTTTAGCCATATTCTTCTTATAAAGATATTTACTTGTTCCTGGGAAAGAACATGATCAAGTTTTACTCTGAGATACCTAGTTAATGTGACAGTGTTAAATGGAAGGGCTTTCAACAAGCATAAAACCAATTTTAAGCATGGCAGGAGGAGAGAGAGAATGAAGGAGAGAGAGAACAAATTTATTACTACAGTTGATCACATATGGTGTCTCAGAGGAGACACTATGAAAGACATGGAACATCATTTGCAGTAATTAGAAGAACAGTGTTACCCCAATGTATAAATATTTTAAATTTCAACACATGTACTGCAGAGGTCATCATCAGAAGGCCTAAAGAAAGGTGTGTATCATTAGTTCTGCCTGCTACTGCTCAGCATTGCCTGTTCCAGGTTTTCCCCTTGGCATAGCAAGTTCCATATTTTCAATTTCCCTTCTGTAGAGCACTTCTACCAAGTCTCCTTAGCACCACTTCTCACCTAAACACCAGTCACTAGCCTCTCTTTTTGAACAATCTGTTTGGCATTTGATAGAGCTGTACCAGTAAAACGAGCTTCTCTCTGACGGAGAGAATGACTGCTAATTCAGGACAGTTGTCATCTCTCTAATGGAAATTCCACTGGGCTCCACAGGAATCTTTCTGGTCTCTGTGGGTTACTCTTGCTTCTATTATTTTCTGCTGGAAGTCCCATCTGCAAAGGCTAATTTTAAATGGATTAGCTGTTTTACAATCTGATTTCCAGTTGAAATTAGTAGGAAATAAGTTGCAGCGCTCTCAGCTGGAATTTCCTGTGCGATACACAACCACTTCAGCTCCAGAGACTTGTTTCTAGCTAATCTTGTAGACTGGATTTTATTTTACAAAGATTTTCCCACCAAAATAGAGAATAGATGCAAAAGGTCAATTTTTTGCCACACACACTTCTCAGTTACATTTGGCCCCCAGAGGTTCAGAATATCCCCTCTCTGAGTTCCTGCCTCCAGCTGAGCCTGTTGCTCCATAAAAACCAATACACTGAACTTGGGGTGGTGAGGTGGACGGTAAAGTAATTCATAATGGGCGGTGTCCTGGTTTGGGTTAAAACAGAACTAATTCTGTTCAGTAATTTTACTTTTTAGCTGAAGCTCCTCTAAGAAACTGCACTTTCTGAAACTAGCAGCATGTTTTTACAGACACTGCCAGCTTCTAGCAGTGATAAGGCCTAATGTTTAGATTTACTGCCAGGGATTGGTATGCAGAGCAAGGTCACTGCTAAATCTTGTGTCTCCTGTTGGGGGGTGCAGGGTAAAGGCTGCACCTTCAGGGAGGAGCAGACAGGGCAGATGACCCTAAACTGACCAACTAAAGTATTCCATCCCATATACGTCATATTCGATATATAAGCTGGGGGGTCAGTTCCCCCAGGTTAGATTTTGATTTGATTTTTCCTTGATTTAGATTTGATTTTTCCTTGGATGATTTTTTCTTTGTCGGATCCTTCTTTGATCTTTCCTTGTTGGATTTCTCTTGGGGGATTCTGATTCCTGATTTCCCTTGTGAGATTTCCCTTTCCTGACTCCTGGATTGCTGGATTGTTTTCCTGTGCTTCGGTGGTCCCTAAGTTCCTGCATCCAGTACCAGGATCCAGCCCCCGAGCCGGACTGATCTGCTGCTGAGGCCTACTGCCACAGTATCAGTGGTGACGTAGTTACCATCGAGGGGGGTTTGGGTTCGGTATTGGGTTCTGTACATATTTGTATATATTTCATTTAACATTATTGTTATTATTAAAGTAGTTTTAGTTTTAGTTTCCAATCCACAAGTCTCTCTGTCTCTCCCTTATCCCCTTTCCCTTCCTGTGGGGGAGGGCGAGGGGGGTAAGGGGGAAGCAGTTGTCATTCGGTTGGTGGTCAGCCCAGCCTCGACCCTCGACAGGGGAAGGAAATGGGTGTCACACTAAACAAACTGCTGACCCAGTCTCTACAACTTGGCTATATTCTTTACAAGACCAGTTGTTCATTAGATGTCTTGGCACAACAAAACACTTAAAGAAGCTGATGCTGAATGTTCATGGTGAGAACATCTAGCTTCCACACAGTGCTTGGTGCCTGACAGGAGCTGCCTTGACCTGCCAGCAGCACTCGTACAGCTGGAAGGGAGAGCTTTATAAGACTACATTTGCTGAGTGTGCATGGAGGACACCAGCACATCCAGAGAGGCTGGTGCTTATCTGATAGTGCTTTGTGTTGAATCTCTCTTCCTTCTACCTTATTGATTATAAGATGAACACCAGAGGGTAGCCCTAAACACAGCGTTCTGCATGACATGAGGCTGCCAGCTATCACAGATTTAGACACTGCAGAGGTGAAACCAAAAAGCCTGGGAAGTTGAACTGGCTGGAACTGGGAGTTGAACCTAGGAAGGAGATTTGGTAAATGTTACCTAGGGTATCTGTTTCGGTAATTAAAGTCCCCCCAAACTTCAGGGCACCTTACTCCTCAGATGGAGGAAGTTTTGTTTATTTCAACAGCACTAGAAGAGGTCACAAGTCTTCCTAAATCACAGAAAATCACAGAAAATAAAACTGGAACCACAAGGAATAACCACGGTATTCCTAGCAGGTGTTTGTCTCATTAGTTCTTAAAGAGTTCAGATGATGACAATTGCACAATCTAGTCAAACACTAAATTACCCTTACAATCAGACAGTTTTGTTCTGTATAATCTGTTTGGGTTTTTTTCAGATTAAGGGCATTTCCATGTCTATTCTTCTCTTTTTAATACTGTGTGTAGTGATCAGGTTATTCCTTTTCTCTTTGCTGCAACTTCTGCTCTCTAAATAAAAATTTTTTAAAAATCTCAACAGATGTTCTTTGTGTACCTTTTTACCTCCCACAAATTGTGAAGGAAAAGGTATCAATTAATACATTTATATATTTACTAATTTATCAGTTAAGACATTTATATTTTATTTGTAGATATAGGCTTGATTTGCAAATGGGATGGGTCAAGCATAAGTCGCCTGCCTCAGCTGACAACAGCTTGAGAAGCAGCAGTAATCCAACCACTTTTCATCATGTGAAATTAGGTTGTTTGGACTGGATTAGATCAGATTTGCTCTCATCTGTCTCAGCTGTTACTCACCATTTTGTGTTATTTGAGATGGACACAAAGACTCCGATTGTTCATTTTTTCAGCTTGACATTTCGGTGGCTTTTTTGTCCCTTTGAGTGGGTGTTAGTCTTGCCCCCTTTTCAGTCTCGTGAATGCTCACTGCTCCACCACAATTCCTTTGGAACAATTGAAAGCAGCTTTAAGTCTGTCTCAGCCAACTCCTTCACTATTCTGGGGCAGATTTCACCAGGCACAGGCAATCTGAACACATGTAGTTTATCCAATTACTTTCTAATCCGTCATTTTCCTATTCCAATTTGAGTTGCTGTTCTTTTTTTACCCACCAGGGTCAATTGTATCAGTCAGTTGAGCAAGCAATCCCTGCTATTTTACTTAAATTTTGCCTTCTCTGTTGTACTGCCAGAATATCATCAGTGTAATCCAATCCAACTCAGGCCTCTAATCTGAACAACGGCCAAGCTATTGGTTGTTTGTTGCTGAGACCTGAAATATAACTATGCATCAATCGTTTGAACTATGAGCCTCAGCTAGCTGTCCTGAAGCTAATCTTAACACCTTGACTTACTGCACACCTACAAAAACACTTCAACAGTTCACAGAATGCTATATGGCTAGACAGTGAGTTCACAAGGGGTCATAATGGGAGCTTCTATCTGAAGCAGCCCGTCAGAGACCAAGAATTAAGCCCATCTAAGGTTTTCCATACTTAAACCCAAAAAAAAATCCAAATCTACATCTATCATAACTAATTCTTTTTCCTCTTCATTGGCAACCTGTGTGCATTTTCTCTGCTGACCTTCCCCAAGGCAAGGGTTTCCTGCAGAGAACACACTGTTTTCCTGTCCACAGTACAAGGCATGCATGTGCTCCTGGCTATGGGTTGTCTTTGAGCCTTGAGTTCTCCATGATATAAAGACTCCTGGAAAGATTGTGTTATTAGAGTTCTGAGCACAATATCCCTTCATGATGCTACATTATAACCTTGCAATTGTTTGGTACCTTCAGATTGCTCATACCAGAAAGCAGAAGCAAAATATCACCCAGATCTCACCATTGTCTCTCTCTGATACAGTGTTCTTTATTATCACCAGTCCTGCTTTATCTGACTGACTTGCATTGTAAGAGCACAAACCTTGTTCATGTTCAGAATTTCTTGCTCCCAACAGGGTGATAAAAACACCTGTGAGAAGGTATCATTTTCTTCTTCACTCAGGGCTTTTATATGACCTTGAAAAAGGAAAACATATGGCAAAGGTGGAGAGGGTAGAGAAATAACAGAGGAGAATAGATGGTGTAAGTTACTATGGGCACAAGGTGTGGCTTCTAACCAAAAACTGTAAAGGCATTGGCAGAAAGATCACCTGAATTATTCTGGATTCTCACCAGTAGATTCCCTTTAATTATTTACAATAGTGGATTGGATATAAAAGAGAGAGGTTAGCAGCCATCTGGTGTGATAGCTATAACAAAGTCACAGGGACCTTTGCAGGGAAAGTCAGACAAAGGGCACTCATGTCTGGCAGCCCATTTAAGACAGAGATGTCAGATGTAAAAGGAAAAATGTGTTGATGAGCAAGAGCAAGTAAGGAGAGAGGAGAACTTTGGAGCATCACAATGGGGAGGCCAACATGCATTATTCTGTATAAGCCTGAACTGCAAGTGTTCAAATTCACAACTTTCCACCCCCTGAGATGGCTAATTTGGAAGTCAAGTACACAATTATCTGCTACCCTGCACTCTCCTGTTTGTTCTGTTTTAAGAGGGTAGAACTATGTCCCAGTTATTAAACTGCAACCATATAGGCTCTCATTGCCCAAAAGGAGTGTCTCTTCTGGTGAAAGGACTGCTCTGGAGGTAACAGGAATGAGTCATTTTATTCATCTGGGCTTTTTGAAGATGCATGAAATCATCAGTTATGACAGGGTCATATATGCAAGCTCTGTGTTACACCTAGGAGAGCTGAACCAGTCTTTTTAAAATAGATGTTTACTTCTTATTCTGGCCTTGCTAGCTAATGGGCTCTGGTATAGGCTTCTATTAAGTTGTCTTGGGCAAGTCCTAGACTGTATTGGGATTTTGGCCAATGAAAAGAGATTCTGATTGTGATGTCAAATGTTTATACATAGAGGATTTTGTATGGAAGACTTCTCGATAGTGGATTAAGATCCAATGGAGACAAGGCTCAAGATTGTGCAGCCAAGGGAAAAACACGAGTAGTTTCCCCAGTGTGGTCATCCCTTTAGAGATCAGGCTTCTAACACTAAGTCATTTCTTGTTTCTGAAGTATTAGATACTTTTTGGGCAGCATTCCTGCAATCCAAGAAAAGGAAAAGGTTGTTGCCAGTATTCTGACTGAATTAAAAGGAGATTGGCACAAAAGTTAGGTTGAAATGACCTGTGCAGATAACTTGATTTGGCAGAGAATAAGGTGCTGTTTATAGTCACATTAAGAAGCGTGAGAATGCAGGGGTGGAGCTCCTCAGTGGATTTATGGAGATGTGGGAGAGACAAAGCAAGAAACACAAGTGAAGGAGCCTCAGGCAAGGAGTCAAGTTTGTGAGCTAGCAGCCTAGAGGACAGAGCTGCTGAAAACACTCAGCCTCTGCACAAAGAAATGCTCTTCTGTGTTCATCCTTTCCCACAGCATAGCAATGTCTGTGAAAAATTACAGCATGTTGGCCGTGGCACAACAATTTTTAAGGTGCATTTAACACACTTGTGTTCACATGGGTTCTTTTTCCACCTACTAGTGAGTGTTCTGAAGAGCCTGGGACCTGAGAAGATATAGCCTAGATAGTTATTAAAGTTATCTGCATTAATTCTTCTTGAAGATAAAAAACCATATTTTGACACCATCAGTAGGGTCTGGAGCCTGTTTGGGCTGTCCACAGGTATGAAAAGCCAAGCCCTGTCTCAAAGAATGTAAGGACTGAAGGAAATACATGAAAAGGAAAGGATTTATAAAAATCAGGTACAGCCAAGTCTGTATGATGCAAACATATATACTCAAATGCAAAAGTGTAGTTTTCCTCCAATAAAGATTCAAATCAATCAGATAAAACTGGTGTGCCACACCTGCACTTCAAACAAGCATGTTAATATGTCATGTGGAGGAAGGTGAGAGAACTAGGACATAAGTTGTTTCCATGCAAAACAACATAAGTAAATGTATATATATGCATATGAACACATGGAAAAAACCAGGATACATGTTTATATATGTGAGCGTGTGTCTGTGTGCATTATTTATATGTAAGCAGACATCTTCATTCCCCTGAGCCGAGACTGAATTGCTGGTTGTGATGCTCGAGGGCAGTGGTGAATTTCAGAGGCAGAAGGAGCCATCGTGCATGGCAAGGCCAGCTGCTGGAGGGTGAACTGGCAAAGGGTGAGTGTGGGGCTGCAGCTGCTGGGGACAGGAGTAGGAGGCTGCAGCTAGAGCTGTGCAAAATTCTCACTCAACATTCCTGGGTGGGTCCAGAGAAGTGGAAAAGCACTTTTTTGCCCAAAGTAGAAGCTAACACACTTATTTTCCTCTTGACTATGCCACTAGCAGAAAGCAACGACAAGGAGGGGCAAATTGAAATAGGCAGGAGCAAGATGACAACATAATCAAAGAGCTTTTCTGTGGAGCAGTGAAAGGACAGGAAAACCGATAGCAGGGATCATACTGAGAGCACGATGAGGTTGGCAGGATGTGAAAGGAAGATGATATTACCAGGCATGGTTTGCATGAGTCAGACGAATAACAGAGGTATTACAGTGCAAAAAAGATGAGGCAGATGAACTCATGCTAGTGACAATTACAGTTCAGCTGCTCATCTTTCCCTGATTTCTTTTCGTTAAAAGAATCAAGTGAATCCTGTGGGGAGGAGTGAGGGAACAGAGACTGTTATAGTTTTTCTCCAGAGCCATACTGCAGCAATATAACTTGGATAGCTGTGGAAAAAAAAAGAGGAGGAGAAACAAATGCACAGAGGAAGAGACCTGATAAAAGCAGAAGAGTGAAGACAGTGAGAGAAGAGCAGAGAGAATGTGGAAAGTCAACATAAGAAAGAAAGGAGGACACTTGCAACAGTGAAGTCATAGATTTCTGTGACTGGCAAACACAATGTCTGAAAGAGGAAGATAGAAACTCCAAAAACTGGAGTAGCAGTGGTATTTAAGGCAGTTTACTAAGTACCAACAGTTTCTCTGGGATAAACTGAGGAATAAAAGACCATAAGCAGGTGGTTATCAAGTAGTGAGGATGTCTTGATGGTAAAGCTAAAGCTTCTGAAGCCAGATTGCTGGCAGTGACACCAGAGATACAGAAGAATCTGGTTTTGTTTTTTATTTCTATTTTTATTTTTATTTTATTAACTTCATCCATACAATAATACTTTAAAAATTGAACATATATTAATCACTGAGGAAAAAAAAGGTATTTCTCTTCAGTCTCAGTCTAAAAATGACATATCAGGAACTTAAAATTTAAATCACTAGTCCATATTTGGAGGCCAGACCAAATGGCTAACCTTAAGCACTCAGGGATAAAAAAATAATCAGTTTACATGAATATCAAGCTTATGCTTTATTATGCTTAGTCTTGTACATTTAAACAGGGTTTTGTTTTGTTTTACATTTAAAACTACACTGCTATTTTTACACTTTTACAGTTAAAACTACTAAGCACAAAGTCATTCAAAACATTCTGCAAGTATGAGATTTCAATCTAACCTTCACCTCCAGAATGGGCAGAACAAGCAAAATCTAAATCTGATTTTCTTCTCGGATGCCTATCATCTCACATGACTATGACTATCAAGGAAAAGTACTTGTAAACCTAATGGAATTTGCACCAGTGTTGTGGCATGCTATTGTGGGCTGTAGGATCTAGGGCTTAGCAGAGGGGAAGTTGGACAAGGCCAAAGTCAGTTTCTCACAAGAAAGCAGTTAGATAGCCTGGGAGAGAAAGTGGGAGTCACCTAGCAGGAGCCCTTGCAGCTGCACACAGAGACCTTGGTGCCCCACATAGCCTTAACATCTTATCCTTCCCACACCACACAGTGCCAGTCTTATCACATTCACATTTCTTTGAAGTACACTGTTTTATCCTCATTTATGGTAGTTGTTTTTACTAGTAACTGTTGCTTCTTAATTGGTCAGTTTAATTTGTATATGTAAGTGTCACTTGCTAATTGGTCATTATTCTTTCTGGAAAGGTATAAAAGATGCTTGCTAACAATAGCGAGGTGCTAGCCAATTTTTCTTGTATATAGTTTCTACCTGTGACTCTTGTACTTTTGCTTGGCCTATATTACACACTTTGTAGATTAAACACAACTACCACTGCACGTCTTTTGTGTGTGTGTGTGTGTGTGAAGACCGTCTGAACTCGCTGTTCAGAATCTTGTCGTGCACGGCATATTGTCGTGCTGCGACAGCACCATTTTAAAAACATGTGAGTGAAAGGAGAGTCAGTTCTTGACGTCCACAGAGGATGGTTGTAAAGAAGGTGTCAACACAGTTCCTCCTGGTGCTTATAGGAAGCCCTTGTTAACACAGTGTGATGACACTTGTATTGTCATGAAACCATGTTACTCATTTTCAGCAGAGGACAGATACATCAAGGTTGTAGACAGGATGAAAGTAGAGCTATATCTGCTCATAATCATGCATGACCAGCTGTTCTGAAGTAGTAACAAAACAGCACAGAAGTAGTGCATAGAAGTGATGAATGTGTATACCAGTCAGCAATTGGAGCATGTTTAAATATTAAGTAAAGACTAAAGAGCCTGGAGAATTGCAGGTCTTCTACAAAACTGATAATATAACGGGGAAATGTCTGATAGTGTCTCACTTATGCACGTAGAAATCTTATCAAGTGTTTACACAGTATTGTACAAAGACAATAAGACTGGAAGAGTAGGTTTAAATGAAATGAAGTGTCCCGTATAGCTTGTCCCAGAAAACCTACCTCAGACTTTAGATGCAATATGCCTAGCCTCAAAAACACAGATGAGAGATAAAACAGTCTTCAAAAACTTCGGCAGAAACTTCACAGGCAAAAATAGAAAGTTAAAGTTTTAACAAACGATTGCTGGTTGGTGAACACAGGGCTAAGGAACAAAGTGGCAGCTTTACTGAAGAAAATACATCTAGCTAAATATATACTGTGATATCAAACTCCCAGGCTAGCCTACTGAAAACCTCTCATTAGTTTAAAAAAAAGGAAAATTTTATCTGTATGCTAAGACCTGCTTTATCCTACAAAAAGGGTTGCTAAATTTGTTCTAATCTTGCAAATTTCATTCCCTGAGGAACGCTACCTTTTCAGATGGAAGATATTTCATTATGTCATCAATGGCAGTGCCATTTTCTAGAGTCACAAACAACCTCCAAGCTAGCAGCAGAGCTATATTTGGAAACGTTTTTGATTTGCAGAGTTTATTTCATGTCACTTATGAAGCACAAGAAGGAAGCTACACCTGTCCCTAATAAAAATAAACCAAGATTTTTCTTCAGACTGCTGTTTGAAATTTCCTAATTCATTGTATTTACAGAGCCAGACTGGACATAGTATGGGTTGTTCACTACAAGGGAAGTTACCTGGTTTTAGCCTATTAAATCTCTGGAGATATAACCACAAAAAACTGCCTTAAATGAGAAAAAAAAAAGTAGGCACTGGTGAGGTACTCCAAAGGTGCCTACGTCTTCCCTTGATAAGGGAAGAAAAATAAAAAATTAACTTACAGAGAGAATCAACCTTTAAGATGGCTAATGTTGGCAGAGAGAACTACCGCTTCTGATGACTAAAACTCCAGCTCCCTATATCAGGAAGATACTCCCATGCAAAATTTTGCATTGTTGTTCAACATATCAGAAAGTCTGGTGTGCACACTATGACAAAACAAGGCTTTTCAAGCTATGCATCTCAAGAATGAAATCCCCAGCTACATTTTGGTCTTTATCCGAGAAGCACATCCTTGGAGACATTCTATGCCCCTCTGCAAGAATTCTGCCAGGCCCCTTGAGGGCTAACCTGCCAAGCCTGGTTAGACCAGACTAGGCTCAACCAGAAACACTTAGATCCTCTAAGATCAAGCATGAGACCCCCCTAGGAGACCTCTGGATCTTTTTCTCATGTATCAAGTACCTCTCTTGGTGTGTTAGTGTGCATTGTGCTCTGTTCCTGCTCTCATCCTTGCCTCAACATGTGACAAGATCTGGTGGAAAGCCAAACAGATGTTGCTGCCTTTTTGGACCTGGAGGTCTACTGATGCCTGGCCCATTGGTAGGAAGAAAAAAAGTCTGAGGGATCAGGACTCTGTGTTGCTTTTCTTTATTTCCTGGTAAATTCCTGAATTGCCAGTACCACAACATTAATTTGTAACTACCTGCTCTGAAATGGATTTGTAATTTTTGTAGTATGCACATTTGTTTATCTTCCTCACATTTAAACATTTAGATTAATGTTTAAATTAATGTATACTTGTGGATACTTGCAAACCTAACTCCCATTGATATCAACATCTTCCTTCCTGTGAAGAGAGGTCTCAGTAAGGTCATAAATAATGATCATTAGCCTCTGTGAGTTTCTTACTCAATGCCGCAGTTGAAGTGGCCTCAGGGTGCCTTGTCTGGTTCCATTCATGTCCACAAACACTGGAAAGCAATGTTGGTGTGTTAATCTATTTTTCACTTGTGAAGTACTTCTTTTATTCTGCATTAAAAAATTCTTCTGGAAGTATGGATGGTAATATTCACTATTTTTGTTGCTGTTGCCCTCTTTGGTTGTTCTTAGTTTTCATAAATCCACAGAAAATGTTTTTCACATATCCTGGTACTTCTATTTATCTAAAACTTCCTAAATCTTAAATAGAGATATTTTCAAAAGCAATTAAAAAACCCACCAACCCACAAAACATAGTATCTACTTAAATGCATTCCAATTTATGTCCTGTGCTGTTTGGAAAGATTTGTTTTTCTCTCAATGGATGAAATTTTTTGAAAGTACATCACTCAATTTCATAGTTACATCATGTACAACATGTATTTTATACCTCTACTCTCAGTAACTTTTCAGTATGACTGTCATATTTAAAAATCAAATTAAATAAATACTAAACATATACATTATTTGGTACAAACATTTCACTGGTGAGGTAAACCGTTTTGAAGAAAAATAACATTTAAACTCTTAACCTGTGCAATATATTTTTTACTGTTCAGCCCCGAGCTTCAAACGGATTAATTTACTCATTTTTTATTTTAACATTCTCCTCTCAGAAGTATTCTGCAGGTATCCAGAGAAAAAAAGTAAAAAAAAAAAACCATACTAGTCACTTATGCTTACCTGAGCATAACTCACTTAATTCAAAAGAACCCAAAGGCATTTCAGAAGATCCTATTTTTTTTCACATAGTTACAGGAATAACCCTACTGGGCTTCGTTTTGCTTTGACTTTTATTTTCTGGAGCTGTTTTAGTCTCTGACAGAGACTGCAAAGTGCTTCTCCTCTCACCTGGAAGTATTTGAATGTAATGCCTAAAAACTTTCATGCTTCTGTCATTAGAAAGAGTAGTATGGTATGCCTGGCAGACTAAAATGGAATATAGTCATACCTGAAAAAAGGAAGAGAACGGAATCAGTTCGTTCTAAGTTGCAGGAAAAACACCTTGTACACATGCAGAATGTAGTAAGAATTTTTGCCATAACTCTATCCAAATAAGATAATCTTTTCCAGCAACATGATGACACACGTAAAGGCAAGGCAAGTTAGCTTTGATGTCAGGATGAAATTAGCTACAATATCATACATTTGAAGTCTAGGTAAGGGTTGCAAAAATAAATGAGGTTATGCTCAGGAATAAATGGCTGATGTCTCTGGGAGGCAAGATTTGTATCTCTATTACTGCTTCCTGAGTTACATATTTATTTTCTGCTACGGATGGTAAAATATAATCTAGCAGTCAGGCAAATTTAATGAGGTTTCTTTTTGGTTGGTGTTTTTTGCAAATTTTTGCTGTTGTCATTTTTCTCAAGAACCAAAACAACCTGATTTTTGCAATCCAGGGGAAGAATGCAATCAAGGGGTTGTTCTACACTGTAACAATTACAGTACAAATTGCAAATAGCAAGCAAAATGTTTCCTGTGCAGTCCAAGTGTAAGGACTTTTAGCATCCATTCTGGAAACAAAACAAAACATATATATTCTGCAATACTTTGTTAAATGAGCTTGAAATATTTATTATTTTTACTGAAGTTATCTTACTTTCTATCTACTGAATGCGGGAGAGGCCTGAGCGTTTGATAATCTCAGTGAGGAGCTGAAATTTGGGCACTTCAATCAGAGACAAACTTCATACAAGTTCTTGTCTGGAAGAACAAGAGTTCCAGCTTTTTCTGCTAGCAATTGAAGGCAAAATGGGGATAGTCATTGAAGTTCATGATGAATTCTTCACTGCTGGAAACATGATTGATTTTTTTAAGATATATGCTTTATTTCAAATACTGCTATGGTGTCTAAAGGATTTTTCTTCAGAGAGTCCTAAGGCCTGTCTGTATTACACAGGACTTCAGACAAGGTGATCACTGTAGAGCCAACTGAACTTAAAATCCATGAATCTGCATGTTGAGCTTGTCCCAGGTAGATGTTGAAAGTTCTGGGGTGATATACATTTTGACCCATTTTCTATAGCTTCTGCTGTAGAATGCCCTCATGACTTTTATAGTTGCCTCCATTTCTGACAATAGCTGCATTTTCTCATACCTTTTTTTCTCTCTTGCAGTTGAGATGCTGTTACACAAGGTGAACTTTGAAGAGGCAGTCTAGATTCAGAAGTTTCTCTTCAGCTGTCTGACAAGAAAAATGCATGTGGGCTGAAAATAGAATGTTTAATCTAGATCCATCTGACAGACTGGTTACACTAAGGATATCTCATCTGATCTTCAAATACAGAACAAGGACAAGATCCTGATGAAAGAGCATAGATTAGAAAAGCTTGCAAGGTGAGAGAAATGGTGACAGAGAGGAGACCAGAGACACCATGTAGCACAGTCTTGACTAATTCTTGCCTACAGCTATAACTGATGCTCTTCACCATCTTGCTAGATGTATGGGGTTTGTATCTTTTTGGCGGATGGGCTAGAAACACAAAACCTACAGGAAGATCTGAATTACCAAGTAGAGCTGTCAACTTTGTGTGTCACTAGTGTGGCTGGAGATTCCTGGAAATCCAAATAGTTCATTTAGTCTCACCAACCCATTCTCACAGCTTCTAGTGTTTGAGATATAAATCCTTTCTTCTGTAGACAAGGTAATAATTTATTTTTAACAACTTTTTGTGCCTGCCACATTCATTCATATTGCATAGAAAAAGTTACCCTATATGTTGTGAGAAAGTCTGCAGGAACAGACAAAAATTCCTTGGTATTACTAAATGAAATAAGAAATCTTAACTGTTGTACACAGTCCATTTACCCACAAAGACATCCATCTTCCCAGAGCTCTGTCCCACAAGCATGTCCTTCTATTCTTTCAGCCCATATCTCCCCCTCCACACAGTGCACTGACTTGATACTGGCAGGCCATGGCAAATACTGAACTACCCAGTTTCCCTCTCAAATTCCAACGGTCCTTCTCCTTAGCACATCCTTTCCCTGCTCCTGGCTTCCAGCACTGCCTGTAGCAGCATCAAAGACTGCAAAGATGGGGCAATCATAGCCTGAGGAGCCAAAGTCATAGATAGGTGAGGGTCAGAGTAAAGGTTAGGATTTTCCATGGGTATGCAAAGATGCTCAGCACTGTGGAGGAGGGAGCCCCATGGGGGCTTGCAGCATGTTATTCTTGCCCAGGGCCCTGATGAAATAAGTGTCAGTCTCAAAGGAAACATGTAACCCTTAAAGATACAAAGGTAAATTTTTTTGCAAGCACAGACTATATGATCTATGAACTAACAATCAAGAAATTATTATCAAATCACTGATCTCAAACTGATTTTAAAGATGCAGATTTTAGAAAGGTAATTTTGTTTATCTAATGCAATACTATTGGGAATGGCAGCAAAATTGTGCTTGCTAATTGGAGTTGGATGAGGGGGATATTTATTTAAAGATCTACCAGGACTGTGCTGGTACTGAGCATGCCCATTCAGGGCACAGAGAATTTCATGTTTGTCATAATGTCTGGTACTTATAAGTCAGCCTCATACTATGTCCTTCTTCTGCTACAAAAAAAAATAATATAAGGGTGTTCTGACTACTTCCCTGGGATCTGTATCAAAATGGAAATTACCATCAAAATCACTCCAGAAGAAGAAAATGGCAGTCTTGACATTTTATGAACCACAAGGGAAAGAAGGGCTTAAGCATAGTGTTTCTGCTTCTTTCTCTCAACTGAAGATGACAGTAGTCTGGTTGCTTTTCAAGTTTCTACATTAAGGTTTGCTTATATCTAGGTGAAAAAAACAAACAAACAAACAAAAAACAACCAACCCATGGATGACATGTCTGACCTAAGCTGACAAACATACTGACTGCATGGGTGTTTTCTATTTAGAGCAAAGCCCAGAGGTGTCTAAAGCAATCTACTTTCAAAAGCAGAAGTTGTCATATTCTAAATCTGATCTTAAAGAAAACTGGACCTCAGCGCTATTTTCTGATTAAAACATACAATATTCAGAAGAAAGGGCAATAAACATGATGCCCAGAGTTTAGTGAGATGTCTGATTTCAGGATGCTTTATGCTTATAGATGAATGGCTGAAGCAGTTTTGTTTTAATCAGTGAGTTGTACGAGTGGTGTTTATGCAACTGATGATAGACATTCTTATGTAAGTTACTGGCAAGTGCATTGTTTGTAGATGGCTGGCTTTTGGGGAATTTTCTTTGCCTTCTTCCACTCATGGCAGAGGTGTTGTATTGGGTGGTGTTTTGTGAGTCTGTTTTCCTCACAGCTGCATGTCCCTAGGGCATGTTCTCTGTCTGAGCCCATGTCTTTTGCAGCTACTGTCGTTTCAAAGACTTCTCATCACAGTGCTTGGGGAAGATGGGAAATGAAAAGGCCTCCTTATGAGAGATTTGATTGCTCAAAGTTAACTTTTGGGTTTGCTCCCTAAGCAAATGCTTCTTCTCAAATGGAGGTGTGTTCATAGATTATCAAGTTTCATGGCTGAGATATTCTGTTAACCTTCCAATTGTCCCCTCACATAGATATTGGAGAATTTTGCCCCACAGTAGCGAAGAAAGCATTCAAATTTTCATGAGGATAGGTCAAAAATAAATTGAAGAAGTTTCTTTATCTCACCATGCTAATCTGCATGGCAAACTTCTAAACGTTTATGGCTTTCTCTGTAATGGGCACGAAGCCATTGGGTGTCATGATTGATATTGATGATCGCTATGATGGCTTTCTTTTCAAGCAAGGTCCTCTCCACTGCTATTAGCTCCCTAGAAGTGAGCCTGTGGAATCTGTTATATTCAGCTGATATTGTTGCAGCACGCCTAATGCTATGATAGTTAAATACTTACTCAGAAGCCTTATCTTCTCAAGGAATCAACATTTTTTGATAATTTATATCTCCATTAAAAAAACCAAAAAGCAATGGTTTCCCTCTGGGCAAACTTCTTTGTGCTCCAACTTTCAGCCTGAAAGAGAAAGCTCTTTTGAACCCAGTGCCATGGCAAAACTCTAGGAAATGGATAAAAATATTTTTTATTCTTAGAGGATTTGGGAAACGTTGTGGAGCAGTGTGGAATTTCTACTTTAAGTCTTGGAAACAGCAATTGCAACTTCATCTAAAAGCTAAAAAAGGATAATTATTTAGCAAAAGCAAACCAAACAAGCACAACCAACCAAAGAATCCCAAACAACTATCCTTGGAAGAAGTGTACTCTGTGCTAATCAGCTCTTGTGCCTCTGGTCTTCTGGTTTGCATCCTGCAGTTCTGGCATTTTGCCAATAGAGACTTTCCCCTCTAAAATTAAGGGTGAAAAAACCCCCAAATTTAGTGGCACATATTTATACTGAATTACTTCCATAGAGGAGCATTAGCTTTGAAAAAAAAGTTTTCACTTTCTTTTTGGCAATATATATATATTATCTCTCTGTTAAGTGACAGTTCCCAGGTACTGAAGATGTCTTAGACCAATGTAACCTCACATCACAAAATGGCCAGTGTTACCTCTCAGAAATAAACCATTTAGTACATACTCTTGAAACAGCAATTTAGGTGCAGTCACCAGTCTAGCACCTCATTAAATCTTCCAGAAGCTCTGAATTTTTGTCAACTTGCAAGAAAATGTTTCTCAGCAATGTGGAAACTATGATGTTATACTGGTTATCTCACAGTGACAAAAGCTTAGTGTGCCTTACTGAACAAATAGAATGTGAAAATCATCTCCAGAAAGCTAACTGTGAGGATGTCAACCACAAACACCTGGCTGTCAGGGTGCCATTAATTTTATAGTCCTCAATGACAATAAAAAGCATAGCAGTAGAAAAGGAGAACCCGAGTTTATGGGAAAAAATTGCCCCTGAAGTTGCAGACTGACTAAATCTATCAAGTTGAGGGGGAGTAAAGGAAGTACCTAGAAGTAAATAGAAAGTGGGATAAAATAAAATATGGATTTATCAAAACTGTATTGACCTGAAACTAATGAGAAATGAGATTTGAAGAAGTCAGTTCCTTAGAAATTCTTTTAAAATTTACTTATGAGGGCTCCAATTCCCTTGCCAATAGGCTGCTGCTAGCTGGGTCCCCATTCCCCTGTGCTTCCTTGTACTGCAGCTGCTCTCATGGGTAAGTGCTCCAAAGAATTTCTGCAGCTGTAGGAGTAAAAAGAGTACAGAGCCCTTTGGAAGAAAACCACTCCAATTCCTGGAAGGCAGCAGCCCTGTGGTGTAACTGTTTGTTGGGAGATAGACAGGCCCAGCTAGAAAGTGTGGCAGTGCAGGTCTGTGGTCCACCTGCAGCCTCCTGACTATCTGACTAACAGATAATGCTAGGAGAGCAAACAAAGACAAGTAGGAGACAAAAAATAGGAGAGCACAAGTGGAAACAGCACTGAATGAAGAGACAGATAAAGACAAAGGTTATACTACCACGAAGATAATGCCAGAAAATAAACGATGATTATGTTTTGCTTCTTTGCTTCATCCTATTCACTCTTTCTGTGTGGCTTTCCATACTGTTTTTCATGTTATCTTTCATACCCTATACTGTCTTCCTTTCCTGCCTCTTAGGTATTTACTGCCTGTTTTTCAATGTGTTTTCTCTTTACAGAAATAGATCATTAGCCTTTACAAACTAAAGTTAAACTCTATTTGAAAATACTCATCTGATTCCGAGTACTGACAAAAACTTTGCATGCTACATGACTGGAGAGGCAGATTATGACTGTGCTTTATGCAATATTCAAAGAACACTTTTAAAGTCTAACCTTACAGAAATAGTCTCTTTCTTCTTTAATTTCTTTTCTGTAACTCATTGTCTCTCTGGCCCAGTGAGTCATGATTTCTCATTTGGTATTCAGCAGTGTATAGTGTGTTGGATACCTTCAGAAGCTGAAGGTCAAATGTACTGACCTTTCCCAAATGAGTCCTTTTGCCACTACTTTACTGTATAGAAGGGAACTCTGTGATGACAGTGACTCTTTCTCTCAAAAGAATATACAGATGGAATCTCCAGAAAATGTTTTTCAGCTGGCCAATTCATGAAGGGCAAAGTCTCCAAGGTATTCAAATTCCCTGTGGTTTCTATCCGTCTGTTTGACACCACTTTGAAGCACACATGTCCAACCCAATCCGCATTGGCACCTACAGTTTCTGCCACGTGACTTTCTTTTACGAGCCAGGCACTTATTAGACTTAGCCTCAAATGTTTGATGTTGCCCATTTCACACACAAAATAACCTGTTTATAGGGAGTTATCTGTAGGTAGCAAACTCCCCCTTTCTGCAAATTAAAATTAAAATCACACCTAAGCAAATAATTTGTTCTCTAATTTAAAGCCTGATTCCTACAGGTGGAACTGTGTGAGTGGTCCTTTGGAAATCAGTGGGATTAAATTTACTGGTAAAGTAGCACACATACTGAAATGTTCCCTTGGGGCTTCTTTTTCTTTTTTTTTTTTTCTATTTGTAGAACATCTGCAGGAATTCTACTTTGTTTATTTAATTTTCCAAATTATACAGTGATTTTAAGTTGCAATTTTCTGAATTGATTGTGAACTGTTTGTGTGTTAATGTGCACATTTATTTCTTTGGAAGGAGATTACAACTGATGATAGAGAATTAAAGCCTCTGTTTCATTTTCATTTAATGTATTTGCTATTTTTCTTCTCCCACTCTTCACATCTGAATACACAAATCCACCAAGCATTCACATAGTGGTCTAAATGCGGGGCTGTCTAGCTTAGGGTACTTCCACACCAAAGGACCAGTAATAAGGTACTGAAGGGGGCTCTGGGGAAATCAATCTTAGCTTTCCCTCCCTAATATAAACATATGTTCACATATCCCTTCTTGTTACTCAAATACCAGTGTGCCCATGCCCAATCAAAATACTTTTAACACACACGAGATAAACAGAGAAGTATAAGGAGGCTCATTACTGAAGAAAAAGCGATGTATGTTTCACATACTATCCTTACCAAACATGGACAGGGGCTCCTCTTACATTTGCATTCAACAGATACAGTGTTTCCCAAGGTAAATCCATATAGAGTTAACACTGTGAAATGGGGAGCTGAAGGACTCTCCCCAGCTGCCTGATATCTTCTGTTGCCACTCAAGTTCAGCACATCAGGTTGGATCTTTTCTTGTTGCCCTAACAAACCTTGATTATATCTTAATGAGAAAGTTTTCTCAGCATGTAGCCTTAAATTTGCTTTTCAGCAGGTAGCTCATGTTTTAACTCAAAAGTCACAAGTGTAAATCCTGACAGTAGATTATACTAATTAATAACACTCAGGCCCTGGGACTTAAGGATTCATTTGCCTTTTATTCTTAATAAATTCTGCCCAGAGAAAGGCTGGGCAAAGAAAAGAACTTGGTCAGAGGTCTTTCTGGATTCTGAATTCCTCTGACTTATTATCTTTTAATTATGTCTCACTCTTGTGCTTTTTTAGAGCAGCAATATTAATGATTTTAATGAGCTTTATGACAAGTGACGTATGTAATTTCTCAGTTCCAGTGTACCCTGTGAAATATTGGACTCCCTTACTCAGGGTAGCTGAAACCTCTCAGCACCTGACAGAATTAAATCCAACCTTCTGTGAAACACCACTGTGGATTGTAACTGACTCCCATAAACCCTTTAAAGTTAAGTCTCTTTTGTTTCACATATGGAATTGCACAAGCAAAAGTCACCAGGATTTCAACAGCTGGGACTAACCCCTGTGTGTGAGCAGCTGGTTTTGAAACTGAGTAGCCCACACGATGAGTGCAAGAAAGATCAGACTGAGTTTCTGTATTGATTTTCAAGGTGGTTAGAAAAGGAAAATGAATTCAGAGAATGACACAAGGTGTAACAAGTTTGTGGTTTCTCTCTGAAACAGTTTGGTAGAAATCCTAACCATCTGCTGCATACTAAACTTGCAGTAACAGTTACTTTATGGAACTTTTTTAAAAAAAGACCAACTTTCCAGTGACATGAGAACCAATAGTTATAAATTATGTCTTTGCAATTATCACATCTTCCTTGTTTACATAGCTGGGGGAATGGAGGATTTTCACCCAGGAGGTGGGAAGGGTCCACAGAATAAGGGCCAATGACACATACATCATTTCCTTCTTTTCTTGTTCCAAAGGTTGACTTTTTTCTGAGTACCTAAAGAAGGGTGTGCCAGCAGCTGAAAAGAATCATCCACCATTAGGCTTTTTCCCTGAGATTAGTTTTATATTAGCACTACTCCACTGACTCCATCAGGATTGCTTCTGCTATGAGACAGGAAAACAGGAACCTTTCTCCTCCCATTATACATGCTGGGAGTTTACATGAAGAAGTAAGCCTAATGTTCTAATGAATATTAATGCTGTAAGAATCCATAAATTCTACAGAAAGTGCATAATGCAGAAATTTAGAAACATTGGCATGGACTGCTGAAAAGGGAAAGCATTTTCCTTAATATGCAATTTGCCAGCACTAAAATACATACATATTGTGAGATAATCTCCAGCAAAATTGCTGTAATAGCATAAGAATAGAAAAAATACTGCAAGATTGCAGACTCATAGGATCTCAGAGCATCTCTTCAGGGTGCACTTATTGACCACTAAAATGTCCTTTGTTGTGTCTTAATACTGTAATAGAAGTGATGACTTACGTATTGCTAAACAGCAGAAAGAGCAAACCCTTGAAGATAGGAATATAGGCCAACAGACATTTGAACTTGGCAAGCCAGTTTACCTCCATACTTCCTCATGTTGGTATAAATATGCACTAGCAAACTGATTTGTGGCAGTGATTCTCTGCACTCTTGCTCTGGATAACCTCATTTTTAATAATAGTATTGAAATACAATTTTATTCTAAGTTACAGGTGATGCCCTGCTGGAATTTTTTGTTTCTTTTTTCTTTGGATGGTAGAGAAAGAGAGTGGAGTTGCAAGCCTTATGTGTGTACCACGTGGTGAGCTACAAGGTTGAGAGCTAGTCAAGCCCTGACTTGTGTGCTTTCCACCTGCAGTGCTAGCAT
The DNA here is from genome assembly GCA_013399015.1 of Galbula dea. Lineage (NCBI taxonomy): Eukaryota > Metazoa > Chordata > Aves > Piciformes > Galbulidae > Galbula > Galbula dea. The sequence continues at coordinate 915,658 of VWZX01004367.1, read as the reverse complement.
TTGTAGGTTGCTGTATTTTGAAGTGCTTACACTGTTCTGAGCACAATCTGCTGAAAGACCACACTGTAGTGTACACAGTTCTGCTTACACCTAAATTATCCACAACATTAATGAGAGCCTAGTGCTGATTGTGTTCAGGCTCTTCTGAGGCAACCACTTACTGGGCTTACATGTTTACTTTTAAAATACAAATTACTGGCTGAGACAACATGCTTGGACCTATGTTTGATTGATGGTGAGATATATCTTAAGAGTTTTAACGTCTCCAGCTCAGTATCTAAAGCCTGCTTCAGAAAAAAATTGGGAAAAACAAGACATCTTTAAATGGCTTAGGTGTTAGAACATTCCATAAGATGTCAAGAGTGGCCATAGACTATCCTTCTTAAGCAAATTCTGCTTAGTATGAAAGGATGATTGGAAGGTGGCAGAAACCCACATTTTACTTTCTTTACTCTAGGCTTGTCTTAATTCTCCTTTTCACAGAATCATAGAATCACTTAGGCTGGTAAATAACCCTAAGATCATCAAATTCTACCATTAACTTAACACTTACAAGTCAACCACTAAGCCATGTCCCTAGGTGCCACATCCTCCATCCCCATCATATTTCTGAGGAGCTTCGTATTTGCTCTATCTAGTGGTCACATACCTACAGTCAAAATAGTTCACTGTGTCGAGTGGAAACAGTCAGAGCATAGCAAGGTGCTGAGTAACAACTGCACTCATCAGCGTGGGAGCCCCCGAAGTCATTACCACAGCTTTGGACATGCATGGCTTCTCAAGAATTCCCTAGTGTCTGACCAGATAAGCGTTTGCTAATAGCATAGTGGCAGAGATGCTGTGTGACTGACCGGCTGGCCTCTCTTGCCCTACAACTACATACCAAAGCCCCATATAATTAAACCCTAACTGGCATCCACTTTGGAGAGATAAGACTGGCATGGGAGATTTCACAGTGATTCTAAGGAGGTACAGCTTCCAACAAGACAACTAGACATTAACTGCGTCCAAAGGCAGCCTGCAAAAACAGACCTCAGCAACATCTAACAGCTTGCTTGTAATTAATATCTGTCTTGGTCACAAGGACACTGATTGAATGGCTCAAGAAACATAGCATACTCTGTGTATCTCTGTGCTGTACTAGGATATTATCTTCAATAATGCATTTTAATGTACTGTGTGGGCAGGAATACTTTTAGACAAAATTTTACAGATAACATGTTTTATTCTAGACTAGTCTGATTCGGGTGTTTTGTGTTTTTTTAAATGAATTTTCTCATTTAATGGTTGTGATTTAACCATGTTATTTTTACTACATGGTTGCTAACTTTTATTCTAGAACACTTTGTACAGGAGGATGATATCTGTAACAGCCCAACCTAAGCTTCTTCAAGACAGCTGCAGCAAGCAGCCTTCTGATCCCAACTGCACCTCCAACTACTGACCTCTTCATCTCCTTTCTTAGGTGTCTGCTGTGGTGCAGAACCAGCACTGCCTGTGTCCCACTGAGTTGGCACCTTCCAGTCTGAAGGCCTAGTTGGGTACCGATCTGGAAAGTAAGTTTTCAGATATTTCTCTTAAAAATAAGTGCTTTGATGACACTACCTTCCAAGCCCTCTGCAAGCACCTGTTGGGCCTGTTGGAGCAGGTCCAGAGGAGGGCCACTAAATTGATCAAAGGAATGGAACACCTCTCTATGAAGAACGACTAAGAGGGTTGTGGTTTGATCAGCCTGAAGAAGGCTCTGGGGCAACCTTATTGTGGCTTTTCAATACATAAAAGGGGACTATAAAAAAGCTGGGAGACAAACTTTTTAGTAGGGCCTGTTGAGACAGTACAAAGGATGATGGTTTTAAACTAAAAGAGGGTAGATTTAGACCAGACATAAGGAAGAAATTTTCTACAGTGGTGAGGGTGTTGAAACACTGGAACAGGTAGCCCAGAGAGGTAGTAGAAGCCCTGTACCTGGAAACAGTCAAGGTCAAGTTGGACAGGACTCAGAGCAGCATGGTCTAGTTGAAGATATCCTCAATCACTGCAGGGACATTGGACTAGATGGCCTTTAAAGGTCTCTTCCAACCCAAACTATTCTATGCTTCTAAGTAGTCTGGCACTCGTGAAACACTCATGAGATTTGTTTGCAAGAAAGACAAGACTAATCTGTCATTGCAAGTTACTTCACCCTTTATGGTAACAAAACGGAGGGAGCAGGAAAAAGAAGCAAGAAAATGGATTCATTTTGCTCTCTGAATTTCTGAGCTCTGTACACTTTCTCCTGTCAGGTGCCTAATACTTGTTTCTGTCCTGGGAACTGAAGTCTGTTCATCTCATCTTGTGTAGTGCTGGTCTGGAAAGCACTGGCTGGCTTTTTCAGTTGGCCGGTATTGGAAAGAAGAAAGTTTTGAGGCCACTCAGCAGAACATGGTTCAGATTCCTGAATTTAATACTTGGTGTGAAAGAATTCATCTTTGCTTTGAGTATTTAGACTTTGCTTTCTTCTTCTCTTTGTAGATCATTGACTATGATTTTGAAGAAGGCTGAAAAGGCATTGTATTTGCAGCCAAGGTATTTTACAATTATATTACTACACTCCTCATCTTTATCAACCTAAACCCTGAATGAAAGAGGCTTTTAAAACGTGTTCTCTTGTATTGCATTCAAAAGGAATCAAGACGGGCTTGCCCTCATCTTGAATTCCACTTCAGACTCCAACAGGTACTATCCTTGACAGCAGATGCCACAATGCATTGCAGATGGAGAAAGAGATGGGGAGACAGAGAGGCATCTAGGCAGGCCCAAGCCTACTCTGAGGCTTAAAGTCTAATGATGAAAGCTTACAACACACAGTTTTAGAAAGGGAAGAGCTGGACAGGCACCAAGATAATGTGTTACCACTGGCTTAATTAAAATACTCAGTTTTTCAGATAGTACTTATAGTGGTCCAAGACTGCTTAATAGTGAAACAGTGGTTGAAACAGGACACTGAATGGGCTTTCCCTTATCTAGATGTTTGGGTGTAACTAACCCCAGAACATGCATGGAGCTATTTGTGACTTTGACAGTCAGAGAAGACACATCATATAGGATGAAATAAAAACTCCTCCAAGCCCTATCAAAAGATGATTGATATTAACTTCAGCTTTTCTTATTTAGCTTGAATATGAACAAGCTTCTTCCCTTTTTCCCTCCTTAGACTAACTAATAAAGTATCTTTCTCTTGTCATTCCTGAAACATTTAAGGTATCTCACAAAGAACACTAATATTACCATAGAATTTGATATTCAGATACTTTTGATGTGCATGTGCTGCCTGAGAAAATGATCAGAAAATACTGATAGTAATCAGAAGACAGCATTTATACACATGGCAGCCAAGAAGAAGGGACACTGGAAGTGCCTGTGGGCATCCGAGCAGAGATATTGAGGAAGACAAAGCTTTCTTTCTGCTACAGGGGTAGGAAAAGGTTAGGTGGGTGTGGGCGGGAGAAGGTATGATTGTTTTCTCCGCATGACAGGAGGGGTTAGGGAAATTGTTTATTTCTTTGTACCAGTACAGGAAACGTCTTTGTTTACACATGAATCTGTGGCACTGGAAGAGGCAAAGCCTTCGGCAGAAGGGATGGATTTTTTTTTGTTTAGGCATGGGAAAAGGGGAGATTTATTTTTCAGTCATTTTCTGTGGAAGGGGATGAAGGGCGGTCTGTCTGCACATCCACCAGCTATTTCAAAAAGGAAAATATGCACAGTCTGTAGACTTCAAAAAGGGTCGAGTGTAGGTAGAAGAGTTCATTTCAGCACCGTCCCAAGCTGAGCAAATGTTAAGATATCTATTTTCGGCTCTAATGACGTTCAAAATGACAAACCAGGAATTCAAAGCATTGTGCTCCGCAAAGCACGTTATACAGTTTGCAAAACAAGGCAAATAACGCCCCCCCGCCCTCCTCATTCTCGGTGGAGGCACTTCTGACTCCAGGGCAACCCCCGAAGTTCTTTGCATTCACTGCCATTACTCGTTCCAGGCTATTTATCCTTCCTCCCACGGTGCCACCTTCGCCCTCCCGCTCGGACAGAAGTGACCTCCACTGCCTCAGGACTTGCTTATCCTCCGACTTCTCCCCCCCTCCCGGCCTCTCACGCCACGATTCCGCCCCCCATAGATTTCCCCGCCGACATCGCCCCTGTCGGCCCGGACTGCCACTGCCCCTTCCCCTGTCCCGCAGAGGCGCAGTGTGACTGGGAGAGGCCGGCAGACAAGATGGCTCTGATCCCGGGGGGGTGACCAACCACCATACACGCGCGACCCCTCCCCGCGCCCAGGGCCTGGAGCGAAGCAGAGACCGTTGGGCGGGTGGCTGCCGTTGGGCGGAGAGGGTGCAGGGGGGGTGCTGGGGCGGCACTGGGGCGCGCTCCCCACGCCGCGTCGAGAGAACGTGCGGGCGCTCGGGGTGCGCGGGGAAGCGGCGCGAGACGCCACCGCCGCGGAGCGGTAGGGCAGAAGGCAGGCAGGGAGGGACGGAGGGAGGAGAGGCGGCCGACGGGGCGGGGACTGCCCCTCCAGTGAGCTGTTTGTCCCTTTTCCGCCGCGCGAGGAGGAGGGATCTTGTCCGGCCGCTTTTGCTGCCCCCCCCCCACCTCCTCGCTGTGAGGGGACCGGGGCGACCGGAGCGGGGGCGGGGGAGGTGATGAGCTTGGGCCGGGGGCTGCGGCGGCGGCGCGGCTGCTGCTGCGGCTGCGGGAGGCGACGGCGGGCCGTTGGAAGGTCTGTCCGGTCGACCCGGGGCCAGGGGGATGCAGCGGAGGACGTGTCTGGGTCTGGGTGTAGCTGATCGGAGAAGGGAGGCAGCCGCCGACCGGAGAGGCCGAGGAGCAGCGGAGGAGAGCCACCCTGACATGCCTTTTCCTCTCCCTCCTCTCCAGCGGCCATGTTAACCAGAAAACCCTCAGCTAGCGCCGCCGCTGGTGCTGCCTACCCAGCCGGTAAGAAGAGGGCCGCCGCGATCGCTACCGCGTCGGGCTGCGGGCTTCCCGCGACAACCCTGCTGCCCTGGGCTGGGCCATACCGGGCCGTACGGAGGGAGCGGGAAGCGGGGGGTATGTGGATGTGTGTTTGTGGAGTCTTGGCTGGCCCGCGGCTGTCCCCGCAGCTGCCGCCGCAGCGGGTCCGTGCGTGACGGAACAATGATACACAGTCCCCCCGGCAACCGGGCCCAGAAGGCTGGCGGGGGGTTGCGCGTTCGGCTTCGGCGTGCTGCTCTTGTGCGGGGTAGCTAGTTCACCTCGGGGAAGAGGGGAAAAAAACCACAGAGAAATCACTTAGAGAAGCGACCCAGGAAAAAGTGGGGAGTCGCTGCGTTTATCGGAGCGGCCGCGTTTGACAGGGGGCAGCGGCGCTCGTTTCTTCCCGCTGCAGACTTGTGAACTCCTGGCGGGTCCCCTGCTGTGCNGTGCGCTGCGGCGGCGATTAGCTTTTAATGGCTTCTGCGTGAAGCGAGACGGGCGGCGGTTGCCGGCCAAGCGGCTGCCGCCGCCCCGAAGGCTGCGCTGCCCGAGGGGTCGCCGCTGCTGTCCACCCTCACCCCTCTGCTTTCCGCAGGTAGGGCAGGGGACAGCGGCCGCCAGCTGCAGTCTTCCCCGGGCACCGGAGCCGGGGTCTCCCGGGCAGGAGCTGGGACCGGTCCGTCGTCGCCACTCGCTTTGCCGCCGCTCAGGGCCAGCAACTCCTCCCACACGGTGAGCCTAGGCACGGGACGGGGGGAAGGGGAGGGTGGGAAAGGGGTGTCCGGCCTCGGGGGCTTGCCGTGCCACCTCTCTTCTTTCGCCGGGCGTTTTCATCTGCTGGACCGAACTCTCGAGGGCGCCCCGGGGTGGGAGAGAGCAGAGGGTCCCTCCTCGTCCTGCCTAACGAGGCGTTTGGTGCTTAAGCAGAGTGCATTTAATTTCTGCAGCTCCGATCCAATGTGCATGTTTGTTGTGAGACTGGGACTTTGTGACTGCGCTGAGAAACAGCTTTCTCCTTCCCCCTCCCCAGCCTCCCTCAGTCTGCTTTTGTGTCTCATTTTCAGTGACAAATTCGATCTTCCACACTCGCACAGAGGATCTGTTCTGGTAAATGAATTTTTTGAAATGACATTATTTTGACAATGAGGTTAGTCACTGTGATTAAAGAGTTGCATGAACTGTGGTGAAAAATGAAGGCTGCTCTCCCTTTATATGTCTGATTAGCTCAGGCTGATAGCTGTCTTCCCTAGAAATAGCTATCACTCTGCTGGGTGACAGTGATTGGATGAATCCAAGTTCATTGCTGTAGTAGTTTACCTAAAGAAATAAGCACCGATGGCATGAAAAGGATGTTATTTTCCGGTTCTGTGATATTTCACATTATCTCCCACTCCTAGTTAATCTACTAGGAATGAAACTTCCAAAGTATGCCTCTATATATGGATGAGAGAGGGTAACTCTGTCCCGAAGGCATGACAGAGTAAAGAGAGGGGTCTATATGCTGTCATGTTAACACTATCTGAAATTTTTATTGCATACATTTCCTTTTAAATTATGGAGTATTTCATACTGACCCTGAAAGGCATTGGTGGCATACTTTTCTTAGAAGTAATGAGTTCTTTATGGATGCTCACACACTGTCTTTGTAAACATATGGCAGAGCTTTAAACGGTAATGTGATTATGGGCTAGTGGAAGGTGAAACTATGCATTTAGATGTTAGTGTTTCAGTAACTTTCTATGTAGCTTCAGGGTAAAAGCATCTTACTCAAATCCATTTATAGAAATAATTGTCTTAAAATAAAAAAGATCAATATATATAGACTATTCTGAAAAGGAATGATGAATATTCTGCAAATTCAAGGTGGAGCTGTGTACTTGAGAGCAACATCTTTGTATATTAATGTAGCTAAGATATATATCTGAGTTGTTCATTAATATCACAGGCCAATGTTTTCACATTCATATACCAGTTAAGTGCTGGTTGATTTTAGAGTTGGGGCAGCAGCTTAATTTTTTTATAAAAACAGAAAAGAAGGAATGTAGTACAAACAGCCTGGACACTGATAATGAAACTACACATACAGACGGACCCACAGATAACAGGGGCTCACATGTAACAGAGCCCAGACTTAATTTAAGATTGTGAAAGCTATATATCTAGGACTACTTACTATTTTTTCAAGTCCAGAAATTCAGTATTTTTACACATAGATTTGTATATGCGTGCTTGTATTATATATAGTGTCTGTCCATATATACATCACTATATAAACATGAAGTCTTTATGAAAGCATGCAAAGGGTGTTTAGCATTACATTTCTGTGTTTCAAGTATTTTTATCTATTGTTGTGTATGTATGCATATGTTTATAGCATATATGCATGTGTGTATATATAGATAAACTTATGGAAGGACACAAGGATGATCAAGCATCATATTGCTGTGTTTCATGTCTCTGGATTCTGACTGTTGCAAACTCTGCCTTTCCTTTGTGATAGAGAGCCTACAGTATTTATTTAGCCTTGGGTACTATTACAGAAATAGTTCAGACTGCCTTTTGGAATTTTGTAGGTGGTTATTTTGTGGTTGGATAACATAACTTTTTGTGGTAGGGATCAGAGGTGACATCAGAATGCTGGATTTTAATCTAAAACAAAAGGGCTATATCTGTTATGTGATCTTTTTATAAACTTCAGGCCTGCTGACCTCAGCTGACTCTGTCTGATTGAAACCACTGGGTTTGCATCCCACAGCTTCCTCCAGTCAGACCTATTTAGAATGGAACATTTCAGGTTTCTTAAACAATTTTCCCTCTTTGTGTTCATTTGCTTATTCTGTTTTCATCCCTGTTGTATCTATGTGACTTCTGTAATAGCTAAAATGTAAGAGTATTTGTCTTTTTTTTTTCAGGCTTTCAGAAGGTATAGTTTGCTTAAGTGGTTGAATTTGGCCTGTGGTCGAATGTGTGTGCGCTGTGTATACACAAGTTGTGAAGAGACTGAGATTGAAGAGAGTTTTCATTTAAACTAAACAGTTTTTGTTTTAATTCAGGTAGAGAAGAAATACACTACCTGTTACCTTTCTTGCAGCAGTTAAGTTGAGCGAGCTTGACTTTAGTGAAACTGTTGTTTCCTACTTTGAAGTGAAGTTTCATTGTTTCATAGAGTACAAAGGACGGGAGAGCATGGGTAGAAGGGTAGGAGGGTGCTGTTCTAGCAGGCATTGTGTAACAGGGTAGAGATTTTGGCTGCAGTTGTTGCAATCGCAGCAACCTTTGTTGCTAAGCAGGCTGTTGTGTATTGTACCAGGGAAAGGTTTTGTTTATTTTTTTTTTTTTTTAAACCGTGGCTTCATCCTAGGTCTGTCCATGTCTGCTTCCATCCCTGACTATCTTTTTGGCTCATGCCAGAAAACATGAACTCATTTTCAGCCTCGTCCATTTCATTTTCTTCTCCAAAGTCATTGCTTTCTCTTTTGAAGCCTTAAGTTCTTGCCTTGATAATCAGAATCTTTTTTTTGCTCTTCGCTCTCTCCTGTTTCATTATGTTCTCCTTACATCCACTTCACATACTGCAGTACAGATTATCTTGCTTGCTGGCTGCTCCGCTCCTGTAAATCCCCACCCATCTGTGAGTCTGTCTCCCCTGACTCTTGCCTCTGTCTTCTGCCTACCTCCATCTTTGTTTTTAATTTTTTTGGCATGTATACCTGCATTCTGCACTCTTCCTGTTTCTCTTGGAGTAAAGCAGTCTTAATGTTTTTCTCCTCCTGTCTAGAGCTTTAACAACAACCCATTTACGGTGTGTGATTCAGTGCATTCCCTCTTCAGGCCCTTTCTAAGGTTTCCCTACAGCATGCCTGTTTTATTTTGCTGCCAGGGTGAATGTTTATCCGTATACTTTTGCATCAGTCATTCCGTTTTAATCTTAAAATTCTACAATTTATAAAAATTTACATTTTAATGGAACAGAGATTCCTTGACTGTTAGCTTGAAGACCTAGTGGATCATGTGCTGCAGACTTTTATTGTGGGCAGCTGCTTTGAGGCATTTAAAACCAAAGAAAATACCTTCCTATTGTGGTGTTTTCATGTACAAATTGCCACAGAAATACTGTTACATTTGAGTTGAAATAACTGTATTGTCATGACCTGGACTTTGCTATATCTAGAATTCTTCGGATGTTTCTTCTACTATATAGAACTTATGTCTAGGGGGAATATGAAGCTCTGTTAACTTTTAATGGGGGAAGGCTCTGAAATATGGTCTCCAACAGCTGGTGACTGTGCGGTGGGGACTGCATCTGGACACATCTCTCATATGTATACTCTAGAGCCTACCTGAAGGGTTCAGCTTAGTGTGCACTGGCTGTTCTTTTTGGTTTCAGCATGTGTAATGCATGCAGGGTGTCCCAAAAGTATTCAGACTTACTGCACCTGCATAGTCCACAGAAAGAAAAAAGTTTATGAATCAATATCACACTTGAGACATAGTTCCACCTGTGAAAATATTTGCTGTATAAAGTCAAAGTTAACTTTTAAAAGAATAAGCTTTATGGACCAGATATGACAACAGCAATGTATATAAATGGTGTGTTTATAATACAGCTCTTTTTGAGGCACAATCTCTTTAGGATGAGCACTTTTTTCATATGTAAAACATATGTTCATAATAAAACCATTATGATAATCCTGCATTATTTTTATTGTGCTAGTTAGATGCTATTTTTAGTTCTAAACAGGGAATGCTGTTGAATTAATTTATTAAGAAAAAAAGGCCTTTTGTACATTTGCTCAGGCTGTTGTCAACAAAACAGTCAGTGAAGCATGCTACACCTGATATTATGTGCCTCTAGCATGTTAGACACGGTATGAAACTGGCATGTCCAGGAATGCTGTAAAGAAAGGGGTATACACTAGTAACATTTATTCTTTAAGTTACTACTTTGGAACACTATTTCTCCCTTGTCCTCCTCTGTGCAAAAAAATAGCAGATAAAGAGATCTTATTCCTGTGCAGTACTTCAGGAGGCCATCATGGTTGCTTTATTATTAAGATTCTTTTTATAAACCTTTTCAGATTTCTGATTGGCATAAACCCCTTTTTCTGGGGTTTTGCTCAAATTAAAATGTTAATTTATAACTGAAGACTGTGTCTGTCTTGGATAGTTTTATAGGATGTTAATATCACACCAACTGACTTTTAACAAAGATGGAATATAGTGCAACTACATAATGTATTGATGCTTTTGGAAGATACAGTTGAGAAGATGTATACCTGTGGTGTTCAGTCCCGTAGTCATAGTCTTGTACAAGGTTTTGAAGTAGACCGGTTGGCTGACTGTTACCACAAAGGAGTTGTCAATCAGTTTACCTTGCTAGCAGGATGGACTTAGTTTTAAGCTACTTCTATGTTGTTACAGGTCTTTACAGGTCTGTAGTCTTAAGTATAGTAAGTTACTGTTCTACTTCTGTCCCTAAACCCGTTTGTGAAAAAAACCCAAACCAAACCGAAAAAACTACAAGCCCCAAACCCTCTCACCCCTCCCAAAAAACGTTGTGGGTTTTTTTTGTTTTGCCTGGTGTCTCTGCTTTAGAGGTTAGGTTTTTAACATAGCCATCAACTTCCATAAACTGAGCAAACCAAGGTTAAAGCAAAATTGTAGCAGTGATTTTGTAGTTATGAAAGAAAAACTATTGAGAGAAGGGAATGAAACCCTTTGTACATTTGCTGTTTTGTAATTGATGTTGCCAGAAGATTCAGAAAAAAATAGTTCCTGGAGTTCATCTTACCTCTTATTTCAGTTATGTTTTATGGATAAATGTATACATCAGTAAGGTTTTGAAGATGTGTGCTATAAAAATATGTAAATCCTTGAGGGTGTAGATGTGTCTGAGCACAAGCAGTAAAATACATAATAAATAAGCTACGTAAGTGAATGCAGGTTGTCAGCTGTGTAGGTTTTTTCTGGAATTTACAGGCCTGTCTGCAGAAGAAAAAGGGAGATGCATTATAAATCTCTCAGGCTTACGGTTTCGGATGAAAGGCTGACAGAGCTTCTGTGTACTGTGAAGAGTTTGGTACTGAACTAAGAAGGCTGTAGTCCTTTGTAGCTCCTCAAGCCCATTAGTTGTGGCTCAAGAAACTTAAGCGTAACTGGTGAAGCCTGTGGAGCTTGTAAGCAGTACAAGCCTGAACTTGACAGTGATTTCAGACACTCTGTAGCCAGAAGTGGATAGGCAGAGCAAAGAGGCTGGTGAGAATCTAACCTTCATTCAGGTTGAAAAGAGAAGAAGTGGTGTTTCTTATGATGTTGATACCCTGAGATGAGGAAGGTCCATTTTCATTATTGTCTTTGTGCTTATGATGTGTCTGACAGCTCTGAAACTCCTGCTGGGTTTTTTGAAAGAAAAGTGAGCTCTCTTCTCCCCACCAGCTTTTGGAATAGAGCCAACATAACAGGTTCCCAAGAGGTTGTGGAGTCTCCTTCCGTGGAGGTATTAAAAAATCTTCTGAACACAATCCTGAGCAATATGTTCTAAGAGACCCTGCTAGAACAGGGAGGCTAGCCTAGGTGACCTCTCATGGTCCCTTCAATCCTTAACCATTCTGGGATACTGTGCTACTTTGGTGTCTTTTCTTCCACAGAGAAAACCAGTGCTGCTCTCTGCATCGGCATTTGCGTTCCCAAGCAGCCTCTGACTAAAACTGGCAAAACCGGTCACTTTGGATTTGGGGTGAAGCTGGGATAATGCTGGTAATTGCATTCTTCTGCTTGGAAAAAAATGCCAACTGGTGAGCAGCAAGAGAAACCCATCAGGCTGCCTCAAGGTGCAGGAAGCAGACCTACGTTGTTTACACTGCAGAGTGTGTTTGCAAACATGCTTTTAGGAAAAAGAACTCTTTAGTCCCTGTTGAGGGCAGATAACTTTTTGTGGGTTTGGGGGGTTTTTGGTTTTGTTTTTGTTTTTTTTTCCCCTCAAGCCCTGATACAAAGGAAAACTAAAGTTTGAAGAATTCCCCAGTATATCTATCAAAACAAGCAGTTCTTAGGAAGGGCAGAAATAGGTAACTCTGAAAACAGGTAACTCAAGTGAAAAAAAAACTAACTCAAGGTGTGAACAGTGTCAGTGAGTACTTGGGTTAGGAAAGTCTTAAAGATAGTCTTCTCTGCTGTGCTTTTTCTTCCTCATTGTCTGTACACTAATATTGTCTAGTTCCAGTTTGTTCTGCTTTGTAGTTCAACCAGTGCCACAGAAGAAATCTTTGTACCAGGAATTTCCTAGTTGGAGTACTTGTAATCTGTACAGTTACTCTGCTGCTTCATTGTGTGTTTCTTACTTAAACAGTTCTGCAATACTGTATATGCTGAACCTTGGACATGGCTTACTGTCTAGGTCCAGTTCTTCTGACGTGGTCACGTAGTAGTTCTTGGGGCCAAATTTTCTTTTTTTCAGTAACTGCTTTTTATAGAGAAGATCAGGGTAACCTTCAGGAAACTGCTACTGCAGTACACTTCAAACTTGACCTGAAGGAATTCCCTGTAGGCATGACAGGCTTATGAAGTTCACTTGATGATTTAATTCCTGGTGCTTTTGAGACATCAAACTAGGAAGGGAATTAATGCTGATATCCTGTATGTCTTGACTGTGCTTAAATGTTACAGATGTCTTTGCTCTGAATTGTGGTTGTGAGATTGATCAAATTTAGTAGTGTGAGCCCAGATTGCTTTGTAAATAAACATACACAGTCAAACTGCAATGATTGAATAAAATGGATCAGTTATTCAATCTGAGTCAAAATGGAATCAGAAGAGCGGTGAACTCAGCAGAGGCAATCCCTGTGAGCTCTTGTTTTCATGTGTGAGTTTCAGAGCTGCAAATCTCAAAATATTATCCAAAGGTGAAGCCGATGTCCAGCTGTGTACTCCTTGGGAACAAGTTACTGAGTTTACAGAAACATGCTTCTGCCATATTAGACTGATACCTTAATAGAAGAAAAATGTATGCTAGAGTCTGTGTTGCATGTCCTGGTTTTCTCATTAGAAGTACTTCTGTGGCTGCAGCACAGATTTCATTGCCTCGTATCACAGCACACAACTGTTGTTTTCCGATTTCATTTTAGCAACCTTAAGTGAACAGGGAATGTATTATCCATAGCTGTCTCGAACAAATAAGGTTCAGATTAAAAGTGCTCTCAACCCTGACTTGATCATCTGCCTGACAGTATTGTGAACTTTTGGTTAGTAATTTGGCATAAATATTAAAACTGGTAAATCAGCTGGAGAGACAGCAGGGGAATTCTTCCCTTGTTTGTATAAGACCGGACAGAAGACAAACTAATTATCTTCTGCTTTAGAGCAAATGAGGAATTTTAAAGACTGCTATTTTACTGGAGAATTATGTGCTTGTAAATTTCTAGTTTCTCCTTAAAAAGTAACAGGTTTTGAGCAATAGTTGTTTTCGCACCCGGGTACTTCTGTTTTTTGGTTGCTTGAAAATGCTGAACGCTGCTGTTTATTCCCTTGTGGAAACTGTCAAGAACAAATGTAATTTCTAAAATCAACTAATCCTTTAATCTATTCCTTTGAAATCAAATTACTTGTATATTCTTCAAGGAAAAGGTTTTCCTTTCCACTCAAGTCTGCATTGGGCCCCAGATCTCACCTTGGTTTAAAGTTACTATAAGACTGGTTTGGAAAAGTGCTGAAGGATATGCTTATGCTTCATGAATCTGAATGCTGCTCTGAATAGTGACTGTCTTAATTGTAACCAGTAAAAGGCATCTCTTCAACCTCAGAATTGTACAGGCTCGTTTCTTCTTTTCCGGCATGTCACAGCGCTTACTGCTTAAAATTGCATCTGGAGCTTTTGATACAGAACAAATTCAGGGACAAGTTAAAATATTGATTGCTGAGAACCATTGACTAGGAGAGCCTCAGCCATGTAAGTTCTAGCAGGCATTATATATTTATCTCCAGTATCAATAAAACTGCTGCTACATTCTGTAAAGTCTCATGTCCCTCAGGCATACTTGTTCATGTTACAGAACTGTTGCCTTGAAGATTCCTTGGAGGAATTGTAAGCATATCATGATAGTACGCCTGTGACTGCCTTATTGCAAACTTTTAAGATAGTCATGAAAGTTGCATTTGAGAAACAAAGATCTGGAAAATTAATAAGCATCTATCACTATTGCAGTGTATGTGCTGTATTTTTTAGATTATCTGTTGTCTACTTCTAAGAAAATACTTAGTTTTGAGGTGATTTAGACACGATAGTGGGTTGAGTAATGAATGGTGAAGCACAGAGTTCATGCCTTTCTTGTTAACTGGGTGTGTATTTTTGATTTTAGGTTGGAGGCAGTAAGCACACAATGAATGAGCACCTTCATGCTGGTAACCATGGACAAATCCAGGTTCAGCAGCTGTTTGAAGATAATAGTAACAAAAGGACGGTTCTGACAACACAGCCAAATGGACTTACAACGCTAGGCAAATCTGGATTGCCAGTGGTTCAGGACAGACAGTCAGAGAGTGCTCAGAGACGACAAGGGAGCTCCAGCTCTTTAAAATCTACAGATGGAACAGGGAAGGTGAAAGCCCCCGTTATGACACCAGAGCAGGCAATGAAGCAACACATGCAAAAATTAACAGCTTTTGAACATCATGAGATTTTTAGTTACCCTGAAGTATACTTTTTGGGTCCAAATGCAAAGAAGCGGCAAGGTGTGATTGGTGGTTCGAACAACTGTGGGTATGATGATGACCAAGGGTCTTATATACAAATACCCCATGATCACATTGCGTACAGGTATGAAGTCCTGAAAGTTATAGGGAAAGGAAGCTTTGGGCAGGTGGTGAAGGCCTATGATCACAAGATGCATCAGCATGTGGCACTAAAAATGGTGAGAAATGAAAAACGTTTCCACCGCCAAGCTGCGGAAGAAATTAAGATCCTGGAGCATCTCCGGAAACAAGATAAGGATAACAACATGAATGTTATTCACATGTTGGAAAACTTCACATTCCGCAGCCATATCTGCATGACATTTGAATTGCTGAGCATGAACCTGTACGAATTAATAAAGAAAAACAAGTTTCAGGGCTTTAGCCTGCCTTTGGTCCGCAAGTTTGCCCACTCAATTTTGCAGTGCTTGGATGCTTTGCACAAAAACAGAATCATCCACTGTGACCTTAAACCTGAGAACATTTTATTGAAGCAGCAAGGCAGAAGTGGTATTAAAGTGATTGATTTTGGCTCCAGTTGTTACGAGCATCAACGTGTCTACACTTACATTCAGTCACGTTTTTACCGTGCACCTGAAGTCATCCTTGGTGCTCGTTATGGGATGCCCATAGACATGTGGAGCTTGGGCTGTATTCTAGCAGAGCTTCTCACTGGTTATCCGCTTTTACCTGGAGAAGATGAAGGAGACCAGCTGGCTTGTATGATTGAGCTGTTGGGCATGCCTTCTCCAAAACTCTTAGATTCATCCAAGAGAGCTAAAAACTTTGTGAGCTCTAAGGGTTATCCCCGCTATTGTAGCATCACAACCTTGTCTGATGGCTCTGTAATACTTAATGGTGGACGTTCACGGAGAGGAAAACTACGTGGTCCACCAGAGAGCAGAGAATGGAGTAATGCATTAAAGGGATGTGATGATCCCCTGTTCCTTGACTTCTTAAAACAGTGCTTAGAATGGGATCCTGCTATCCGTATGACACCTAGCCAGGCTTTGCGGCATCCCTGGCTAAGGAGACGGTTGCCAAAGCCTCCAACTGGGGAAAAGGCCTCGGCAAAGAGAATTACAGAGAGCACTGGTGCTATAACGTCGATTTCCAAGTTACCTCCGACTTCAAGCTCAGCTTCAAAACTGAGGACTAATTTGGCACAGATGACAGATGCCAATGGGAATATTCAGCAGAGAACAGTGTTGCCAAAACTCGTTAGCTGAGTGTGAAAAACCCAATGCTGTTAATATGAGAGATACAATGTGGCTGAGCCTTATTTGTATGAAAAAGTAGCTCAGATAATACATTTTTATTTGCTCAATAACTTTATTCATTTGTATCTTTCACCACTCATTTTAAATGTAAGAAATGTTAATTTTGTTTTTATAAAAACACGGGGACAATGCTTTAAGTTTTTATACTTATTTTTTAAAATGTTTGTCTTCTACAGTACAATTAGCCTTACTGTAACTAGTGTGACACAGTAATAAACATCAGTGGCAGGCCACTGGTTGCAACATGACTGTCATGCACTGCAGCGTGATGTCGAAGGTATCAGCCTTTCTCTTCCATGGTTCATATTAGGTTTCACCTGGGGTAAATTTGTAAGACTACCTTTTGGATTTCACAGGTGTGGGTCTGGATTCTGTGAACACTCAACACCTATGCCTAACTGGACTCCAGGGAGAATACTCAAAGAAAGTTAAGAACCTGTAAACTTGGAATTTGGAGTGGAGCCATAGCATGCTACATTGTCATTTTCTGCGTGGTAGGCCAGAGAAAGTAGCGGTATCACTAGTGATGGGTCACCTTCTGTGGAATGCTTTATCTATTCAAAAGTAATGCTTTTTGATTAAAATGAGCTTTTAAAAAAAATTAAAGAACTTCCAGGGATAAAATGACTCTCTTAGCTTGCATGCTGTGTGGTAGAATGAGAGGAATGAATCTCATAAAGAATGAAGATGAAAGTATGTCTCTTCCTCTGAACCTGAAAGCGACTGATAAGTTGGTAAAGCAGAATGTTTTGGGCTTCATTTCAGGTATATATAACACTGAACATTCACACTGGGATTCTTTTTCTTTTTCCTCTCCCATTTTGTCTCCTAATGTGCAGCTTGGTCTCCCTAAATCACATGGACAGAAGTGCTTATTCTGTCAGTTTTATACTGTAACTTCCAGACTGTTAATGCTACCTGGATTTCACAGATTACATTTATTTCTTCTGACAATATTTGTCAGAAGAACTGTGACCTCTCTGGTTCACTTATGCTTCAGATCAAATCTCCATGTAGGGGCAAACACTATGTTACTACATCAGTTTCTGTAGAAGAAAGTACTTCACCTTAAGCAGCATAGCTGTAGATGGAAAGCTTTTCAGTTGGCAGACACCATTCTAGATGCCTTCTAATGTGGCAGAATTATCAAAGGAAAGTTAAATGGTTGGAATTTGATTTATTCTTTGGGAACAGACTGCCCAGAGAGGTTGTGGATTCTCCTTCTCTGGAGATATTCAAAACCTGTCTGGACACGCTTCTGTGTGATCTGGGTCTAGGGAATCCTGCTGTGGCAGGGGGGTTGGACTAGATGATCTTTTGAGGTCCCTTCCAACTCCTAATATTCTGTGATTCTGTGATTCTGTGTGTATTTGTAGCTGAAAATTACCTTTGAAGGAACACTTAGAGATGTGTGTAGATTTACTCGTGTGTGTGCTAAAATGTTTGTTTTTTCTTTCTTTAACTGTATTCATGGAAGAAAGATGATCTTTACTGAGGAATGATATCTAGACCTATGAGAGAAATACTCACGCTATAGCATGTTTTCAACAGGAACAATTTGAAAAGCAGGATCAGTGTTTCATCACATAAAATGGCTGTGGTCTACAATGGATGTGTCAAACATACGAAAAGGGAATCTTAAATGAAGTAGAACATAGCTTAGGAGGGTTTATGGATATAAGAACAAGACATGCTGGAATGGGTTGCATTAAACCTCGACAACTTTACTATAAACAACATTTATATGCACAGATTTTTCTGAGTTACTTGTACAAATGATGAAAAATACTTAAAGCATGGTCCCCTGAGAGGCCAAGAAAGTTTCCGGTTAAGTTCTCCTTCATATTCATTACTTTACCACTTGAGGCTTAATTGTTTTGTTTGGTTGGTTAGTTGGTTTATTTTTAATATAAGACTGGGGGAAGGATATAAATGCAAAATGACAGAATTCTCAGGAAACATATCACTTCTTGCCAAAAAGTCAACACCTAAAGAAGCTCCAAAAATAAATTCTGAGTAGAGAATGGTATTTGTTGATTGATAACTGTAAAAATTAGAGCATCAATCAACCATTTTTCTTACTTTTTTTAAAAAAAAGATTGTTTCCTGCCTCTAGTCAAATTAAATTATTTAGTGCTAAATGTTCACAACTTTTATGTGTGTAAGTGCAATATGTAAACATGTATGAAATCATGTTAAAAGTGAAATACAGTAATACAGCTAAGAAAAATGGCTTTTGGAGTATGAATATCCAGTGAGTTATGGTCAGTAAATAAAAAGTCTGGAAAAAAGATATATTAATTTTCATATAAAATGAAGTAACTCTCTTGACTGTAGGAATACAGTATTGTGTATTTTTCTACAGTAGCTGGGAATCTTTACTTCCTCAACCACCTGCTTGGCTTTACCACTCTTTTCTACCTTAACTCTTCCTGCAAAAGTTAAGAAATAGGGTTGCTTTTTTTTAGGGGCAGAAGAAGAATCACCTCCCGTAATATATTTTAAAGGGAACATTGATACATGTTCCTGCCTTTCATGGCAATTTAAGGTGAAAACATTCATAATGTTTATGGGTCATTAATGGGCTAAACCCACTGAGTTTTCTTTTTCATGTAACCAGTTCTTAATGCCAATAATGCATTTATGACCCACCTTCTTCATAAATGCTACCGGAAACTTTAAGGCCAAAATACAGTGTGCAGACAGAGCTATTTTTTTAACCCAGATACAGTGGAAGTTCCTCTATGCTAAAGGAGCAGCTACATCAAGGTTTTTAAGTGATGTAGCTGCTTTTTATTGTAGCTTATTTATACCTGTAAAAAAAAAAGGGGGGAGGGGAAGGACGTTGCCTCTTGCTTTGATGTGATTTTGTTCTAAGGGCTCTGATAATTAGGCTGATAGAAGTTGGCTTGGAAACAGTGCTTAGTCTCACATGTTACCATTGTCTGGAGATGTCTGAGCTATTTTCAGATTTAGTAATAGCACAGTGTTGTCTTGTCTTTGGTTGCAGTCTCACTTGGCTCAATTTCTTGCAGCACTGGAGTGTTCATTACTACTTAAGTGTATTGGAACAACAGAGTGATGCAAGATGTGTAGATTAACAATAGAGGATGGGTTGTGCCCTTGGTGTTAACAATGTGCCTTTTGTTAAAAATGCCTTGTAGGGCGTGCATGTTGGCCTCTTTAACCCTTTGAATACTGGCTAGTAGGGATGAAATCTATTTTTAAATGCTGTACCTGTCTTAAAACATCCTGTAGATGGTCAAGGCCTTAACAGAAACAATAAGGCAATCACACTGCTAGGGTGGAGAGGACTGTTCTTGTAGTACGTTTCATTAAAGGGTTAAAGATGGCCCATCTTCATTGGTTGTACTTTAACATCAAATTGATTTTATTTTTAAATAAATTTTTGTTCTGGTGACACTAGATAGAAATCAACTGTATTTGTAAAAAATTTACCTCAAACTCTTTAGTTTTATAGTGTGATTTAAACCCAGGGCATTTGGTATGAACCAAAGTGCATTCCTTTTATATGTGCCTGGCTCTTATAAAGCTGGCCAGGGATTTTTACAATTTGGGTGCAAGGCACTTAAGCCACTTTTAACTTGGTGGGTGGATTGGAGTTATAAATGACTTCATGGGAATGTTAAAAACACCTTAGACATAAGTAGCATCGGGCAATATTAGAATCTTTAGGAAAGGGTGTGCATTATTTAATGCTCTCCATTTTTTAGTATTTTTTTTCCATCAATATTTGTGATAAGTACAAAAATAACTTTTTTTTTTTTCCAGTCAGCAAAGATTAGAATATTGCCCAGTTTAATGCTATGGTAGCATTTTAATAAAACAACATTTGTGAATTATTGTTTCTAGGGGCTTGTACATCTCTGCTACAAATTGTAATTACTCAGTTCAACTGCTACAATTACGTCTAAGCAGTAGCTTGGGTTTTTATTGGGCAACGACTTAGACACGTGACTGTAATATGCTGCAACTGTGTGTACTGAAAACGTGAAAAATGACTGAATGTGGACTGTGTATATATATGTGTATAATTTTCTGTGAGAAGCTGCTGTTGCCACTTAACATTAAAGATGTTGTAGTGGGTTTTAATCCTAGTGGCCAGTTTTATGATACTGTATGTATTGTACAGCTGATGACAGGAGTTAAGACTGTTCTAGTGAATATTTGTTACATTTTATTGTTGTGGCCAGAGATCATTTCAGAATAAAATTTTATGTCCTACTTTACTTCTCTGCAATGTAGTTTGTTTGGGTTTTTTTCTGATCATAAAGAGAGCCCTTGCAGTGCTGGCATTTCTTAAAAAGAAAGCCTTCTGTTTAAGGCTTTCTTCTAGGCCTTCTCCAGGGCTGCTGAGGTCAATGCCAGCAGTGCCTTTGTCCCACAGCATGCTTACTAGTATCTGTATATAGTAATTATTTGTTGCTGGAGGATTACTTTACTGCTGCTTTATGTGTGTTGGCAGCCTTAGATACTGCCCAAAGGCTGGTCTTGCCCTGAGTTCTAAAGTTCTTCTCAGGACTTAGAAAATAATATATTTTGTATTTTTATTTGCCATATACTTGAGAGAAAACATCTTCGGCAAGAATTTTGCCTACATGGGTGTTTTAATTATTTTTAACTTTTTTCAAGATTTAAGAAAAAATAACAACAGATCTGTTTTCCCCAGGAAATACTTGAGAAAGGTGCCATGTGTATTCTTACTCTTAAAATTCCTGTAAAGAAGCCCAGATTTCTGCACTGATTCTTGCGTCAGACTGGCTTTTAAGAACTTGTTACACTTCATAAAGTTCCAGGATGATGAGAATATACTACACAAAGCTGGTAGGCCAGACTGAGCTAAATTCTCTTAATGTATAAATCCAGAGTAATTTCACTGTTGAACTCAGAACCGTCTTGTGAGTAATTGGCCACATTCTCTTCTTGGCAATGTCAGTGTACACCCAGAGCAGTATTACTGAAAAGCTTTCTGATTCAGGTGAACCCAGAACCTCCTCAAGATTAAATATAGATAAACACAGTTTACAGCTACAAAGAGCAAACCTCTTTGTGGTTTAAAACCTGTCAGTTAGTGTCTTTTTTTTTGAAGTTGTTTTAGATTTTTTTACGTATTTCTTTTCCTTCTAATCTATCTCTCAGCCTCTCCTGTAGCCATCTCTCCCTCTTGCCAGCTCTTGTACACTTCTGTCACATCTCTTTTTTTCATTTGAAGGAAGGTAGGGGACATCTTGCCCTAAGTTAATCTGGAAGTCAACATTTTGGCCTGTGCCATTTGCTGAGATTCCTGGTAACTCGTGGGGAAACTGCATTGCCCTCTACCAGCACTGCACCCTCCCTGATCTCTGGCAGGGAGCTCAGATCCCTGTCTAAAATGGGGCCTTCAGAATCCCACCCCGGATGATGGTCTGTAGTTGCTGTTATCTCCACAGTACTTCCTTTTGCAGAGAACTTGTGGTTCCTTTGGATGTCAGCTGTGCCTCTCATGGTTGCTTTTACAGCAAACCAAGTAAAGAAAGTGAGAAGTGTGATTATGATCAGGTAGCATGTTACTCGCTTCTAGGCGCTGCTGCTTTTCTTAAAGAACATATTTTGTCCCTTTTACTTATGCTCTCTTGAAAGATACAGCATGAATTTTACTCTTCCTCAGGACATAAGAAATTAAAAAGCAGGTAAGTATTAAGGGAAGTACCTGTGTAGGGCTATGAGGAGGAGCTGTATTGAGAGGGAAAAAGATACCTGTAAGATAAATAGGGCCAAATTTGAGGTAAGTGTGATCTTTCTTGGGTTCAGGGAAGGTTCAGTAGAGATCAAGTTGAGGTTGGGAAAGTATTAAATGCATCTCAGTGTCTGAAAAACATTGATAACTTATTATTTCAGTGGAAAAATAGCTTTCTTTGAGAGCATGTAATTTTAAACTCTTATAATTAAAGGATAACATTGAAGAGTCTTTTTTGTAGCTTGAACAGTAAAAATATACATTTATTTTTAAAATGTGATTTGTAATGCTATTATACTGCTAGCATAGTCTTGTGTTTTATATATTAATGTTCCTAAGTGGAAGAATATTTCTTATCTTGAGAACATGATACCAGGCATCTCCCAGCCATCAGATATGCTATAGTAGGTGGCATTGATAGAACTGTTCTTTCACAGAAATCTTCCACGACTCTTGGAACTGGGGCTTTTCTGTGTCATTTTGCCTATTTGGTTTTGCCTCTTATTTGTTTACTTGTTCATTTTGTTTGTTTTTTTAGAAGTGCTTTCCAGCCTCTGGCTGTGGTGAGTCTTGGATCTCTGTTGACTATTGAACACTTTGTTTCTTTAGCTTTTTCCCAACAATAAACAGAAAGTCTAGCTTAGTACCAAACTCCAAACACAGGGAATGCATATTCATTCCAGCTGCTGGGTTCTAGTCTCCACATCAGCCATTAACCTTGTTCTTTAACTTCTGCATGAAGTTCAGCAGAAATGCCAGGTGCTACAAAATTAAATGGCTTGTGTCCATCACTTTGAGAGGGGAAAAGAGACTACAAAAGAAAGATCATGACAGCTTTTTGGAGAAAATCTGTGGTGGAGCTGGAGCTAGAGAGAGGTTCTGCTGAGAAGTTGTCCTGCTGGGAGCTCTGTGTGCCACACTGGGAGGTGGCTAATGCAGTGTTGCTGCTCACAGAGTGGAAACATTTTTGTCTTTTTTTGTAGACTGTTTTCATTTCTTTGCTTTGGGTTGGCTATCTACAAGCTGGACATGACCACGCATACCTTACGTACCTAAAGATACTGTCTGGGGCAGCTGCCAACAGTGAAGTATTACCTTATAACTAACATTGGCACTGGGAAAAACAGAGGGTTCTGATTTGGAGACTGTCTGACCTGACAGTGCCCTGTGCCTAGAACCAACAGAGCCGTAGAAGACTGTTTAAATGCAAAGCATTGCAGTGAAGTATTAAACCTTGATTAAACATCGTGTGTGAGAGAAATGTCCACCCAGCAGAAAAGAAAAGCAACTGACGATTGTGCTATAAAGACTTGCAGGCAAACTCAGTTTTCAAATACTGTAGTGATTTATTTAACAAGACCTTGGTAATTTAATTAAAATTATCCAAATAAAGAGATAAGAAATATTAAGATTTTTAGTTCAGCTTCAGTTTGGCAGTTAAAGTATTGCCTTTTTTTTTTCTTTTTCCTTTTTCCCCCCAAGTGTGTTGGTTGCTTGCAAACACTACAAATATACTTTGCTCAATCCATCTACGTATAGAGATCTGCTCTAATATCATCTTCTGACAAATAAGCATGACCTAAAATTAAAGAATATGCATGTGTACAACATACATATATATGTGTACATATATATATGATTCTTTGAAAAAGAAAGCAAAAAACTCTGTAGGAATTCTTTGTAGTTCTTTACAAAGAAAAGAGATGTGGCTTTGTTATCCCTGTGCCTCTTTGAATGTTCAGAATAAGCCCAGCATGTTTGCATTTGCACACATTTTGAAAACAACTTTCATGGCTGAGTCCCTGTTTTACTGGTGGAATGCGCCAAGCAAACCTTAGCTTTCCTGTTGGAGGCTGGAGGTGACCAGGAGGTGGTTGTCACCCCAAGGACAGGTGGTCCTTGTCATTTTTTCCATAGTGGACCTTCACCAATGGGAGAGCTGTTTTGTAGCTTGGCATCTGACAATTCTCCTTTGGAATTAAAGCCTTAGTCCATGCACTTACACTAGGTTGATAAACTTCAGCTGAGAAAGAAATCCTGAGGCCAAGTGGATTTTGTAAAGCCCACAACCAGAATAAGAATGGATTTCTAAACACCTCAGGCCTCATCACATCCAACTGTGATGGTTCCAAAATGGCCTTTAAGATCTGAAAGAACTTTCCAAAGGTCTGTGCAGAGACAGCTTTGCCCAGGACAGCTCTAGGCTGGTGGCCCTGCCTATCCTGCACACAGATGGCTGTTCCTCTGGCTCCACTGCAAGGCTGGTGCTCCTCACGAGCTTCCAGCACTTCTGGCTTCCTCAGGGTATGAAGAACACTTTATGGACAAAAAAAAGAAAGAAATAAAAAAATGAAGCGTTGCTAAGGCAAAACTAAACATTTGTGTGTCAAGGACACTTCATGGTAGCAATGGGACAGTGTGGTGCTATTTGCCTGACTGTCAGTAGTGCGCTGTTTTGGCCTGCTGGACCTGTTCCTCCACAGACACCTCCCAGGTCTGCCATCACCCATCTATCTGCCATTCTGGGATGGACCAACAGGCCTCATTCCTCCCTAGCTAGCCTGTCACTGCTCACATGTGCACCTTCAAATCACTTGCCAAAGGCAGTAGATTGCTAGTATGATGCTTTGAAAACAAAGATGCTGCCATAAGGTTGCCACCCAGCAAGGTGTCCCAGCCCATCAGTGGGAGCTGTCCTGAGAGCAGGCTATGCTCAGGATCTGTGCATGTATGTAAAGGGTGGCAGCATCCCCGCTCCCTGCAGGTGCGCTCCTGTCTGTAACAGTGCATGTAGTGCAGGGGCACTTCCCCTGTCCTTTTCTGCATGACAGCACTGAAGGTTGATGCCCAGGTAAGGCATTGTCATGCTGCAGGACAAGGAAAGTGCTTCTTACCCCAGGACTGGTATCATCAGGCAAAGCAGCTTAGTGCTTGTCAGGGAGGGATGTGAGGAGGCTGTAACATACACTCTACTGCTGGCAAGGAGGAGAATGTTTCCAATCATAAGCATTTGCAGATGGCCTGTCTTAATTAGCTTTGACAAGTACCTAAGTTTCTTTAAGTTACACTACAAATGAGATCCTGAAGCTTTCATTTTTTTGGTCACTTTTAAATAAATTTTTTCCCTCCTCCTGGTAGAGCATTTCCATTTTTCTTTCCATATAAGGCTCTTGAGAACAAATGAGACCTTTGCGTAACTGAGGAGCTATATTTTGATTGACTGAATGATCTATAATTAGGAGGTAGCTCCTGCCAGTACTCTTCATATGTAGATTGAGAATTGCCTGCAGCAAATCAATGCAGGCAGAGGTGCCAGAAAGGCATGCTGATGTCTTCTCACAGCAGCTACCTTTCAACCCCAGATTTCCTCCTTCCTCTAGTAGTGAGTCAGACAAATTACCTTTATGGCCAATAACTTTACAGGAGTTACAGGATTGCACTCCAAGGGCCTTCAGTGAAATACTTACCTGTACAGTTATTTATGATCTATTGTGTGGGAGCAGCAGTGCTGGTAGCCTTTTCAGAGCCTGTGAATGAAGTGTGTGTGAAATCAAACTGAAGGCAAGCATGCCTCTGCCGTTGAAAGAAGTGAAGCAGAAACCTTTCCCCACCTGGTAGAAGTGACCTGGCCTGCTTACCGAAAAGGTGGCTCTGGAGTGATCTCTCTTGGGCGAGATTAGAAACAGAAGAGAGATGGCTGCTATGGAGCTTTGAGGAGATACAGATGTTTGGGTTTTTTTCTCCGTTGTTGAAACTGTGACACAACAGGCACCTGGGATGTTCTGGCCAGGAAGGAGCAGGGCACATAATCCATCCCCGGCTATAGCAGAGGAATAAGGTAAGACTTTTTGTTCCCACTTTCTTGGTTTTCCTTTATCTGAAGTGGGTCTGGCAGTGTTGGGCAGACAAACTCCCCTTTCAGTCTAAGCTGAGGAAATCCTTATGAACCAACCTTTCTGTAGATGGGCAGGTTTGTGTGACAGAGAGCATGGTGCAAAGGAAGGACAATAAGCAATAAACAGGGGATCACTTTTTTCCACTCATGAAGTTCATAGAACTGTCTATTGCATTTGTCTTGGGTGTCGTTGCTTGAGCCATGAACACCTTATGTATTAAAAAACCAAATTCAAGCCACATAAGATGAGGAGATTAAAAAAAAATAAAATAGTTACCTGTTTACTTTTTCATAATTGCCATCATGGATCTCAGCTCTCAGAGTTCATATTTACATATCTCTTTTCTACCTTCCAACCATGACAACCAGAACCCTTGTAGGAGCGTAGAGCCTAAGGGACACCTGCTAATACAGCAGATACCATGTTGTAAAATCTCTTACATAAATTCACTGTTTCTGTGCTATAAAACCAGCAAGCTTCCTAGCAGCTACTGATGCTGTTGGAAGACTGTTATAAACCACTGTTTATTTGATAATTAGAAATATGCTTTTAGCTTAAAATTACGGACTTTTTCCCTCAATTTGTTCTTGTGCCAACATTGTCTTAGAGCTTGAATGATTCTTCAGCCTTGCTGGTATTTGGGCATGTATTTATAAAGTGAAATTGTATCCCCCTCAGCCTTTATTTTGCCAGGCTAACCCGTATTAAGCTATATTTGTCTCATCACTAAAACTGACTCCCCATTCCCATCCTACTAGGTCCCTGCACCTGTTCTTGACTGGGTTCAGCGTTGTTAGAACTGTGGATGACATTCTGGTGTGGTCCCACCAGGGTTATGTACAGTATGAAAAAACCTCTCCCTGCTCACCATAGTACTTCACCCAGTGCATCCCAGGATTTTTTTCCTCTGTGTCACACTGGGAGCTCAGGGCCATTCCTGAGTCCTTTGCCTGCTCCCTTGTCTCTCTTCCCTTGTGCCACATACACAGCAAAATTTCTCTTGGCTGGTACCTAACTGCTTGGCTTTGTTCTATTAGATTTCCATCACGTTATCATAAGAAATGAAACTCTGTGATTCTCAGGAGTATAAGTAATTGGAGAAGCTGGAGCTTTTAGGACAACATTAGAAATTATGTGACAGTAAGAAAAAATAATCAAATTCAGCAGTAATTTTTCAAAGATATGTTTCAGGATGTGGTGCAGTTGGCTCTAATCAACACTGGCATATCAAGGTGTTCCTGTTAGACCAAAAAAAATAGCAAAGATATTTTTACTATTATGCTGCCAGCTCTCATGACTTAAACTGGTGTTTTTCCTCAAATTTTCATTCCTAGAATTGCTATACAGTCACATTTTTTGACTTTTTACTGAAATAAAAGTTTCTAGTTTCAGAGCTATATCTGAAAAGAAGTATGCTGTAAACTCTGTATCTGAAGAACAATTCCTGTGAACTTAAAGGAACAAATTAGAAAATTAAAGCAGATTTGAATTCTAGACAAATTAATTTTTAGGACATGCATCAATATTGCTAAGATTTTCTGAGTGTTCAGAGTCCTTTGTCTTATAAAAAACATGTGAAATAGTATGATTTGAAGCAAAAATCCTGGTTTTCTGCACACTTAATTGAGAGTTACTTCGTGGAGAGACACCAGGCCAGATGTAATGGTACTTTTGTGCCATACTGCACTGAAATGTCTTACACTGAGGGCTCAGGTACACTGGTCTTACTCTCTCAAAAAGACATGAAGAAGGAAGATGATAATAGCAAAGCAGCTTTGGAAAATGGAGAATAGTTAAAATTGCTGGGATTAATTTAGTCTCTATGAAGAACTAATAATGAGACTGAACTTCTTGGGGCATGCTCTTATCTTGGGCCATGAGAAAGTGAGATATGGGTTGGCCCCTGCCTCTGCCAATTCCCACTTCTATGTCACTCACAAGGGTTGAAGCTGGTGAGAAGGGGTGGATGTGCCAACTTGCATGTTTCAGTAAGATTCACTAATGAGTTAAAGTCAAGGCTGAAGGCAAGTCTTCAAAAATCATGTGTTTAGATTGTGTTGACCCCTAGTGCCAGGTGTTCTGTATGATGTGCATTCTAAATGTAGGGATTTCCCTAAAGCCCACACAGATGACCAGGGAGGAAGCCTCAACATTAAGTCTTCCATGCCTATTCTTTTTATTCTCCTTAACAGTGAACACCCTTCTGTACAGAAGAATGGAGTTTTCTTGCAAAGAAAGACTTCTTCTTGGGATTGTTTCTGTACTTTCCTTCAATACAGAGTTTCCTGGACAAGCTAAGAGAATACAGGGAATGGAAGGGCAAGAAAGTATTATGGATGGCTGCTTTAGAGCTGGAAAACACATTTTTCAAACACATTTGGAATATTTTATTTGAAATATTGTCAAAAGCATGAATTCTTAAGTATTAGGTTTTGCATTTGTTTTTCTTCCCACACTTCTCTATTTTTTTTTCTTTCCCTTTCAGCACTAGCCTGTTTTGCCACAGGAACCTGGAGAGAGGGAGAAAACAGATTAAACGTGTAAGAAGCCAGAGGAAGTCAGATTAAATGTGAAACTGAAAACACTGCAAAACTTTTGCATGGAGCTTTCATTTTCAGACACAGAAAATTCACTGGCAAAAATTCAGTTAAACAAATGTGGATTTTCTGTACACAGTAGTTCTACCTGAGTAAAACTCCCATTCTATGAAGATTTTATTGCCTGTTTAGCTTAATACACATAAAAATTTATTATTGACACGGTGGAATAAAAGTCATGTTCAAGGAGCTTCTTTGAAGCTTTTAATTGCTCTAAGATCTAACAATTAAGGACCTTAAACACAAAAGAACACACTTTTTGTGGCACCTAGAAAATATGGCAATATTACAGTCTTCTAGCTTTGGTTGAATGGCTGAGGAGATGACAAGAAAGACCTATCAGTGGACAAGTCAATACTCACACCCAAGGGTTTGCTTTATTTTGCAAGGAGGGCTTAGAGAGCTTGCAAGTATGTTTGCTTCCTGAAGCTGATGTTTGAACTGAGTCAGTTTAGGAGAATACATTTGTTTCTACTTGACAATGAGCATAGCCAGATAAAACCATACTCTGGTCCAAGGTGGGGCTAGATTTTGGTTTTGGCATTATTTGCCCACCTAAATGGACAGAAGTAGCAGCATCTATTTTTGTTTTTCTTTATTGCTGCCTTTCATACCAAAGTTATTAGGAAATAAAAGCAACCCAACTTTAACCTCCAAAATAGGCAAGGCAGCAGTCTTGCAAAAATACCTGCTTCAGGAGCTGGTTGGTTTGTGTCTGTTAGACGATGCAAAAAGCCAAGGCAGAGGAGGAACCTGGTTTGATTACTGACAGCTGCTGTCCAGCTGATGTAATTTGGTAATAGCTGGTGACAGGCAGAAACTATAGAAGATACAAATGAGAATTCCTTGGGGAGCTCCAGACATAAATAATTCATGGAAATGAATTTTATACTAGGGGTCGAAAGAAATTGAAGGAAGCCTGAGTGTTAACTCTCCAAGGGAGGAATTGACAGACTGTTTTTGTAAAAACTGGGGGAGAAGGAGGGAATACAGGCATATTATTTGTAAACAAAGAATATTACATTGTCCTATTACCTGGAACCAAAGTAAGAGAGATACAGGTAATAATTAAATAAAAGGATGATTAAGGAAATGTCAGTAACTGAAACTGCTGCTGAGTAACAGTGCCAGAGATGCTGGTTAATGGCAACCATGTTTTGTGACAGGTCCATACTCTTGCACAATGTGTGTATCATACAGTCATATAGAAGAGTGTGTTCTTAATAATAAGCTCAGTAATTTACCTGGAGTTAGCAGCTGATTACTCTCCTCCAAATATTTCACGTTTGAGCATGGAAATGCTATCTGTCTGCGTAGGAAGGACAGAAGTGCAGGTCTGGGACATCATTGTGGCTCCTGCAGGTTACATCTGCAAGGGACTAACCCGCTGGGTGGTCAAAGCCATTCACTGCTAACTGTGCCATGGGCTAAATTGCTCTGCATCACCCAGTGCCATTCTGGGACTGCATTCTGATGTGAGGGGTTTTGGGTTTCCCACAGTGTGGCTTCTACCTCCAAAAACGTGCTTGGAGACTGGTTTTCCAGAAGGAGGAAAGCTGTCATGCCTCATGCAGCTCAGAGTTCCCCAATGAAAAACAGCGGTCCTTCAACTGAGCAAATTTAAGATCTGTTTCTCTGGGACTGCTTTTTAAAACATTTTTTGGTAAAGCTTCTTTTGAGTTCACCAAGTCACAAGGTGGCTATTTTTCCACATACCAGGCTATAATTCTGCAACTGTTTGTGTTTTGGTTTTATGTTTGCCTTAGTTTGTCATCTCTGACTAGTCAAATAACTTTATCCAGACTGAAGAAGGGTGTTTCTGTCATATTGGAAGAAAAGCCAGCTTAGGAATTAAGTTGCTATAAGCCTGTGAAAATGGCATGTTGCTTATGTGCAGTGCCAAATTTTCCACCCAGGCACATATTTTCAAAAACGGCCTCTAATTTTGGGTATCCAAATTTAGTCTTCCAGAGAATGACTTTCAGAGATATTGCCTGCCCCCAAGTCTGCACATGTATACTTTACAGTCCCCAGAATAGCTTCTCCAGGCCAGTCTACTTTGTTGCTGAGAGCAGCCCTTGCTTTGTGCTATTCTGGATTTATATATTGTCATTGTCTGAGAACTGTTGGCTCTCACATACAAAATATTTTCCACACTGTAAGCTTTGTGCTTCCTGAATCTGAGAAACTTTCTTTTCCAAGGACTTTGATATTGCCTTAGATCAAAGGTCTTATTCCTAAGCAGATACAGGAAAAAACCCCCAGACAACATTATTTTCCTGTATAATCATTAGCAGACTGCAGCTATGAGAATAAAAGGAGAGACACTTGAACTACCTCAATTATTCTAAAACAAAAAAGGTGTGGGAGAAAGATCATCCTCTGTTAAAAAAATCCATAAGGACTTCTGGTACATGATGCTGTAATCAAAAAGTTCAGTTTTATGTGTCTTCTTTCTACTTAGCTGAATAACCCAGAGAAAACGTCCTTTGGATATAATGGAGTGAAGGGAATTAGAAAATAAAAGTTTAAAATGTCATCGTTTTGTCATGCTAAATTTGTGAAAGGCAGGGATTTTGCTGCGTTCTTGCTTTGTTTTCCCTTTGCCTGCTTTCACCTTTGCACAGGGAGGTGTTTCTCATTTTCTGATTTGATAACAAGTTAAAACACAATGTTCTTTCTTGTGTTCAGAGATTTTGCTGTGATTTTGGGAAAAAGGATGCACAGGTGGCAGTGTACCAGTTTCTAAAAATAAATAGGATACCCTGGTGAATTGTGCTGATTGCACAATTAATGCTCTTTTTTATTACTGAATTGATGTCTGGTGCAGGTATCAGTAAAGGAGTCTGAAAACCCACAAAATTTGTTTTCTTTTTCTTTAAGACAAAAAAGCCTGCCTCTCCCTGTCAGTTATACTGCAACTGCCAGAACCAGATGAGAAGCAATAACATAATAAATAAATGACCTGCGAGTGATGATAAGACCAGCCAGTGGCTGGATGCTAGTGTCTGTTAAGGGCATTTCTACAGGGGGAACATCTCAGCCCTATGCAAGGGATCTCAGATGTTGCCAAAGAGGAACACGTTTTCTTGACGGAGCAAGCAGCAGGGTGTGAGAAGCAGAGTGCTTACACAAGGCATCATGCTAGGAAGGTACCAATGAGGAGTTCTTGCGTTTTCTTGTGCAACAAACCTGGCTTTGATTGACAATTTTGCAGATGTACATGAGGATCACTAATGGAAACTTTCAGCTCTTGTACCAGGAGGCAGCACAGTGCCAGCTTTTACCCATCTCCTGCAATGCCCAGAGGTGTCTGTTGCTGTCTGCCCCCATTAATTTGCTCTCCCTTTGTAGAACAAGGGATGAGGTTAGAAATCACAGTGCAGCCCTGATGTGGCATAGGATGATGGCAGGACCCTGCAGAGTAAGGAGCAGGGCTCAGGGGCCAAGTTCCCCTCCCCCGCCCACTGTTCCCTTTGCTGTAAGACTGAGAACAGCCTATGCTGCTCTCCCACTCCTTGGCTTGGCCAGCAAGCTTTTAGGCTGATGGTCACTGGACCATTGCTTCTAAATACACTGAACCAAAGTGAGCAGAAACAACCCTGGAGCATAAGCCAGAGAAGGAAAAGAGGTTTCCTCTGCACAAGACTTTGAGTAAGCCATGGCAGGCAAAGATATGTTCCTGTGGCTTGTGTAAGGCAGAGGAAAGGCCAACATAGCCCCTGTCAAGGTCCCTTGGGGGCTGCTGTCCTCCACCCAGGAGCCTCCACCACATGCATAGGGCGTCCTGGAGGATATGGGCAATATCCAGTCTGGAGTAAAAAACCCAGATATGTTGTAGCATGCTATTGTGGGCTGTAGGATCTAGGGCTTAGCAGAGGGGAAGTTGGACAAGGCCAAAGTCAGTTTCTCACAAGAAAGCAGGTAGATAGCCTGGGAGAGAAAGTGGGAGTCACCTAGCAGGAGCCCTTGCAGCTGCACACAGAGACCTTGGTGCCCCACATAGCCTTAACATCTTATCCTTCCCACGCCACACAGTGCCAGTCTTATCACATTCACATTTCTTTGAAGTACACTGTTTTATCCTCATTTATGGTAGTTGTTTTTACTAGTAACTGTTGCTTCTTAATTGGTCAGTTTAATTTGTATATGTAAGTGTCACTTGCTAATTGGTCATTATTCTTTCTGGAAAGGTATAAAAGATGCTTGCTATATAGCGTGGTGTTAGCCAATTTTTCTTGTATATAGTCTCTACCTGTGACTCTTGTACTTCTGCTTGGCCTATTTTACACACTTTGTAGATTAAACGTGACCACCGCTGCACGTCTTTTGTGTGTGTGTGTGTGTCAAGACCGTCTGAACTCGCTCTTCAGAATCTTGTCATGCACAGCATATTGTCGTGCTATGACACTTAAAATGCAAGTGTAGGATTCCCAGCAGCAATGGGTTACTGCTGGACTACTGATCTTGCTAATGTGGACAGTTTCACCCACAAAATTATAATACAGTGAGAAAATGAGGATTTAACTCATTTTACCTCTCCATTCCTGGACGCTGTCTCCTTTCCTGTCCTGATAGTGGGAAAACATAGTACTGCTCTTCCTTTCCAATACCAAACACATGGGTATGTGCTGGCATTCCCTAACTGCAGCATACAATTCATCTTATGTTTCTATATAGCTTTCCCTTGCTGTCAGCTGTCCTACTTTTGCTGTCGGCCCAGCAGGTCCCACTGGGCCTGCTCGAGATACTATAGCATTACCCATGCAAAATGCCTTTGAACTGAGGCACTTTGGACTGGACTTCCAGTATGAGAGCACCTAACCAAAACCCAACACTCCCACCGAAGAAATCCCTCATAGCAATTTGCTCTTGCTACTGGGGTAGTTAAACAAAGGGATGACACAAACCCTTTCCCTCTTAGGGTCTGAAGAAACTGGCCACTTGCTGATAATATCTGGACATTATTGGAGGGCAGTTTAGCTTGTCTAATTCTCCAGAGATATTTATTCAATAAGCTTGTGCTAAAATGGAAGGTTCAGTTTGATTTTTGTGCACTAAGACCATGACTGTCACTTATAAAGTGTTAAGTGCTTCAATCATTTTTACGGGTGTTGCTTTTCCCCATTCATTTGTCAGGTATGGTTAACATTATTTCCCATTATTTCCTCTGAAGAACAGAGGATTAACCTGTAGCAAGTTTCTGTATATGGCTTTCAGTCCAAGAATGGGAAGTCTACTCATTTAGATAAAAATGTATTGACAGTGTGGCATGCTGAAACACAGTATAAGGATGCAGTCACATTAATTGCTCTCTGTAAAGCTCTTCTAACCCTGTACTCTCCATATTGATCCTAGGAGTGACAAATTCCGTCTGGGGAAAGCAGCACTTTGAGGTATTAAAGTGTAATTTATGGATTCATTTGCTGGGGTTCCAAAATTGATTTCCTTAAATGTTGTGGAGCATATCTGATGCAAATCCCCTGGGATTTGGAACAATATGGTAAAATATTATCAATTACTAGTTCCTTTTGTAATCATTTAATGAAGGCAGAATGCCCTTTTTTAAATGGGCCCTTTCATTCTCTGAGTGAATTAGGTGCAATTATAATTAAACTTTCATTTAGAGTTGGAACTAAATTAAAATCATATAAATAACTGAATCTTCAGGATTGCTCTTCCTAATTAATAAGGTAACTGCTCTTGTTGGAATAGACTTTTTATGATGCATTAATAACTCCCTATTCCTTATTACCTATTTTTCTAAGGCAATGTATTATATTTCAAACATTTAACAGAAAACTCCCATAAAGAAAGATCTAATAAAGTACTCTATTAGATATCGAGTACTTTTAAATGTATTGCAGATTCTCTCAGTGCCTTCTGCTGCTTCTGAAAGATGAGACAACAAGATCTGCATTGCAATGTGGTGCAACATTTTATCTAAAACTGGGTGAGGTTCTTGGAATGCCATGCAAAGTGCTAGCACGCTGGCTTGTGTGACCTAAATACATCCTCCCTCCCCCTCCAAACTCAGTCCCACCCATCAAATAGCAAAATTTCTTTATGTAGCTTTCTAAGGCTTTCCAAGTCATTCTGCAATGTAGTTAATGCCTAGGGTTTAGGGTTCAAGTTGCATCTCAGAGTAATACAAGCATAACTGTAATATCTTGTACTGAACCTTTTGTAAGTATTTATCTGTTAAATCAGAGTCCTCCACAGATATGATGGACAGCATATGTTTATTTTCAATGTAGAAAGTATGTACTTCATGTGAAGCTATAACTGTGTAACATCCAACTGCTCTTACATACTTCTTCATCTCTGTAGTACTGCCACCAGCTTTGGAGTCCATAGCATTCACTGCCCCAGGTGACAGACAGCATGAGAGCTTGGATGAGCTCCCCTTGCTCCACTTGCAAACCTCCAAGCCTACGCGTTTACCTTTAGCTTTTCCAAGTCCTGCCCAAGCCAGCTGGGTGACCTGATTGCAGGTCACCCCAAGTGACTTCAGCTTCTCTAATCTAAGTACATACACACCTGAGTAAAAAACAGGGGAAGATGTAAAACAACAGCAGAAGTTGTGAAAATAATCATCACTAGAACGCAATGGCAGAAAGTGAATAAATCCCTCTTTTAGGAGAAGGTAAAACAAGAGAAAAGGAAAATCATGGAATGTGTTGAAGAGTTTTTATAAATGTTTTGGTGATAAGGTTAGTAAAAAAAACCTCTAAGGAGTGTAGTTCTCTGCTGGTAAGAGAAATTTTGGACATCTTTCAATCAGCCTGTTATCATATGGAAAATGCAGCACAATTATTCAGTTGAATGCTGTACAGTTTGTGTAACTATGCTTTTACAATCTGCCTTGAAATTTTTGCATCATAAGTGTTTTTAAGTATTAGAAATTCAACACCGATAAAACAATATCCCTCTCTGATTTCTTGAAATGTACAGAACTGTAGAATTTTCATGCCAGAATATACCTGACAAAGTTGGTTTTCACTGACTTCAGGCCTTCTCATACATAGATATACTCTTGACCAGTACAACGCAGAAATTTTTTCCCAGTTCAGGTGCCAGAGCACTGGCACAGACTGCCCAGAGAGGTTGTGGAGTCTCCTTCTGTGAAGATATTCAAAACCCATCTGGACGCGCTTCTGTGTGACCTGGTCTAGGGAATCCTGCTGTGGCAGGGGGGTTGGACTAGATGATCTTTCGAGGTCCCTTCCAACTCCTAATATTCTGTGATTCTGTGAACATGAATCCAACTTCAATAACAACAAGTTCCCAAAACTGGAGCTTTTGTTGCTGTGAATTCCTACTTAGGCTCAAGATATCTTGCTTTCTGAAGATATTAAATGGAAACAAGCTTCTAGGAATAACAAAAAATGAAGTTAATTTTCTATAATTTATCAAACCAATTCTGAATAAGTGAATTGTAAATGTGCTTCATAGTTTGATATAATTTAAGAAAATTAACTTCAGTTTTTGTTATATGAGTGGAATTGGAGCAGTATATGAGACAGTGACATAGAGCAACTTTTGTTTTTAAGACTCAGTTGCAGAAGGATAAAAAGGTCTCTTGTCCTTTGAGCACTGCAGTCATTGTAGCGACTGAGATGAATCTTTTGAGGGTGGTGAGTGCAGTGAAGGAATGTTGTGGTTTGCTATAACTGCTCAGATCAAGGTCGCAGTTAGCTTTCTAACTAACAGCTGGGATGGATTTCATCATCTAGGGGCTGTTCATGCTGCATTTTGTAATCAAGGAGTTTAGTAGCTGCAACTCTGTAACTTCTGTGTATAATTTCATGTGTTGTTATAACACTTGCATTGCTGATGCTTAATTTTGGAGGTGGGAAGTGTTTGTCAAGGGAAGGGAAGAAAAATGGGCAGGGGACTTAAAAAAATTCCTTTGTTCAGAACCAGGTAGCATTTTGTCTTTTGGGTGTTCCTCCATGACTCTAAGTTGTCATGTTCATGTGTGAAGGTTTGAGCCAATTATACCTTTAAAAAAAATTAAAATGCCATCTTTAAAAATAAATCCTAACCCTCCTTTCAGTCTCTCTGTATAACTGTATACAACACAGGCTTTGTACTGAAGGTGCAGGATGTCTCTCTGCTGCTTGCCCTTTGCAAACAGCAAGAGAAGTCATGTCAAGATGTATATGGGCTTTTAAAAAAATCTGTTTCCCTCTCACTTGAAGCATTCCCACCCCCTCACTTCTTATCTCCCTTTATTGTGGAAAATGGCAAAAATCAATGCCTGTTTCATATTTTCTTGGCTCTTCTCCAAACTAAATAGCTCACCATGCTGATTTTCCAGATGTGCTGAGTTACTTCATTTTGGCAGAGTTTGTGCTTGGTCAAACTTCGTGACAAGCAGGCACCTCAGAGTGAGAGTGGGAGGTGCAGTCCCTGGTGTGATGGGTGGATTGTTAAATCTCTTACATGGAGTCTCATCTCAGCATCCCAAAAGTGATAAGCTGAAGTAATTTCCTCCTTTTGGGACCCTCTCCTTCCCTTTTTAAATGAGAAGCAGTGGCTTACATGATGAGTACAACACTGAAAGCACTGTCCCATCAGCATCCATATCACTCTGTAATATCATAATTTTCAAAGTTATAATTCTAGATTCTCCCACCTGGCATAACTTGTATTTGTTTTACCACAGTTGCCTGGAGCTGGTAAATTTTTTCTGCCACTCTCAGTGTGCTCAAGTATTGTCTCTGAGATATTAAAAGCAATACAAAATCTTCAATGCAGCTCTGAACTCTGCATTTCTGCTGCTGTTACGGTGTCCTGCATGTACTTCTTCATGGCAAAGCACCCTTTCTTTGTCCCTGCTGAAATGTGGAGCACAGTAGTGTGCTTTATCTGCTCCCTGACAACTAATGGGAAGATAAAGAAGAGGCTGCCGCTCAACCACTCACTCCCCTCAACCCACTGTCCCCATCCCTGCATCTCTATAGCCCATCCTCCATTGGGTGCTGGTTTGAGCTGCTCCCCTGACATGATGGTTTGGCATCATTCGTGGTGCATCTCCCAGGCTCTGATTTGCCTTTCTAGTTCTCTGAGGCTCTACAGCTCAGCAAGATGGAGACCTGCCTGGATGGATTCTGACAGCAGCCATGTCTATTCAAGAGGTCTATATAAAAATGCCAAAATTCACTCTGACATAATTTTTCAACCTTTTGGGAGAAAATAGCTTTCTAGGACCTTCTTGTCATGTAGCTAGGCTGAGCCTATCAAAAGGAGTACAGAAAAGCCCAAATATCCCCAACCTATCTACTTTAAGCCTGGGTAATTTTATTATGAGTCCTTAAGAAATTATAGAAGGATTTCAGATTCACAGAATAGTATAGCTTCCACGGGACCCCAGGAGATCATTTGAGCCAGTCTCCTGCTCAAAGCAGGGCTAACTTAGATCACATCACTCAGGGCTGAGTGTGGTTGGTTTTAGAATATCTTTGAGGATGGGGACTCCACAGCCTCTCTGGACACCTACTCCACTGTTTGTTCATCCTAGTGGTGCTTTTGTTTCCTAACGTCTAATTGGAATTTCTTTTGTTGCAACTCATGTACTGTCTGGATAAGGAACTGTCTGGATGAAAGACCTTCATGAAATGTGACATGAGGCTCCATGTGCTGTGTCTGTACTAGTGAAATTGGAAGTATGGGGCTACTTGGACTATTTGAAATCAGTTGCTGGTCTCAGTCCAGAAATGGCACCTGTGTCACAGAGCTGCCAAGGTCATTTGAACAGCTTGTCAACCTTTCTAGCAGACTGAACAAGCTGAAAGGACAGACAAAACCATCCCCTTCATGCCCAGTAGAGCTCTTTCCAGACAGGCTTGAAGGATACTTGCCAGCAGACACCAGTGCTTTGCTGGTGTCTGCCCTGAGTTTCATCTCTTGCTAAGGAGGGGTGTGCCTTTTGCCAGTGCAGTCATTGCAGCACCTTCTGTGAACACCAGAGACTGACTCTCTGCACTCACTGAGCTCCAGTGGCTGCTGCCAAACTGGTGCTCTACTACACAGCCCTTTCTCCCAGCCCATCTGTCTCCTCCATCAGGCCCAGCACTAGCCCTAAGCTAGCATGACATTGGCAATACGTTCCCCATCCCATCACACACACCTCTGTGCAGTGAAGGGAACAGAACAGTTGCAGTCCCGGTGCGAAACTCATCTACCCACCAGCCCACCTTCTGTAAAGCATGGATATGCTTGTTTGCTCTTCTGAAGAGTGCCAGGAATAACACACCATCAGCTCCTGGCCCATTTTAACTATTGCACATACTTCATCTTGCAGATTATGTATGGTGAACCTGCCTTCTTGGCACAAACTTAATTTCAGTATTTTCACCTTAGCCATCTGGACACATGTGGTCCCTTCAGGGGATATACTGAAGGAACATAAGAAGGTAGTGTGCCAACAACCACTGCAGTACACCAGGCACACAGTGACATCGTTGCTGAATAAATGTTTGGTGCCCATACAGAAAAAAATAAATCCAGCAGAGATAACCTTCTTATCCAAAATAAATTGAGACTGACCAGAGAGATTTTCATCTGTTCATCTGTAGAGCTCTCACCCAAAAAGACCCTGATCCTGGGCAGTTGCTTAGGGCAAGCTCTGACAGCACAGGGTTTTTGCACCGAAGGTGCAGGATGTCTCTGCTGCTTGCTCTTGGCAGAAGGGTGTCCCATCTTTCCCAAACTTGATGATTCCAACATGAAAAGTGGTCTTTGTAGTTTGCTTGGAGGCACTTTCCCACTTCTGGATCCTTTTAAAAACCTCACTGGGTAAATATCCTTGGGGTCTTAATATGGTTTGATTTGTCTTCATCACTGAGGACTGAGAGAAAATGCCTCTGATTTCAGGCATTCCTGGAGTCATAGACCTGTTTTTAAAGGCCAGGGAG
The DNA here is from genome assembly GCA_013399015.1 of Galbula dea. NCBI lineage: Eukaryota > Metazoa > Chordata > Aves > Piciformes > Galbulidae > Galbula > Galbula dea. Next base: position 876,502 of record VWZX01004367.1, on the reverse strand, counting down.
AGACTCTGCTGCTGCCTTGTCAACCTTCAATCCACAAAAATGATGAGAGCAATTTTGTTCTCAGTAAAAAATACCTTCTTGGATGTAGGAGAATTTTCTCCCTTAACTCATGTTTTCTCCCCTAACTGTAATGTTTTCTGGCAACAGGGAGACATATAATTAAAGGTAGGCTTTCTCAAGTCTGGTTTGTTTGGGGTTCTTTTTGGTCTTTTTTTTACTTTTTGACACATAAATATATGGCTAATCTTACTTGGTAGCTGCCAGAGTTGTCTTCTAGTTCTTTACTTTAGCTAATGTTTTGCTATCTCTTCCCTTTCCCATCCTCTACTTAAGTCCCAGGGTCAAGTCTAAAACTTAATCAAGTCTAAAATGGAGACCAAACCCTACATGCCATTCACCAGCAGAGATGGACAGTACTCAGGATAATAAGGGCATGAGAAAATCAGAGCACTGTTTTCACTGAAATGCTTTTTGTATTAGAGAAGGGAAGGAAAACATGATGGTTGCCTGTGTCTTGGCTGGATTTTTAGCTAAGGCCTCCTACGTGCCTCTGAAAGACCAAAGAACATTCTGAACATCTTAGCCATACTGCCAGACCTTGGTTTCTACATAACCCATCTGACTTGAGTCTCCTTTTCTGGAGGTATTCAAAACCCATCTGGATGCACTTCTGTGTGACCTGGTCTAGGGAATCCTGCTCTGGCAGGGGGGTTGGACTAGATGATCTTTCGAGGTTCCTTCCAACTCCTAATATTCTGTGATTCTGTGACTTTCCTGATGCTTGGAACATATAGTGTCTTCAAGGGTGTTGGTGGGTTGAAAATTCAGCTGCAATTCTGAAGCTTAAAAATAGACTTGGGAATCCTACTTAAGCTTTGACTTTTTAAAAAAATGATGCCTTCAGTCAACAAAGTGATAGAAGACTTGGCCTGGCTTTCCTTCAAAAGCCAGGAGCACATTATACAACTCATGCAGTCTCTGCTCTGCTGTGAGGCTACTTTCAGATGACTCTGGTTTTCTCTGATAAATGGAGCCTTATCTAATTAGTTATTTATATATCAACAGTCCCCATAAAGTACTGAACACTGCAAAATTATATCACAGGTCTAAGGAGGAAATTAATCTTCACGCTTTGAAATAGAAGAAGACATTAACAATATTGGCAATAACTTGTTTATTGCAATGTCCTTTCACATAGACTCTCTTTGTGATCTTGTTTGACCCCTAGGGTGAGCTCTGGAAAATAAGTGCAAAAACCCCAAGTCTGCATTTTTTCAGAGGCTGATACCTTCCAGCTACTCACTGCATTCCCTCAGCCCCCTCACAACAGAGGTGCAGCCCAGCTAAGCCGAATAGCCTCAGCTCAGCTTGGAGCAGTCCCTCCCGTGAAAGAGCTAGAGAGAGATGAATTGCATCTCTTTCACAGGTACTCTGATCAGCCTGATGCAGTCCAGACAGCTGCCTGCTGCAGGTTTGAGTGAGTTCACCAAAGACCTCCATAAGTTACTCATTTTAGATAGCAGTCCAAAGGGCAAAGGCTCAATGTCCTGTGTGCAATCCAATCTGCACTTAAGCATTTCCCCCTTTCTCTAAAGGTCAGAATTAAATGGATATCTCTCTACCACTTTACAGACAAATGCTTTGGTAAGTGAGTGCTCAACAGCCGTGGGGACAAATACAGAATATGGTAAATATTCTGATAGACAGATGAGATTTTAAAAATATGGGATTGTGTTTGTAATACAGAAGAGGAGGTGAATTTTGATTGTTAGATTTGGCAGGGGTGGCTCTCTTCAAGTTACTGTCTTCTGTGCTGAATGAGTACTGACATTAGAGAGTCAAGAGGCATAACACATGGAGATTTTTAGTATTCAGTAAACAGATATGCTTGCAGCTCTCCACCCCTGGAAATGTGCAGTGAAACTGTTCCCTGTGGCTGAAGGACGCTCCAGATGCCATGCTGACAGTAAGAGCCAGAGGTGAGGTCAAGGTGACACTTGGGGCCATCCTGCTTCCCGCAATGATGAAGAGTTCTCTAGGGACATGAGTGTCTTTTCAGGGGAAAAGGCTTCTTGCCTGTAGGCAGAAAAAAATCATGGTTCCTCCTTTCAAATTAGTATATGTTCCCTCTGTATTTCCACAGGGATGTGGGTACCCATGGACTGTAGTGAGGAAAGCAAGAAGCAGGATGTTTGTTAGAGCCACACAGCAATGTTACAGGAAAACTAAAAGCTTTTGCAGAAATGTGTCAGCAAACCTCTGCCAAAACGCTGCCAGAAATTTGGCTGCCTTTCTGCTAAGCTGCCTCAGAGCTCCTAGGATCCTGCATTTTGAAAGAAAGAGGAAATCAAATTGAATTTAAAAAAATAATAATTGACAAACCACTTTTGGTTTGTACCTCTGCATACATTAACTGGCTAACACCAGCACAAACACACCTGGGGCATGCTGATACCAGGATGTCCATAAAGCTTACTCAAACCAGTGGCATGTGTGTCCTGTCATGTACTTCCACAGCAGACCCTGAGATGAAAGCCTTTGCCCTTCCTCTCCCTTATTAGCTTTCTGGAGTGATAAAGAGAGAAGTTCAGCACACCCTTCCTGCTTCTTTCCACTTAGTGGAAGACTTCTGCTATGTGTTATTCTTTCTGTTTGAAAACTCTTGCTTTTATGCAGTGCTGTGTATTGATGGGTCACTTCAGTCAGCCTTTGCACTAAACCATATTTATTGCAATCTGCCACATTACAATTGATTGTACCCTGCCATTCCTCATCTTTATAACAACAATAAACCTTTAAAATTAAAGGAATTTCATTTTGGATAGAAAAATGTAATAAGCCCTTGAGTGAGTCTCTAAAAGGTCACACTTGTTTTAAATAAATATTAAAACCAGTGCTTGATCTTTATGAATTCTGATGAGAAATCTTTATTAAAAATGGGTCTTATTTTTTAATAAGAGAATATGCAAGTCTAAACATTGAGGGTCTTTGTGTGTATATACAGGAGCATACACATGTAAGCCATTGGCACATGGCAGCATCAGTTGTGATTCCAAATTCTGAAGTCTTTCACAAACTCTAGTTAAAGGAAATATGAATTCTTAATATGAGTAAGATCAAGGTAGCAAGATGATGTAAAAGGCAAGGGGAATTTTTTTTTCATAAGTCTCATTACTACAAAAGTACTACTAGTAATATTTTTGGTCAATGGTACTTACGTGAAGCCAGTTGTGGCAGAGGTCTCCTTGTGCAGTGTAGTAGAAAATCATAGTCTTAGTCTTCAAGCACATGCAGTGTGCAAAACAAAACGAAGCAGGAGGAACGACAGTGTGAACCCTATTTTCCTCTTGTAGGAGTGGAAGCACCAGCTTACTGCATCACCATCCTTCCTCAGATTGCTCCTTCTCCATAGTTCGTGGGGAAAGTAAGCTTTGAGGTGGGTGGGTGAAAGTTGCTTCCATGAATGCTGAAAGAGATTTTGCTGATGATAATGGGAGAAGGGGGAGAGGGCAAACATGGGCTTGTGGAAGAAAAGGAGATTCAGGTGACTGAGGATGCTTCTGGTGATGGAGTGACAGTAACCTTCTCTAAATGAGATGACGTGACAGGAATTGTTATCTCAAGGGGTTTTGAAAGATAGGACAGAAAGCTGATGTTTGATGTGGTAGAAGGTGAAATCAATAGCATGACTTGAAGGAGTCAGGAAGGAAGTGTAGTAAAAATGGTCTTAGCAGCAACATTTCTTATATTTCTTATTTTTTATGCTTGTGCTAGTAATGATGTCAAAGAAAAGGATGGCAGTATTTCCAGAACAGTTATCAGAGAGAAGGCTGTTGCAGTGTGAAGGGTTAGGGCTGGGCTGGGCAGTAAATGTGTGCCAGATGCTCTCTATTAACCCCACTCCCTTTCCAAAGAGGAAGAGGAGAGGCATAAGAGAGAGAGATACTTATGGATTGAAAAAGAAAATTAAACCTTCTTTAATTGTAATATTAATAATAATAAAATTAAATATATAGAAAAGCAATATTAAACCCAACCCCCACTATGGCAATTATGTCACTGTTACCACTGATGCTGCAGGCAGGCACTGAGGAAGTCCCAGACTGGACTCAGTCACAGAGGGGAGCCAAATTCAGAAGCTGGATTCTGAAACTGGATTCAGGAATGCATGGATTGTGACGTTGACTATTGAAGAAGAAAGCCTGATCCTCATGATCCTTCAGCTTTATGCTGCATAAGATGTATATAGGGTACCTTTTTTTAACTCCCTTTCTGTTCCTGGCATAGTGTAACTTGTGACACAGTTTACACAATATAATGAGGGTTATCATTTGGATGATTAGATTGGTATGTTTAAACACCCTGTTTGAGCTTATTACCATTGGAAAAAACTAGGTGGTTGCCAACATTTTCACAATTGATCCTGCAAAATTGCCTACTCCTCCTGGGTTTCTGATGTTCTCAGCTTGCGGGCTATGGATTATGTGTTCAGAACACACATTTTGCTGCAAGCAGAACAAGGACATTGTTCCACCTCTCAGAGCCTTTAAAGAACTTTCCCCAGAATGACAGATGCTGTTGAAAAGGCTGGCATTGCAGAAGCTGAAGTTATGGCATGGAATGATCAGCACGCAAGCTGTGGCACATGGTGTGCAGTACGCGCCATTACCTGCTCCACAGCTTAAATGACAGAGTGGAAATCAGTCTTATAATCAGCCTCTGGTTATGCTATTTGCTGTTGTTGTGCACTGAAGGAGGAGAGCATCTGCTTCTTCTCTTTAAACACTTGTTTATGAAGCAAGTCTTCCTGCCAAGAATATAAGTGAAGGACTGCTTCTATCTTGGCTGCAGGAGAAAACTGGACTGGGAGTGCACTAGATGTGGGATCCTCCTGGAGATGGGATACAGGGATATGGCTCCATGGCCAAGCCCCAGGGGAAGGGCTTTCTCCCCCCTCCCACAAGTTTAGAGAAGCCTTCATCTGCTTTGCAGTCTTTTTTCTGCAGCAGCTTATTGCTGAGGAGTGGTGAATACTAGCCCCACTAGAACTATTCTTCTGCAGCTTTTGGCTACCTTGCTGTTTGTCCTTATCAAGGAAACTTTTCATTGTGGTATTCTTACTCCTGTCCCTGAGACAGTCTTTTGACTCGTAGCCATAATTTGCCTGATCTCCTGGGTTTTTGAGTTAAAATAGCAAAGTTTATGCTCCCTTCTTTGCATTTTGCACATCCCCTTTCCCAGTGGGTTAGGGAGTGACCAGGAACCTGGCAAGGAGTAATGAACCATCCACTTCAACAGCTTCAATCTGCACTTTCTTTCTGGGAAAACAAGCCTGGGCAAGGGAATCATGTGCTTTTCAGAATGTAACAGTCTCACTGTTTTTTTGTATTCTTTGGTTGGATTTTTAAAGCAATTGAGCCTCTCCCTTGAGCATTGATAATTGTTTGGGATTTCATTTAAAAAGAAATAATGGAATGATGGCAAGTTAGAACATCCAAATAACTTCTAAATTAGTGTGATTGGTGCCAAGCACATTAGCAGTATGCCAAAAACACAGAGCCTTGTATAACAGATCGTTCAGCTAGTTGATGTATATTCATTAATTGGTATGGGAGTAGGGAGGGAACAATGCACAAATGGAAGTGAATTCTTGTTTTCAGTTATGTATACAAATACTAAAATGGGGCTGGTTTTGTTTTGTTGTTAAATTCCAGAGTTTTTTTCAAAAACACACTCTTAGTCCCTGCAAACTTTCATAGAAACAATAGCTAATTCATTTGTCATCTTTTGCATTGCACAGCTGTGGATGGGAAGTAAATCTCTGTTTTGGCATCAGAGATCTTCAGGTTTGAGTTTTTCTAGCTTTAAGCCATTTTATGAAGAATGTTTGGTTACTAATCTCTGTGTGATGAAATTCAGAGCTCCTCGAAAGCTGGAAAGGTTGAGTTCACAGCTCGAAATCTGTTCCAAGCTGAGGGCTGGCTCCCAGTGTGTTGTCCTCTCTGTTGCTTAGCACTGCCTGTCTTTCACAACATTTAATAGCAGGCTTGAATGACCACTAGGAGAGCAGGCTACAAATAGCAACTTGAAGGTGAAGAGTCAGCCTAGAGAAGGTTCCCCCAACTTTCTGAAAGCTGTCACTGAACAGTGACATAAACTTTTTATTTAGTGGTTGTCCACTTTCTGTGATCTTTAAAGTAAAGCCACCCAGTTAAATGCTTTTCTGAGTGTCATATTGCTGCTAATCTTGGGTTAAGGAATAAAAACTGAACAGTATGTGGTTTGTCATTCATTGAAAGGGTGGCTGGTGGCTCATCTTGCTTTTATGCTCTTAGAAGTTTGTCATAGATCGTTGAATCCGTGTGAACTCAGCGACGTGCAGGTACTAGAGTATAAGCCAGCTGCCAGCCTGTACCAGTGCATGCATAGAAGTTCTGGTGGTTTGTTCTCTACTCAGTCATGACTTTCATATTCAGAAAAATGTGAGAGGAGAAAATTCTGCAGCCCTTCTTTTGGGGATGTTGGAGGAGGAAATCCCTCCATGGGTTTCTATGGCAGGTGATCTGAAACTGGATGATCTTTAAGGACCCTTCCAATGCAAGCTATTCTATGAAAAATCCTACTTCCAAACCTCTCCCAGTCCTGTCAGTTGTGAGTGGAAGGCTTTTTAGAGGGGCACCAGAGAGAGCAAAGGGGAGGGGGAAAATTGGTCCTTGAAAGGGTCATTGGCATTTCTGGTACAGAGCACTGAGATGCTTGGTTCACATTGGAGACTGGTGAAGGAAAGGAGGGAATAATACTTTCAGTACTTAAAGAGAGCTTATGAAAAAGAGGGAGAGACACTTTTTACATGGGCAGATAGTGATAGGGCAAGGGGAATGGTTTTAAACTGAAAGAGGGGAGATTTAGGTTGGCTCTTAAGAAAAAATACCTTACTCAGAGGGTAGTGAAGCACTGGAACAGGTTGCTCATAGAAGTTGTGGATGTCCTATGTCTGGAAGTGTTCAAGGCCATGTTGGATGGTGCCGTGAGCAACTTGGTCTTAGCGGGTGGCATCCCTGCCTTTGGCAGGGGGTTTGGAACTACATGATCTTTAAGGTCCCTTCCAAACCAGATCAAACCAAACCATTCTATGATTTTATGATTCTAAGGGATAGATGACATGCTGTGATCTTGTAGCTAGACTGCAATCATGATAGGTACACCCTCTTTTCTGGCAGGCTGTGATACATTATATATTTACAACCACCTCTTCAAAGAAAGGGTCTTTAAAAGTCAATCTGTCACGTTTCCTCAACGTGTGTTTGTGGGGCTAGGTGATTATTTCAACAGAGGTGCAACTCAAGGTGCAGTGTTTGCACTAGACTCATGGGAGGCATTTGGGGAGACCCAGGCAGCACATGTAGCTGCAAGAGCACCGAGTACCAGCTTCTGCCCTGCTGGAAGCCAAGGCTGCAGGTAGATGTTGCAATTCACTGGCTAGGAAAGGTGTGTTTTGCAAGTGTGTTTACAGCACTTTGGCAGGGCATGTGTTATTGCTGTATTTGAACTGCTCATTGATCACTGTGTGTGGGCTCCCACCCACTCCCTCGAGGCCTGGCCCTGGCTGAAATACCATTGGTGGAGATACTGTCTGCAAGCATGCTGATCACCAGCAGAGCCTTGGCAAGCACTGGCTGTCACAGCAGACTTGGAAAACCGCTGGCAGCAGCTATGAGAGGGATGCACAGCAGCTCAACAAGGATGGATGCAGGTGTGATGAGCAGTCCTCAAATGCAGTGACCCAAAACAGAGAAGAGCTAGTGGTGCAAAAAATGAGCAAGCAGTGGGTTTAGATGCTGAGGGTTGGTGATGAGACAAACACAGCCATGAATTTCCTGCTGATTTTTCACTGCTTTGAATATACTGAAGTGTTTTGAGTGCTGCCAAAAAAGGAGATGTTCAGTTTCCAGGGAGCACAAGCTTCCATCTCAACTGTGCTCAGGCTTTTACAACTGTATGTTTTGGAAAGTAAGCATTACATCCAGCTAAAAACTGCACCTGGCTAAAGGCTGAGTGAAATAAATGCCAAAGTGACTGTTTAAGCCCAAAAATCCATGTCATGGTTGAGATCATTGAAGACATAATTGTGCTGTCTGCAGACAGCTTCATCTGTGCTTGCTTTGCTTTAGAGCCTACATCTGTTAGCCAAAATTACTGTAATATGAACAGCAAGTTGTTGTGTTTTATGGAACAAAGCTGACTAAAACTGAAAAGCTGAGTAGGGGAGTTGCAGATTTTTCTTTCAAATCAATTTCCTCATAAGTAAGTGGAGCCCTTTGGAAAAAAAAAACAACAACCAAACAAAAAAGCAAATTACAACAAGAAACAAAACAACAAACACTTCACATTTGGGACTGTTCCTTTTTAACATGCTAGAAAATATTTCTGCTAAAAAGATTCATAGAGCTGTGTCCAGATCTTGTTTCAGTGATATTAGCCCAGTCTTTAAAGAAGAGATGAGTTCTTTCTTAATTGTTGTTTTTTTTAATTGCAATCTCTTTTTGAATTGTTTTAAAAGCTACTTTGTGTGTGGTAAAGAGGACCACTTCTTCTATTCCCACCCAGGGAATGGCAGCATGATGTGAAGAAGCAAGAAAACAGATTATTATATTTCAGTACAATGTATCCATTATCAAGGGACAGGAGTCACTAGTTTTCCCTTGAAAATAAAAAAAAAAAAAAGAAAGAAAATGACAAAGACAAAGAGGAGACACTGAGACCTATGCACTGTGAGTGTCCCAACATTTGTAGTACGGGCTCTCCATGGTGTGGGCTGTGCCACAGGCACACTGTGGTAGTACTGTGCCTAGGAGTATCCCTTTGCCACTCAGCTGGCCTCCCACTGCACCAACCTTTCTGTCCTTCTGTGGCAGGGAATTGTGAGGAAGTGCTAGGAGACAATTGCTCTGGGCATAACCACTCTGCAAAGCAAGCATGTTTCCAGCCCATATAAAAGAGCTTATTTTAATTGCTGTATACAACCATGCAGGTAAAATGGCTTTGTAGATTTGCACTGCTGGCAATGCTTGGTGCATGGAGGGAGCCAGGTAGAAAGAACCTGTCTCCAAGTGACTATATGTCCTTCAGCTTTCTGTGGGTGTTTGGAAGATTTTCCTCAAGCTTTTTCCTTTACCCCTACACAAAAGTGTCCAGACAGCAAAAAAATTTCAAGGACTCTCTGCACAAGACTCTACATATTAGAGTTCATTCTCTAAGAGAAAAATCCCACTTCAAAATTACTGGGAGTTTGAATTGTCCTATCACAATACTAAAAAATTGGATATTTTTTCCCCTAGAGCTTCTACCCTTGTACTACTTTTTTGCTATTTATCAAACAAAGCATTAATTTCTTCTGGGCTATTACTATCAGAACAAAACTCAAATCTATGAGTAAAGTGCTGGTGTGTGTTGGGGGTGTGTTTGTATATACGTGTGTGTGTTCACTACATGCCACTGTAGTGGAGACCTTGTGCCCCCAAACCTCTTCACTGAAAGGACAACCCTGAAAAAGGGGAGAGAAAAGGAAGTTGTATTACTTCAGAGAAACCGACTCTCCAAGAACTTAAGGACTGGTGCAACTCAACATTCAATTTCATATATAATGCAAACAAAGAAAAGATGATTTCAAAGCATGGTGTCCATGTGCTTGCTTTACTGGGGCCTCAGCAACTTTTACCAGTACCTGAAATGTTATCTATAAAATCTGAAAGAGAATTTTACCCAGAGAGGAATCACTTCTGTACATGTGAGTCAGAATCCTCCTTGATCCTCCTGCATGAGGAGCCTATGTGGCTCAGTGTCTTGAAGAGTCTCAGGTCTGCATGAGATTTGGGACAAAGTGGTTGTTGGGGATCTGATAGAGGACTTGGCCTAAGGACTGACAGGTGGGTTGCAGCTGGGCTGTGTGACACTCTTTGAAGGATATTTGCATATTGTTAGCATTCTTTATCTAAAACTGCTTTTGCACTGATCTCATACTTTCAATTATCCATCTCCTCAGTCATTACATTTTCACCTTTAGAGCATCTTCGCCTGACAGAAATAGAATATGAACTTTCTGGACTAATACTATCCTTTTTCTGCTCTCATTTGATCCTGGACTCCAGATTATGCTTAGTTAGTTTTTTGTTGGTTTGGGGTTTTTTATTTTGTTTTGTTTTCTTGGTTTTTTTAATCCAGCTGTCATCCAGAAAATGCCTCCTTGTCTGCAGCACAGTTTTGTTTTTCTAATGTGCCTGTCATTTCCTCAGCCAATCTTCAACAAATGATTTAATTTTTTTGTTGTTCTTGTAGCTAGTAGATATAGCACCAATTTAAGTTACTTTTGCCCATTTTTTATGTGAAAGGAACAACTTTTATAATCTGTGGAAAACAATTTTAATAGGTTTGTGCCACACTGTGAAAAACACATGGGAATATACTTTGAAAACTGAACCAAAAAAAGCTAAAACTTCTGGTTAAAGCAATAATTTGCCTTTTCTGTTATGCAGTTACACTGATTCATCTACTGAAATACAGATTAACAACAGTGTTTCTGGTCCTCAGAGCCTCAGTTGTGCTGGATTTTTGTGTATGTTAAGAGGAAACAATTGCTACATCTGATAAAAGTCATATCTATAGCTTGGAATTGGAGACTGCTGTATTCATACCAGTTCTCTTCAGGGAAAAGAATAAAATAAGCAAAAATCCCATATTGCTTTAGTTTTCATTCAGTTGTATCACTAGTATTTATACCAATGCCTTAAGGTTATCTCAAAGTCACTTTTATTAAAGCCACTTTCAAGCTCATCCTAACAAATGTCAGTTATTTTGTTTACTCTCCTTCTGAAGCAAAAGTTAGTTGTGGTGGTCATGAAAGTTGTGTAAATCTGTGAGCATAAGCAAAAAGTACATTGTGGGGGTTTTATATCAACAGCCATGAAAAGGTTTACATTTGAATGAGGTTTAAAAAAGAAAAATCTGAAAATTGCATTTCACACAAAAGAGCTTGTTACAAGTATAAAGCAAACGTTTACTCTTGGGAGTTTCTTTTCTGGGAAGATCCTTTCAGCCAGCTGTAGCTCTTTTTTCTCTGCTGCACCATTGCTAATGCAGTACAGCAATACTCCACAGAAGACAGGAGGGTTTTTTTAGAAGCAGAGTTGAGGTCTGGTATGAGTCCCCAGGGTTCACATTTCCAGGTTTTCCCAGCTCTCCCAAGGACAATGGTTTCCTTGCTTTTCCAACAGCCCCAGCAGGAGCAGCATGTTGGCTTCCCAGGACGTTCACCTGTGCCAAATAGGGAGTGGAACCAGCCTGGTTTACAGCCCCAAGGTGGCTACTGGGACCAGTCCAGCTTGTCCTCACGCTTCTTGGAACTCTTAAATATACAGGTAACTCCCTTCAAGTGCTGTTTGCATAAGGCTTTGCATGTGTCTGGTATTGGCTTTGAGGAACAGCACTTAGTTTTCCAGATGAAACAGGAGAGCCATTTGCACAGCTCCCAGTGTCAGGCTGCTGAGAGTTCAGACCTTGTACTGCTGCCCAGTGTCTCAGACAGGAAGAATATCCCTGCACCTGTGTCAGGGCCATCCCTGATAGGCTCACCAGACAGGCTTGAGCTCCACTGGAGGACTGTCCTTTCATATCTTGGTTATAAAGAGCATATTAAGATTGCTGAGAGAGATTCATTGTTTGCTTGTGGGGCTGAAGAAAGCTTGTTAATGCTTTAAGTTCACATGTAAACCAGCAAGATGGTAGCTTTTCACTAGGATTAGATTTAAGTCCAAAATTTGCAGCAAGGTCCTGTTGTCATTTTTTATGTCAAAGGTGATTGACTTAATTAGAATAGGGGAATAATTTTAAATAATCTTTCCTATCTACAGACAAAGAGTAAGTGTAATTCCCTGAGCTCCAACTCCTTATACAAATTACAGCGCATCAGCTCATGAAGCTCAACAAGAACAAGTGCAAGGTCCTACACCTGGGTCGGGGCAATCCCAAGCACTGATACAGGCTGGGCGAGGACTGGCTTGAGAGTAGCCCTGCAGAAAGAGACTTGGGGGTGTTGGTGGATGAGAAGCTCGACATGAGATGCCAGTGTGCCCTTGCAGCCCAGAAGGCCAACCATATCCTAGGCTGCACCAAGAGAAGCGTGGCCAGCAGGTCGAGGGACGTGATTGTCCCCCTCTACTCTGCACTCATGAGACCCCACCTGGAATACTGTGTCCAGTTCTGGAGCCCCTGTTGCAAGAGGGATACAGGGGGTGCTGGAGCGAGTCCAGAGAAGGGCCATGAGAATGATCAGAGGACTGGAGCACCTCTCCTACAAGGACAGACTGGAAGAGTTGGGATTGTTCAGTCTGCAGAGAGAAGGCTCCGAGGGCACCTTATTGTAGCATTCCAGTATCTGAAGGGGGCCTACAAGAAAGCTGGCGAGGGTCTTTTTAGGAGTTCAGACAGTGATAGAACCAGGGAAAATGGGTGTAAGCTAGAGGAGGGTAGATTTAGGCTGGATATTAGGAAGAAGTTCTTCACTGTGTGGGTGGTTAGGCAGTGGAACAGGTTGCCCAGAGAGGTTGTGGAAGTCTCATCCCTGGAAGCTTTTAAGACAAGGCTTGATGGGGCCCTGGGTAACCTGATCTAGTGGATGGTGTCCCTGTGAGGCAGGGGGTTTGGAACTGGATGATCTTTGAGGTCCCTTCCAACTCTGACAATCCTATGATGCTATGATCCTATATCAACCATACATACATCTGCTACTTGTGTTCCCTCTGAATATAAGAATGCAAAAAGAATTCCTACAGCAAAAAGCATATAGTTCTGCACTCCTTTTAATAAAAAGCAAAGTCTATTTGTAGATGATCTGCTTCCAAGTCCATAAGACATACAAACTTGATCTGCTGCTTTTTTGCTTTAAAATAGCATTAGAGAGTCACTCCAGAAGGGAAAGTGCCTTGAGCACTGTGATGGAGTTTAATACTGAGCAGACTGAACTGATGATACTGTGGATGTGGAGGAAGGGGACCTGCCACAGCTGAGTAATTAATCTTACAATATGGATTGGAGCCCAGAGGTTGAAAGTCCAAGCAACTCAGGTTGTTACTTCCTCATCTCCATAGCTGTTTTTAAAGTGACAGACTGCCTGTTGGCAGTCACAGGAAGGAAAATATGCACTGCCTGGTCCCATGCTTTCCCTAGCTGTATCAAGGTGTAGGTATTCCCAAGGCCTCTCCCACAAAAATGATGCAGCTGTAAAATGAACACAAGCACTAAAAAATAGATTGATGATTGTAGAGTTTTACTTGTGATAGGATATGAAAGACAGAATGGCTTAATCTTGTTCCTATCTCTTGTGTTGAGAAAGGAATAAAGACAGAGCAGAATGGACTTCTTTAGGCTGCCATTTCTGCTGAGCTAAGTGTAAATTAGCAGACTTCAGACTCTGAAAGATGTTTAAGTTGCTGTAGCAGAGCAGTGATAGAGCACTGAACACCCCTCCCTCCGCGCCCTGCTCGTAGGTCAGTTCCCCATACCATGTACTTTAATACAGCTCCCCAGGCTACTCCATTTGTGACCCTGAAGTCTGAGATTCGAGTGATGGGATATAAGGTTATGTGCCTGCCAGACCAGCCTCCCCCAGCTGAGCCTTGTCAGTAAATACATTGGATTACTCTACATTTGTGAATTCCAGAAGTGAGACTGCCGGCCGTCAGCTCTAAGTGTAGGAAACTGCTTATCCCTAAGATGGTAACAAGGCAAACTGGCACCTTTTTAAAATTTCTATCAGGATTATCTACTCTCATCAATCACATCTCATACTTGCAAACTAAATTAACAGTTTTCCATGTCAACTGAATTATTGTTGGCCAAGCTCAGCTGTGTTCACAAAGAAATAATGGAAATGTTTGCACGTATAAACACCAGGCACCTAGGCAACAAAATAGAGGAACCTGACCTGCTTGTGCAGGATGTGAAACCAGCTACTACAGGGAGGGCAGAGACATGGTGGAGCTGTGAAAGTCACTATACGCACATATTAGTGAGGGTGCTGGAGCACTGGAGCAGGCTGCCCAGAGAGGTTGTGGAGTCTTCTTCTCTGGAGGTATTCAAAACCCCTCTGGATGTGCTTCTGTGTGGCCTGGTCTAGGGAATCTTGCTGTGGCAGAGGGGTTGGACTAGATGATCTTTTGAGGTCCCTTCCAACTCCTAACATTCTGTGATTCTGTGGTATTCAAAGGTAAGCATTGCTCAGAAATGGAGGTGTAAAGGTAGAAGCAGTGGCTGCCAATGAATGTCAGAGGTATGAAAGGGGAAGGAGCAAGGCATAATGTAGCTAACAGAAAGTTGATTTTGGTCCAAATTATTAGAGGGAAGGAAATAAAAGCTCTGTTAAGAGGTTTTTCAGTTTTTTAGTGTTAAGAACTTGCTAAAGCACCTCCTTTCCTCTCAACCATCACAAAACTAAACCTGCAGCCTCAAAGCTTCCTTAACCACCATTTCTTCTCCTTTCCCCTCTGTTGCTGCCTCATGAATCTCTTCTTGAACCCATCTGTCCAGGTGTCTCACTGGATTTCTCTACGTCTTTCCCTCCTCAGACATAGCAGCCTCTCATTACAGACTGCAGGTTGTAAATAATGCATTGGGAATCTTCACTCTGTTCACAAAATACTTGAACTGGCTGGATCACAATAGCCAACCTCATAGATTGGCTGAGAATTTTTATCCCGTATTTCTATGCTTTCCCATTGTTGTAAGAAGTCTCAGCACACATGAAGGGGTAGAAAGAGCATCTGACAACTGGAAATTTTCCAGACTTGGAATAACTGGGGGACTAAGACATCCTAAACACATTTCCCTGGGAGATAATATAGATTGATAATGGTTAAATCCTTCCTGTCTGGAACAAGATAGGTGGCATTATACCTAACATGGCTCATTTGTCCTTATACCCTCTGGAAGAATCTAATGCAAAAGCATTACCTGTCAGGCTCCACCTTTGTCTGGCAGGACCATTTCTTACATACAAGGCTGATCAAGGAATGTTTTCTGTGTCTGTGTAAGAAATTCCATACAAATCCCTTTCTTGATTAAGATTATATTCCTGTGATTAAAGGTTCAGAATTTAAAAGAAAGAGTAACCAAATATGTTATCCATCTAATATTAGAGAACATAAAACTTCTAGGAGTTAAGCCAGGAGGCTAGTGAGAGCCAAGGAACACTGTATGTTATGAAGAATAATAATGTACCTGTGTTAAGAGTCTTTATAATGCAGGGTAAATGAGTATTTTTCAAATGTCTTAGTACAGATTGAATTGAGATGAGTCACCTTAATTTTCAAGGACAACCTGTTTCTGGCATGGAAAAAGCCAGTCAGTATATCCAAATGCATGAACGCAGCAGTTTGTGTGTTCAAGTCTTCACTCCAGCAGAAGTTTCTACACACTTTTTATACCTCAGCTGTAGGGATGAAATAGCATTAAAAAGTCAAAATATTCAGCAGTTTCATGATCAATGCCCCTGTGCTTGTCTTTCTTGCAGCGGTCCTGTGGAAAGCTGCTCAACTCAACCTTCATCCAGGAGGCCCAAGGCTTGGGAATATGGCTAAAACAATTCATTTAGCTTGTGCCAAGCTGTTTGTTTACCTGGCTAGACTGATACCAGGATCTTGTTTATATTGGTTGTGAAGATGTGAGTGGAGCTGAAGGCTGCAAGGTGAATGCATTAAGAGAAAAAAGAGAACTGCCGATCACAGAATCACAGAATGTTAGGAGTTGGAAGGGACCTCAAAAGATCATCTAGTCCAACCTCCCTGACAGAGCAGGAGGTCATACTGAAAGGTGTCCAGATGGGTTTTGGATGTCTTGGTCTGCTGTGGGTATGAACTGTAGATGTCTACAGAAGTACAGTTAAGCAATCACCGTCTTGGCCTCTACTTAATATATCCTGATCAGCCTCTAATTACTGCTTCAGTGCAAGGCTACCTGCTTGAGAGAGGCTGTGAGGCCTCAGTGGCACTGCTTAGGTCTCAACTGCTGCTCCTGTCCTCCTACAATCACATTTAGGACTTAGAGGTGTTACTGCTCTCTGAGCAGGGCTTCTTGCTACAAACGATGGATTAAGTCAAAATGGCATTGCTAACTTTGCTTCCTCTGCCAGCAGCTTTGAATGAAGCTGATCAGAAAGTCCCACTTCCTCTAATGACAGGATCTGGAAAGATTTGATCATTAGCTTAAGTTTTCCCTTACCAGTAAACTCAGAGGTGTGTCCCACCAGACTCATTCTGTTACAGATGCTGTTGAGCTTTCATATGGCAGCTGTGCTCTGGCTGCTGTGCTGTCAGTATGCTGGTGACACTCTGCTCCATGACTTTTATTCATCAGACCCAGATTGTGCATTTTCTCTTTTTACCCTAAACCTGGCCAAGACAGAGGGCTGGATGAGAACCAGATGGCAGACAGCAAGAGGATGTGTGAGTTGCAAGGTGTGAGGAGATTGGCAAAAGAAGCAACCCAAGAGACAGTTGCAAGTCATGACTGTACTGTCACAGTCCAACTGACTGTGTCCACCTTTGCCAAAGAGTTTGGCCATCCAGAATCTACGGGCTTTTGGGTTCCCACCTAATGAACTTTCCAGGCAGTATCTTCAGCAACAGGAGGGACCTTGATTTTTCCTAGTCTGACCTTCAGGTTAGAGTATTGCAAGGTACTGCCTTGGCAGCTGCCTGAGACAAGCCTGATGAGGCTCCTCTAAGAGAAAATCTGGGGGCTGCCAGACCAGACAGAGAGCATCAGCAATATTTCACTTATTTCTAGCTGCTTCTGAAATCTGTTCTACTTAATCTACCTCATCAACTTTGTTATGGGAATTGGGCAGCTCCCGGTAACAATTTTAAACACACATCAACCTAAGTCTGCAAACTGGAAACAAACATAGCAGGCTGATATTTAAGTCAGACTTTTTGGTGTCAAGTCTGGGTTTGGCACCACTACCTTATTTCATTGGATTTGTTGTTTGTTTGGGTTTAAGAGGGTTTTGCCCAGGGTTTTTTGCGTTGTTTGTTCTTTTTTTTAATCATGTATCTTTGGTTTTGGGGAAGCAAGAATTAAAAGAAACACTTGGAATCTCAGAGTTTCTGCTTAAATGTTCCAAAAGTAGAATGAACTAGTTTTTGTATATGTGGAGATTTTATTTAAAGAATACAAACATCCAAAACCAGAACAGTTAGACTTTTCTGACCTCTTATTTATCCTGAGTAAACAGGCTTTTAAATGGAAAGATGAGTGATGTACAGAACAATGAATGAAGTCAACTGAGATGGTGATCAACAAAAACCTCTCATGCTAGGGGATATTCATACTGTCTAGCTTAGATGCTCTGAATTGCATAAATGCATCACTCAACTACCCTGAAGGAGATCAGATGATTGTCTTCCCTCAGTGAGCACTTCCAAGAGCCACTGGTAAAGTATTTCATTTCAAAGCAATAACTCCAATCCATGCCCTTTTTTCTGGTAGCCCATTTCAGTTTACCTTTTGAAGACAGACATTTTAGATTACAGTTTTGATTTATTGTTAATGCACACTACCTGGTAGGTTGGACCTATGTATAAAGAGGAGTTTTCTGCAATGGGGTGTAACAAGGTGGTGTGGAGCAATCTATTTATTCAATTTATAGTGGTAGAAACACACACAGTAGCAACTGGCTTGTGTTAACTATAAATAAATGTGTATTTATCACTTTTAGTACTGAAGGAACCAGAGCAACAAGAACCTCTACTTATCTGCAGTTTTAGCTTCTTTCATGCATCACTGGTAGTGGAAATGAAACACAGAAAAGAAAGATGAAAACTCTGCCATAAGCTTCAGTGGAGCTTTAACATACTGCAAGATGTTCCTGCAGGGATTTCCTATCAGCATTTGCTTAACCTGAGTTACAGGAGCTTATTCACACACAGCAGACACAAAGACAGAACTATTTTCAAGATGTAAACACTTTCCTTCTAGACATGTCCTTTATCCAAAGATTTCAGACTTTGGAATGTTTGGTCTCCCACCTTGCAATGTGCATAGAGTGTTTCCATTTTCTGTGCATGTTTTCATCTCCTCCCATCAATAAAAATGAACCAGTGGTATTTATGACCATTTAAGAATGGAAGAAACGTGCTATAAATGATACATTTCTAAACAGTAAATTTTGAGCCAAAAAAGTTCTTCTTTCCTCTCTTCCCCACTTTTGTCCTGGTAACACTTTGCTGCTGCTTAAAGTTTCCTTCTCCATGCCTTTTCCATCATGAATTCTGTTTCAACTGGCCTTTGTGCAGTACAGATTTATGAAGTTTATTTCCCTATAAACCTCCAAAGAGCTGGGAGTGTGTAAATGAGTGTTTCTGTTGCATGTCCAGAGGGTGCTTTTATGGTTTGGGAGACCACCACCTGAGGCTGAATGTCCCAAACAGTGTATTCTCAGAGTTCCCTGGTGTCTGCAGATTGATGGCAAAGGGAGAAGAACTTCGGAGAACGCAATTTGGAGCAAAAGTGTTTATTGTGGGAATGAGGGACAGCAAAAGTTCTGTCCCACATTTGTAGCTATCTTCAAGCAAACCTGCTGACCCTCTGGAAAGAGGAAAATTTCTTCCTTGTAGATCTGTTGATTTTCTTCCAGGATCTGTGGCTTCAGGGACTCCTGCTAAACCCATACAGTCATGCAAGATTTTAAAATTAGTAATAAAAACATTGGCAAATATTTGTAGATGAAATCAATTATTGCTCTCTGAAATAATCTTTCAGTCTCTATCTCCATGGCCTCCACAGCTCAATCCCTGTGGAGCTGGGTAAGCCAGCACTGCATACAAGCTTTGTCTTGCTCATCAAACTAGAATGGGCAGGGTGACTAAAATGACCCCCATCTTGCTTTACGTGTCCATTTATGAGCCTAAACCATATTTGTAACAAACACTGTCAGCATTTTTTGCCTTCTTGCCCTAACCAGATGTTTCTGTATCTTGGTTTGCTGCCATGAGAGACAGGGAACAAGTGGGAATACTCGGTGCTGGTGTCAACTGGAGGTTGGCGTCATTTGTTATTGTACAGTGGTGCACTTTCGTGAGAAGCCAGTCTGCTCTGCTGACAGCTGATCTGGAGCCAAGACACCAAAAGGTTAATGCACAGTTTCTCTATGGCTGCTGCTGCACAGTTTCCCATGGCTTGGGAGGGACAAAAACTGCAGTCCCAGTTTACTCTCTTGAGTCCTCTCCCAGCACTCCTCTCAGCACTCGGCTGTGGTGCTCTACCATATTAGGAGCATATGAAGCAAAGCCCAGGAGCCAGGATCAGGAACCCTCCTGTCAATCTGAAGAGCTGCTGCTATATTTAGTAACAGGCACATGGGAATAGTAGCTAAATGTAGGAGGGGCCTGCTGGAATGCCGAAATGTGTTTGAATGCACTTGACTCTTGGTGGAAACTCTCAGATTGTGCTATCTTTAGAGGGTCTTGTACAGAAATAAGTTACATTTTCCTACTTTTTCAAAGAAAAAGAAAAAGAAAAGCTATTCCGCTGCTGTATACCTCCACCACAATAATTCTGATGAACAGCAATCACTGCAATATGGCAAAATAAAGCTCTTGTTAAGTGTTTATTTACCCTCTTGTTTTGGTAGCATGCAAACTAATCAGCAAAAGTGTGTTCCATTTAAATGTAAATATGGTAGCCATTATAATGTGAACAGATTAACTTTGGGGCTTTTTTCTGTTGTTGTATTTTCATGGAGTGCTACTTGAAGATGAGAGAAAGATTCATCTTGTGTCTTAAATAGCCAAATAGGAAAGTGAGAAAGTACTGTTAGGAGCAGGAAGACTTTCATTTACAATTAGCACTCTTATATTCTTGTGTATAAATTAACAAACCCCCTTACATCTAGTGGCCATAAACTGAGAGACTGTTAAATGATTAAACTAATAAAATTTTTAGTGTGGTAGCTGTCAGATGTATCTGATGAAACATGCTTTCTCCACCCAGAAAAGCAGGTTTCCTGGTTTTCAGCAAGACCAGTGTTCTGTGGTTTTGTCTCCCCATTTTCCACCAAGGCTGAGTACTCTCCATGAAGGTCAAGTGATTCCTCCGAGGTCTTGTGCTGAATCAATAGCTAAAAATGGAACCAGGATTCCCCTAGTTCCCACTCTGAGTTGTTTGACTACATAATTTCTAGGAAAAGCATGTGGGACAAAATCACCCTCAGGAAGGTTGGGAGGGGAAACTCAAATGAAATCCCCTTGTGGAGATTGATTTCCTCAGAGCAGGGAGAGGCAGGAGTCTGGCACTGATGATCCAGGGAGGATTTGATGGTTTGGGTGGGGTTTTTCCTGAACTAGGAAAAAAGGTGGGTCTAGAGAGTAACATGGTCCTGTTCTAGTTCGTGAATGCCTGAACCCCTGGCTCTGCCTTTTGGCAGCACTGCAGTGTTATATCTATTCTGTCATAGTTTTGCTCTCCAGCCCTATAGGCAACGTGCATGACTGAGGCTGGAAAACCTGATGCAGCTCCAGGCAAATATTGTTCCTTGTTTTGATTCTGGGCCTGATCAATTTCTATGTGTGAATATGAGTGGACACTTTTTCCCCAGAAAAGACTGTTTACCTTTGTACAGCATTTTTGCAGTGACATTCCTATCTAACTCCTCCAAGAACACAAGATACCTGGCACATACATCAGTTTATATATATATACATATATATATATATGTCTTGAAGGTGTACACACATATGTACTTGCTATTATTGTCTATTGGTGAGATTGACCTATTTTTGTATTTTGTTTATTTTCCAAAAAATACCTTTTAATGAGCATACATTTTGATAACAATATTTTCCAAGCAGTATTTCCATGATGACTTTGTGACCCAATATTGGGGTATGAAGAAGCATTGCTCTTCAGCTTATTGTGGACAGACATGTACACAACAGGTTAGGTAATACATGAAAATCTGCTTCTTCCTGAGGCATACAGAGTTACAGTCATTTGGAAATTACATAATGGAAATTCCCATCCATACTTGCAAATGCAATAATTATCTCCCAGGTCCAGAACAACCACAAGAGAAGTTCCTGCTTGTTTTTATTGGACTGTCTCTCTCTTTCTAGTTATATCAGATGCTTCAGTATTATGAAGGAAACCTGGTTTTCAGTGTAAATTCCTTTTTCTGATTTCTGCTCCTATTTACTTGGCATTTCAAGCATATACTGCTATATGGACAGCTCTATGGATTTTTTTCTGAAAAACTTTAAGTAAATACAAAACCTGTATCTCCATGAGGAGACATAAATGTTTTCAGAAGGAGTGATCTCAGCTGCCAGCATTTGACTTGGCTTAAGTCAGTCTCTAAACAGTTTTAGGATGAAGTATCTAAGAAGGGTTATTTTATTTTCTCTACAAGAACAGTCACCCACTTTCTGTCTGAGATGCTGCTGAGGAAAAAAAAAGCAAAGAAAATCATTGTTTATTCCAAAAACTCTAATTTTTTTAGCTTGATGGACACAGTGCTCTGTGAATAACAGGATGTGTATTGTGTGTGTAGTAAACAATCATCAGTACAGTCTGTAAATATACAATATATACCCAGAATGTCTCCTAAAATATTTCTTACTGTTGGCAAGTCAGTGTGCCTCTGTCTGGAACAAGAGAAGCATTGTGCAACATGGGAAAGCTGTGGGGTCTGGACTGCCCTGCCTCAAAATTGAAGCTGTGATGCACTCAAGCACTCAGTAAGCACTTCCTTCTCCATCTGTGGGTCTCCAACATGTGCATCATGATGGGCCAGTAGGTGTTTAAGCTTTGGCTTACAGTAAATTAACAAGTACCAAACACAGTTGTTAACAGCCAGACTTCTAGAATGAATGTGCTGCAGGGGTAGGAAGTGGTTGGACAAGGGTGGTTAGTCATGCCAAAAGCTCACAGGTTGGGTCTTTGAGGCCTAGAAATAATTAGTATCTCACACCCATGGGTGTGTATCACAAAGATGCACTTGCACACTGTGTGACAGGGTCACTGCTGCTCAAAAGCCTTGTGAAGGCTCATCCTTTGATGTCACTGGATCTGGGAAGATGGATGGGTCCTGAGTAAGTCATCTCTGCCAGAACACAGTGCCAAAAAGAGGATTACTGCAGCCATATTCAGAGCAATGGAGTGCAGATTTATAAGTGCAACCCCTTCTCTTCACCTCTCCTGTACTGCAGGGGATTTTGAAAAGAGTATCTCAATGCAGCAGTTATGCTATATAAGGACAAATGCTTAAAATTGTCTATAAGTAAGGAGTACATCATTTTGTGTAAGGCATCACCAATGATAAGCATCTTCCATTTTCCTATGACGCTGTCAATCTGCTTAGCTCATAGCCAGGTAGTGCCCTACAGCTGTTGACTGCATGTACCTGGAAACAAACTGATAGAATAAGAAACACTTTCTAGCAGTCTAGAAAGTCTAACCAGCATGTTAAGCTGACTTTCAAAAAAACTTGCTTTGTTCTTCTAGACTAATCAGATGCATAAACATTTCCTGAGCAAGAGACCCCATAACTTAACACATACTGATACATTGGCTCAAAGGCCTTGATCAGTAGGATATGAAGGAGAGCTTAGGGAGGAATGTCTCATAGAAGTTAGAAATGTTTCCTTCCTTCATCACTATTCAGCTGTCCTTTTCCTCAGAGTATTGACCTGTAAGATCAGAAATTGCCCTGTTCAAAAGTGTTTCTTGTGTCAGGTATCCATCTGCTCCTCTGATTTCTGTCTGTGTCTGTATAGGTTCCTGTGTCACTTTCATTGCTATGATCCTTGCAGATAAATGAGCAAATGCAGCTGCAGCTTCCATTTCTTCATTTCTCTCCCAAGGAAATAAAATTTAAACTTTCTCCCTTTGTCTTGTGACTGTTAATGGAGGAACTGTTGAGAAGGGCCATTCTGGACCACACCGGTTTCCAGCTTAAGCATGGATGCTTCTTAGCTCTGAGAGAATAGTTCGTTAGTAATCTGTTCTCTTTCATGACTCTTCGTAATCAGTGTTAGCCTTACTTTGCTCAAAATGGCTCAAGATGCCTAAAAAAGATCACCATGTAGCACATTAAATTATATTTGTAACTGGGAAGATAGACAATAGAAATACTTGCTGAGAAAACATGAGCCTTTGAGATATAGTTATTAGCTTTTTATTTTAGAAAAACTATGACATCAAGGCAAATACTTTAATTATTTCCAGTGGCCTTTAGGTATAGCTGTAAGCATCACACTGGAAAGTGTGTGCTTTTTTTCCCCTCTACATCCAGAACAGATGTGAGAAGAAAAATGCAATAACCCCCTTTCTATTGCCAGCTAAGAGGTCATCGAGTTTTTTCACCCCTTATTTCAGCGATGAATGATGCTTCAGATAATCAGTCCCAAAGAGTGTGGAAACTAAAGCAAATGAACCCAGCAGCTCTTCAGCAGGCACAAGAAGACTTCAGAACTAGATAAAACACTAATAAGGTCTCTGTGTGCTTTCCTATGTAGAGTTCCTCATTCTTGAACAATCACTCTTCTCTAGGATGCAAAGAGGGATGTCGTCACTATAGCTCCCCTCTACATCAGTCTTCCTCATGCCTGTACCAGTGTTACACTTGTGCAGACATTGCTCCAGGCGCTAGCCCATGCTTCGGTGCTCTGACTCCTTTGCTTACAGTCCTCTTCCATCTGTTCCAGGGGAGCTGGGGTAATTCTGAAGCCTGAAGTCCACAGCTCTCTCATCGGGCAGCCTGTGCATCAGTTGTTTCCCTTCTACATTTAAACTATGCTTGTTCATTAGTCTTGCATGTAAAAGAATGATAAACATTCAACAGCTCTTCTGTCTTTATCTTCTGCCAAGTTAAATAATCTCCTTGGCAGAGTTGCATGGGCTTTTCTTGAGGCAAAGGATAAAGATGAATGATCCCCACTACCCCCTTGCTGAACAATAGGTGTACAGAGTGGCGCAGGCACATGATAACAAAATCACTTGGGTGAAGGTTTTCTCCAGCTGCTGGCAAAAAGCTGCCTCACCCAGTTTGGGCAGGACTTGGTTTGGCTTCAGGCTGAAATTTCATGTTTCAGCCATAGGCTGCTTCTCTTGCTCTGAGCAGCCCCAAGTGGACAAGTCAAATCAGTGTGGAAAAGTCAAACCGGTGAATCCTTAAGCAGGATCTGGGCTCCCTACCCGAGCTAAGGACTTTGAGAAACTATTGGTCTGGAAAAAATGTGGAGGCTGGGGACAAGAGGGAGAGAATCAGGGTTTGCCAGAGAGAAGAGGTGATTCCATATGTGCTTCAGTGAATGTGAACTGTTCGGTCTCAGAGGTGATGAATGAGGCTAAAGAAATTTGATGTTTCCTGTGGAGGTTGCATTAGCTTTCACCAGGAGTCTTAAATTCCCTGCATGTTGAGAAGGGAAGTTTAGGGTGGAAAGTGCAGAGGGATTGTTTGGGGGGAAAGGTCTTTTTTTGAGAAGCATGATTGATAGCTGAAATCCTGGGAACCACAGTCATCTGTTTGCAGAAAGCTTCCCTACAGTACAAGCAGCTAGATTTCTTCCTTCATAAATATTGTCTTTTCAGGACATATTTGCTAAATCATGTCCAATTCACTATCATTTGCCAGCCTCATTTAACTTCATTAACTATCTGGCCCAATTCATATTGTTTAAAATGCATAGTGTTTCTTGGGAATGGCACATATGAAATTATGCAAACTGTTTAGAATAGCTTCACCCCAAGCATTCAGAATGGGTAAGTTAAAAGGAATTTGAGAGAACCGCATTGTACTGACACGTTTCATTAAGGTCAGTAACTAAGTAATGTGTGTGCATGAATACATGTGTTTGACAGTAAGAGAAATGGATGGTAGCAAGCACCCTGGCTTTCACAGAATGTAGCCATGTAGGGCCAGATTCCTTGCTGCAGTGCTGCCTGGTTTGGCAGAGTTTGAGCAGAGCTGAATTTGCCCTTTTTTGTCTCCTGTAGTGGTGGCAGACGTATATGAATACCCTGAGCAGAAAGCTAAACGGCAGTATTGGAGGGCCATCTAAAATTTGGGTGGCAGAGCTGTGTCTGTTGATCTCAGATTTGATCTGGCAAAATATTTTATAGATGTTGCATATTTGAGGGGGATGTTACTAATTTTTTTTTTCAGTTTACCCTGACATTTCCCCCTACCTAGCAGTATCAGAATGGTACTGATAAAGATTTACCAAAATAGATGAAAAAAAGAATTTATGAAAAATAATGTGTATGCCAGCCTATCAGTTTGGTGGACCCCATGGGCATTGCCCTGTGCTGCACAGAGAAGACCAGCTGTTCAAGGCTGACTCTGAACACAGTCAGGGCAGAAGCAGAGTTCAGGCCATGTGAATAGCATTACCTGGCTCTTACTCCACTTCTGGGCCCAAGGAATAATCACTGTGATGGTTTGTTCCCTTGCCGTTAAAAATACAGTAGGGGTCTGTGCTTGGATTGCAAATGCTGGAAGTACTTCTTCGTCCCTAGTGTGGTGCAGATCACACCACTACTTTTGTGAGGTGCAATGCTTTCTGAGTCAGCAGCACCTACTGAACCTGCTAATTGTTAAATATCTGTAATTACTTTCTAACCTTTCTCCCACTTTCTTCCCTTCTTTTTAGCACATTCTTTGCTACTGTCCTACTAATCCGTGTGCCTGCCTACATGGGAGTGACTCAGTTTGTTCCCAGATTGATTGTCTCCCTGTAACTTCCATTAAGTGGTTCAGAAAGGTAACCTTAAGTGTAAGACTTGGAGTGACAGGCCCTATCCTTTCAGAGGATGTGTTTTACATTGAAGTATAAGCATGTTGCTGTAAAAACTATTAAATAGTTATTAAAACATCAGGAAATTGTTTATTCAATGAAGTGGAAGGCTGTGCTGCATTCTCTGGTAAGGCAGCAACAGGTTGAGGCACCGTGATGTGATCTTTTTGCTCTCCTTCCTCTGAAGTGTAAGCACCAAGAGGGACTGTAATGTGAGATTGTCTCAGGGTCCTATAACCAAGAAAAGAGAGGTTGCCTTCACTGGACTATGGGCTTTCACAGAGGGTGGGAAGTGCAATAGCATCTCCAGGGTGTTTCGCCATCCCAAGAGATCTCCTCCTTAGGAAAGCCTGGGCTGAAACAGGGCAATTCACACTGCAAAGCTACACAAGCTGACATTCTTTCGAGGTCCCTTCCAACTCCTAATATTCTGTGATTCTGTGTGATTCTGTGATTCAGAGTAGGGGACTTCTCTTCCTCAGAGTGCAGCTTAGTCCTAAATAATATCATACTCCATGAACTCCCTCTTCCTTCTCCCCTTTTTTCTTAAATGCTTGAATTCCATGCATTTAATTTGGGCATGTGCTGGTGGCTGGGGCAAATTTTGCAATTTACCACTTTTCCTCATCCCATTGTTTTTTAGGAAGATGCTGACAGTTCTGCACAAAAGGCTCTTCTTGCATTTCAGTCATCTGCCGACATGTGAAATGTCTTGGATGCCTCCTGTTGTCGATTTACAAAGCAGTAAATGAAACAAAAATAAAGAAGAAATCATCACAAATGTCCATTCTACATCTTTCTCTCTCTGGCTGTGTCTCACACTTTATTGGGATAATTATAGCTCGTCTCCCCATGTTCCCTTAGCAACAGATGAGGAGGTGCTTGTCCATGCCGCTGCCTTGCTCAGAGGATATAGTGAGTGGTGCTGCTCTGCCTCCTGCCTTGCTGCTGCTGGGAGGGGAGCTCCTGTGGGAAGACCCAGAGTTATAAATAGTAAGACATGCTGTTTTGAAGTGCCAGATGGGACTCAGACAGGTATTTCATGTTATACGCTGAAATTGTCTGGGTAGGGTTTTTTTTGAGTTTTGCAAGAAATATGCAGGCAGTGTTGTCAAGTCTTGCACACTTTGCTGTATTACTATATTACTAATTAGAATACTTTTTTTTAAAAAACAGTTTGCCACCACTAGCACAAGAGCCTGGCTTAGGTCAGCTGGAGAAGGGCCAGAAGTTTCCTGTGCCTCCTCCCAACAGAATGTAGAAGATTAGCTCACATGTTGGGCCTCTTTGGCTACCAAAATAATACAATCCCATTTCCAGCTCCTCAAACACCTTCTCCCTGGCAGGTGCTGTCTGGGGCTGGAACTGCTTGGTTCTACAGCATCCCTGCTTGGCAAGGCTCCTGGAAGAGGACTGCCTGAACTCAGCAGCAAATCTGGCCCCCAGGGATAAAGACAGAGGTGTTTCACTGCCTTTGTAGTGTAATTGAATATTGTTTTCCACATCTTGTCATGCCAGCATGGACTAGAAACCTCAATGGCAGAGTCTGGGTGCGTTTCTAAGAGCCACATCTGTAGTGCACTTCCCCAGAACTCCTGTCAGAGCATGACCTAGATCAGTATTTTATACTCTTTGGTACTGATAGCCAGGAAGATTGCGAAGTAACAAGCAAACTGATTCAGTGCCACCTAAGCTTTTCAAGCAAAAGGAAGACAGAAAAATGTTAACAGAGCAGGCAGATACCAGCCATTTTATCATCTGGAGAAAGGGTTTCCAAACTTCTCCCATGGGCAAAGTGATCTTAATATAAAATCTTGTTACTTTATACTGTAGGGTGTGCTGCAGTGCTGCTCCATTCACGCCTTTTTTCTGAGTCTGCCTAGTGTCATTATTGCTAGCTAAAGCCCACAAAAAATCATAGGGAGGGGGTACCCTTCACCTGCAGACCATGGTGGAAAGGTACAGGAAAGTCCAGTCAAACATTTTGTTTCTGTTTTTCTCACTGGGGAGAGATTTAGAAGACTTAAGTTCAGTTGAGTTTTGCAAGTATGAACAAAGAGGCTCCAAGAACAGGCCCTGAAAACAGGACAGGACAGGGCTCAGAGATGGATGACTTTGGAGATGCACTAGGTGGTTTCTTTCCAGGAAGATGAGATTCACACAAGGAAGATTATTCTGTTCAACTACTTGTAGCATTTCCTGGATGTAGAAAGGGGTTTCTTCTGACCCCAAAGTCTTGTGGGAAGAACTGAACCCCTGCGTAAGAGCCTACCAGAGTCAGACTCGAGGCAAATACAGACCCAAAATAGACCAACTGTGGCAGTCTACTGACTGAGAACAGAAACAATCAGCTGTTGACAGTCCAAAAACAATTAAAAAAATGAGTACTGCCTGGTGCAACTTAGCTCCTTCCCTCCACCATGAGTGACAGCTGTAGATAAGTCTTTGGAGAGGCAGAGTGTGCCTTTCCCATTTCCAGAAACAGAACCTGCCTTGGCTGACCCCAGCTCAGGACTGCACTGATTTAACGTGCTAAATGCTCTGTCTGGTTTTGCCTTGTCTGAACAAGTCTGTACTTGTTTGGTCTCAGACAGCGCATAAAAAGATATGGAATTAGTTATGATAAATTGTGGATCCAAGTTGTTTCTTTCTACTCTAAGCTTTTCCAAGAGACATGTTGAGTGTCTCCATTCATCCTCCTGCCTTCTCACCAACAGCTCTCCCAGACTCAATAACAGTCGATGTCGCTGGTGCTGAGAAACTAGATCCCATACAGTCACACTGACTGACATAACACCATGGATCTTGCTGCCTTTGGGACAACCTCTCTGTTCCCCAGGAAGGCTCAGAGACACAATGAGAGGTATCGTGGGCTTTCACTGGCTGGCTGCACTGACAGAAGGGTTTGTTTACAGTGCTTAGATTTGGAAAGGGGTGGAAATCAAGTTATCTTCTAGAGAGCTGGACCATCTGCCTTCTTGATGCTAAGCAGCCTCACACTCCACTGACAAGGTCTCCAGGGCACTAAAAGACAGTCTTCATCCCCTCCTACACTGTGTCAGCATTTGCACATACTCTTTGTCACAGAATCACAGAACGCCTACATTGTGGGAGATAAAATACTTCCCAGGTTCAGCCGTAATTCTTCTTTATTCCCATTCTCAGATTTTCTGAGACACTAGGGCCATAGATTTAATTAAAATTTTGAAAATACCTTTTTAATTGCTCCAATTTCTAACAGAATCCACTTCAGCAACTTAATTTGAGAGTAATATAAAATCCTATCAGAGCCCCCACCCTAAACTGAGTTAAATGGGTAAATTGTCACCAAACATAGATATTTCCACATTTGCAGAATTGTGTCCAGCTTCTCTGAATAACATTGATCTGTTTTAGACATCTCAAATGGAGTGCAATGTTGCAAACTTTGGTCCTCCAATTTTAAACTTCGTATTGGCCCCAGAAGTGTCTGGCTGCTTAGGCTGGAGGACAGTTTAGGAAGAGGATCACCCTGGACAGTACGTTTTTTAAAACTCTTTTCTGAGCATCCACAAAAAACTAGTCCTGGGTATAGCCCCTGGCTTTAATGGACTTTGTTCTTTTCTGCTGTTATCTTCTTATGCATGTTTAGCCAAAGTCACTGACCTGGCTTATGCTGAATAAACTGTCTCAATGGGATTTTATCCAGAAACAGACAGACTTAATTTGACTAAATAAAGCACTTACTTGCCCTGTAGTGATCAATGTCAGCAGTGACTGAAACAACAGCTACTCTTAATATGGAGCTCTGCAGCAGAGAAGGACCTGGGGGTGCTGATTGACAACGGGCTGAACATGAGTCAGCAGTGTGCCCAGGCTAAGGCCAATGGCATCCTGGCTTGTATTAGGAATAGTGTGACCAGCAGGAGCAGGGAGGTGATCTTGCCACTGTACTCGGCACTGGTGAGGCCACACCTCGAGTATTGTGTGCAGTTTTGGGCACCACGGTATAGGAAGGACATTGAGGTACTGGAGAGGGTGCAGAGAAGGGCAACTAAGCTAATCAGGGGTCTGGAGAACAGGCCTTATGAGGAGAGGCTTAGGGAGCTGGGCTTGTTTAGCCTGGAGAAGAGGAGGCTGAGGGGAGACCTTATCGCTCTCTTCAGCTACTTGAAAGGTCATTCTAGGGAGGTGGGTGTTGGCCTCTTCTCCCTTGTGACTAGTGACAGGACTAGAGGGAATGAGCTTAAGTTGTGCCAGGGTAGGTTTAGATTGGATATTAGGAAGAATTTCTTTAGTGAAAGAGTAGGCTGCCCAGGGAGGTGGTGGAGTCACCATCCCTGGAGGTTTCTAAGAAGAGGATAGATGTGTTTCTTCAGGGGATGATTTAGGGGTAAGAGTAGTGTAGGGCTATCGGTTGGACTGGATGATCTTGAGGGTCCTATCCAACCGTAATGTTTCTGTGATTCTGTGGTAATTACAAAAGTACTCTGGCCTATCTTGTATTATAGGTCCAAATTACCAGACCCAAAAGGAGGCAGGAGAAAACCTGAGAGTGTGACACTCTTCAGCGTAAGGAGTCTTTAATAAATCTGGAGGTCTTTAATTTAGTCCCTTCCTGCAGACTACGTCCCACCGGAGAGTAAGTGGATCTGAATTAGTCTTCTCTGACCTGAGCCAACACATACGCTTATGCATTCTGCAGGCAACAAAAGAAACACATGTTATTTTCTAACCTATGTCTGTGTGCCAATGTCTGTACACCTTGTAAAAACCTCTTCCATTGAGTGTGGGGTCTCAGCCTACCCCTACATGTGATAGTTATAATCCTTCCAGACTGCCTTCTCCCCTTCCTTGTTCTCTGAACAGCTGAAGCAGCATCAGGAAATAAGTCATCAGGACTGCCTTTTAAAACAGTTTTCAAATGTCTCTTTGTTTCTATGACTGGACCTGGGGCAATGCTAGAGGTACCTCAAAAGTCTACTTGAAATTAAAATGCATATTGCACGTATCATAGGTCAAGACCTTGAATGGCTGGCATTCACATGAAAAGGTCAACTCTCTGGGTTCTCAAGTCTCTGAGATGGATAAAAAATGACTGGTTATACAGTCAGTATAAAGTAAAAGCTCTACTTTCCACCTCTGTGCATTGTTCATACCAAAGGATTTATGTATTAATGCTAAGGATGTTGGATTTGTTGCAGGGTTTACCTATTCTCAGCATCTTCTTTGTTTTCCTGTGTACTGACTGCCCCTACCTCAAGAGCACTGGTTCATGCAGTGCATGCTTAGGCAAAGGAAAACAAAGATAGACTCATTTTTCCCTTGGCTGACTGTTGCTTTCTTTTGTTTAGATATTCTCATTTCAAAGATGGGCTGGAATCATACTTCTGTCAAATAAGGTAGCGGTAGCCATATAGAAAAACTAAGTCTCAAAATCACATGGGTATTCTTAAAACTAGGAGGAAATGTCACTGAAATTGCTAAATTTTAGTCACCTAAAAGGCATGGCACCCCTTAGAAAAGTCATCATTGCTTGTTTTATTCCCTTCTGAAATAAGCAAAGGTCCCTATTCTAACCACCCCTCTTAGAAACAGCCAGATAGTTCTCTTTCAGCAGAGCTTACAAAACAAGTGGCTGTGTTGTTTGAGATGGTGAACCCATACAGAAATCTTCAGCTAAAAACTCAGGTGAGGTTCATAAACTAGTAACATACTCTAATGCTCCAGCAATGACTTTTCAAGGGCAGAAACTAGTGAAATACTTAAGATTTTAAGACATAAATGGATGGACACTGTTGACATTAGGGGAATCAGTGGAGGGCAGATAACATGGTCAACTTTCATAATTTTGGGGTTTGTGAGTAAAAGATTCCTCCTTTCTTCTGAAATAGTGGCATAGTTAATATTCTGAGGATAGACAAAAACTCTTGACAATCAAAACTATACAGCGCACAGCATATAGCTGTTTGTATTGGTGTATTAGCAGTTCTTCTGTGTATATTTCCACATGCTATACCTGCTTAGTAGCAATCATATCCTGTGATTAACCTCCCTGGGATTCTTAATTCCAGAAGCAAAGTCGTTAACTTCAGCTCATCTTTTTTCCAGTGTATGTACACACATGCACACACACATACACAAATAGGATATTCAGCTGCCAGAACCGTGTGTTCATACATGCAAGACTCAACACTTCTGAGTGCCTTTCTAATAAAGGATTCAATAACCATTAAGTTCAGGAACAAGATCAACTTGTATTTCTAAGATGCTCTTTAAATTCTCACTCTGTAATTTATCTAGTCATTTTTAAAATGACCATAGTGTGTTGTCTGTGTCACTAAGGTTATATGGGATTTCTCATGGATACCATTGTATAAGCAGGTCTTTGTCCTGGTCAGTGTGATTTTTTTCAGAGCAGCTACAGAATCCCCATGTACCCAGCAAGGGCTGATGCACTGTGGCTAATGGATTTCTCCCTAACAAATTGATAGTTCTTAAATTCAGGCTGCATGTGATAAAAGTCAAGCCATGTCCTGTCTTTGAGCTCAATTTTCTCGTCAACCTACTTTCTCAGGCCTTACTTGTGAAAGATCAATTTCCCTGCTGTCTTCTGGCGGATTAGAACTCTATGATTAATAAGTAAATTATTTTTGTTGTTTTATTAGGTTTATGTGAATTATGTTTAACTTATTGGTGTTCAGCATGTTTCCAAGCATGTCATACTCATCCATTTCAAGGGTGTAGGGTATTTGCTGGCAGAATAGTCAAATCCATACTACTGTGTAATAAGAGTAAGTGAAGGTAGGGATGTGATTATACAACTGGGCTACCATGGCTTCAGTTTTGCAAAAATCTCCTAGGTGCAGCAGTGCAAGGCAAGGTTTACCTTTGCATTTCCCAAGTAGCCCTTGGGAAGTAGCCCACTGTTGTCATTGCAGCAGTTTAGTGAATGGTTCCAGTTGTTCTATTATTTCTTTTGTAATCTCTTCCACAACAGTCAAGGCAGCATAGGGACAGAAACACAAGTCTGAATTCCTAGGGAACAAAAATAAGGTAGATGCTGACAACTTGTTTCTAATCCACTGTTGCCCTCACAACCTCTCCTGTCTCTCATTTTAGCTAATCCTTTCCCCACCCAGATCATTAGGTCACAGAATATTAGCAGAAAATGGTAAAGCAACAGATGTTATACCTCTGTGATGAGCCCATGCTTCTCCTCCCAACCCAGGATTAACCCAGAAGATAGGAATGACCATTCTGCATCAGACCAAAGGGACTCCTGCCCTAGACTGGGTATTTTCATCACAGCAGACCTCAACAGAGAGAAATAGACACATTCAGTGTAGGCATCCAGCTGTGAGTTTAGTTATTAAGGTTCCCCCTGGAGAAAAAATTTCACCCATGTGAATGTTTGATTCACCTACCCTAAAGCAAATGCTTAAAATAGGGCTAATGAATTGCTCCTTATTATTTCTGTCCATAGAACATGAGGGGAACTGGGGCGAGTAGGTCAGCTGTCCACAGCTCAGTTCTCGGAGGCTGAAGTCAGGCAATATAACACTTGCACAGTGTTTTAAGATAAAACCATAGGTTTTCTCAGGGCTCAATCATGAAGGATGAAATGAAGGAAAACCAAGCTGTTGTTTTGTTAAAAACAGTAAATCCATGAAAAAAATTGGACTTAGCGTCCTTGCCATGGCAGTGCTGATTATTCTACCTACACTCTCTGCAATCTCATGTCTTTCTAAAATATCTAAGGTGTAGGTTTTGGAGGCATGGGCTGAGCACTGCTTTGTTTATGCACACACAGAGGCAGAAGAGGCTCATTTTTATTGGTCTTCTTTTAGGACTCATGATATGTGTATATTTTATTCCAGCAAGCAACTCTACAGAGAAGGTTGTTATCCAATAAAAAACATAGCCCAGAAGAAAGGTCTTCCGATGATGTTTCTTTATTGAAGCTGTTTTTAGGCATTCTGGCCTATACATAGAGAATATGTAATGGCTCCTCTCTGTTTAAGACACTTGTCTTCATGGTGAAAGGCAGGAAGGATAATTCAACCCTGGTATCTGGTTTCTATTAATTAAATTAAAAACAATGAGCTAAAACATTGTGTTTTCTACCTCCTCTCTCTGAAGTATTAACCCACACATGCATAGCTGTCTAGGTGCTGAAGTGCAAGAAATACATATAGAGAAAACCCACAGGGAAAAGAATAGGAAAAAAAAAAAAAAAAAAGGGAAAGATAAAAAAAGAATTGAAACTTTTTCCCTTTTTTTTTTTAAGAAAACATTCATGACATAATATCTGGGATGTGATATTCAGGACATTTTAGTTTTAGGAGGGGAATTCTCAATTACCACCTCTGTAATACTGGCCTAAGTAGGAGAGGGAAAGATGTTTCAACTACCAGTAAGTAGGAGACAGTGTGGTATTTCCAAGAGGAAGTTTCCTCCAATCCTGATTTTAGCACTGAGACAAATCTTCCATGAAAATGACAGACAAGTTCTGTGGATGAAAGATAATTCTTGGTTGTTCCTTGTTAATCTCTTTCTCATGTACAGGAGAACAGGACAAATTGAAAACCACAGGCCACTGTGAGAGCTACTGCAACACTTAAACAACTGTGATATTGTAACTAGTATGAAAAATAGAAGTTAAATGATTTTCATTGTATTAAAATAATAACATATTTTTTCAGTTCTTGACTATTATTTTTTTCTTAAAGTAATCTTGGAATATGAAAGGCATATTTAAGTTTCCTAGTTATGGCAAAGATCTGGGAAACAAATGATAAAAATCAAAGAGTTCAAGTACGACTTGGAAGACCTGGTCTATCTGGCTTCCCTGCAGAAGTGCTTTGCAGCAGCCACCTCTGAGGTGTGCTTGACAAGGTGTGTAAGATACAGCAGCTTTGCTCATATTCCACAAAGCAGGCACAAGGGAAAAATACTTGACTACAACATTTTGTAGACCAACCAATAAAAAGAAAGTCAATCCTTGGAAAGTCTTACGGGAAGATGGTCCTATGTCTGAAGATTTTTATTTTAACTCACTCCAAGACAGCAGAATCAAGTATTTTCTCTTAGATTGAGTTTCCTGAATTAACTATGACCAGAGGCTTTTGAAGGAGCATGAGTCAGTGATTTCACCTGAGGGCACCAGACACATTTAAAGTAGAAACTAAGGGAAACTGTCTTTTTAATATTCTTTGGGGATAAATAAAAACTAAAAGGAAAATTCATGCTCATCCAGTCATCAGCTTCAAAATGAAATATAAACAAGAAATGTCAGCCTTTACAGTCTTCATTCTGAATCTTTAATAGTAACATGTGCATTAGTTGTGTCTATACAGGCACACATACATAAATAACAACTGTATAAAATGCCCATTTACTGTATACATGTGTACATGTGTGTGAAAATTGGGAGTCTCTATAAACTGGACTGATCACTTCTGGCATGCTTTTAAATTATCCTCAACAAGTCTACTGGGATTCCACCTAAAGCATTTATCATGTTTCCTTTGAATCAACATGAATGTATAAAGAGGCCTGGAAATCTAAATGAGTAAAGGATCACTTGCCAGTAACAGACAACTCTCTTGTGATCTATAACATAAGGATGAAACTAAGGTAAGACCAAAAAACCACTATTTCAAATGGAAATAAAAAACCAATCAACCAACCAAAAAAACCTTCATGGAGACTACAAACTGCTTAATTAGGGTGTTGCTCCTAAAATCTGTCTGCAGTGTTATAATATAATCCTACCAGCATAACACATCTGCAATACATCTTACAGGAGTCTAAGCTAATACAATCAGAGACAGAAAACTATTTCATCCAGCTCAGATCTCTAAATCTCCTTGTCATCTAGAAATATATGGACACCACATAATATTTACAGTCAGTGCCACACCCATTACAAGAGTTAATTATACCTTATTATTGCTGAGTGGTGAACTTTTTCATTGTGATAAAACATTGAACAAGCTTTTTAAAAGGAAATAATTGTTTTTAGTAATCTTATCTACTGTAATGCTTTGCAGTGGCTATAAAGCTATGCACCTCACATATATCAGTAAGCCTGGTGATTACTTATCAATAACAATTGAGCTGCAAAGTTATTTCTGGGGAGGAATAAAAACTTGTGGGCACTCGGTGATCCACATCAGTCTATTTACTGTGGTCAGCTGGTGGGTTTTCAGAAACAGGGTTCACTGTGGCCAACACTGTAATTACAAGGAGAGAAAAGAGAAAAAGAGGTGTGCTGGAACATGTGCCACACAGATGGCAGTTTTAAGCTTCTGTCAATATTGAGACTATACTTTCTTGGCTTCCATTTGGCAAGGAACTTAAGAATGTGTTTAACTTCAAGCAAAGGAGTAGTGTACTTCAGCTGAACCCATCATGTCATTGGAAAGCCTCATAAACATCTGAGTATTCTCAGTCATCTTGGCAGAATTTCTTTACATTTTCTGTATTTCTTTCATATGTATTTGATTAACATAGTCTTAATCTCTTAAACTTAAGCAAGTAAGCAAGAGTTTTGAGAAACCAAGACCCCTACAAGATGGGTGTCCCATGCACTAATTACTGCTAATTTGTCACCTTAGTGAATTATTTTGTTGCTACTCTACACACACTTGAATTTACAATCTTATTCCAGCTTTTAGGAGAGCCTGGGGAATATTGTTCTTCCTTTCACTGTAACACACTCTTTCTATATAACATATATAGTTTCATAAATTCTTTTCTCCAATTGTTCAAAAGAAACTTTTTTATACTTCAGAATTTCAGATGCAAAAGCCTGAGGGGAGTTGCTCAGTGAAGTATATTTTCAAAAACCCTGGTTTTGAAGATACTGATATTCTGCTCTGTCAAGGGTTCCTAGGGATCAGTATGAGTCATGTTTTCAAGTAACTATTTCCTAAATTAACCTGATACAAATAAATTCCTCATTACTGTTAGCCATTAGTATCTCTTTTCCGTGTGAATGGATTTGAATGGGAAAAAAAATGTTCATTGTGAAGTCACCGCCACAAAAAATGTCCATCTATGAGAATTACCATTTCTTTCTGCTCTTCTTATAATCAGTCCTGTGTGATACAGTACTCCTAGTTACACCTCATTTTGGAAGAAACAAGCCTCCAATGAAATGCAAGAGTCAGGATGGCTAATGGAAAAAAAAATTGCCATCTCCATTTTGCTTCCCTGCATGGCCATGGATGCAGGCTGCTCTGAGAAGGGCTAGTGCAAAGGAATAAAAGCAGAGCAAAGCAGAAGACCTGGTGGCTAACCAGTACTGAGGAGGTCTCTTACTGTGGCATTAGGGCAGCATGGGCTTCTCTTCCTAGAGCAAATAGGTGGTGACTGTGTATGTTGCTGGCCCCAGCTATGTGTGTGAAGCTTTCATATTTGTACCACTCCGCAGTTCCACCTGTCTTTCAGGAAAGATGTGTGTTGGTTGCCTTGGTAGTTTCCTAAATGTGCTTGATATGTTCAGGAGAAATTCTCTTCATGGAGCAGCTGGGGCTGACAGGCTCACAGGTTCAGAGCTATAATTTTTGCCCTCTATGGAGCCCAGGAGTGCAAGCAAGTGAAGGAGCGGACAAGGGCAGATAAACTACACAGTCCAAGGAAACTCAAAAATCACAAATAGGTAATAAACTGGTAAGTTTGTCACTAAAATCAAATACCCTTATTAACACACAGGACTCTGATTGTCTGGGTTCTCAGAAACTGAATGCATTGAAAGTAAAAGAAAAAACTAAATGGAAAAATATCTTGTAAAAACTTTACACTCTTATGTGAATACATTTGGTAACAGTTATTACAGGTGACTAAGCAAAGTATATACAATCTTTTCTGCAAATAACCAACACATTTGCTATAGCATATAAAATTTCACTCTGTATTGTTTTCAAAGGGACTGGAAAAAATCATAATATTTCTTTTTTTTTTTGTTTCCTATGGCAAAAGAATTCCTCTTTTCTTTCCTTCTTTCCGTTGTAGGCAGATTCTCAGTTCCCAGAGGATGTAAAAGCAAAGATACTGTCATGAATATATTATGAATTCCACCTCAGGACACATTCCAATATTAGAAAAGGAGTTATAATAAGAAGTGATTCTTCAAATAAAAGTGTGTCACTTCATTTTAGAGGTCCTCAGAGTTTTGAACAACTGCATGAACTGGGGAAGTGCTGAGGCATAAAAATCCTAAACACCTCTTCTTTGCAGGCTTGTGTGAGGGGGATCTGTAGGTGCCTGTGGGAATGGATGGGGAAACAGTCACCAGAAAACAGCAGGTCCAAGAGAAGAAGCATGGACTGGGGCTGGTGAGAAAGCTTTGGACACCAGTGGTCCTGCTGAATCTGTGAGAGCTGAGGAAATTGGGTCACCCAGAGATGCCTGACAGTGTCCAAGGTCACCCCACATGCTGGCTGCATGGCTCAGGCCACCTCCATGAAGGTGACAGCTGATATGTACAAAGGCCATATGTACACCTGATGTGAGTAGGCAGCTCCAGAGGGGTTGCTCAAACACCCACCCAGAAGCCATGCCATGTCAGGACAATACTCTGGTCCTGAATAAATGCTGGGGCTGGTGCCTCCTCACATGTGCCCCAGCCATGTAGATGCATATGGGGGTGTCATCCATGGGAGAAGGGGTAAAAATTGTGTGTGCTGCCTGAATAGGTGCCTCCCATTAATGTTAATAGCTTGAATACCATTGATGATAACATTTCACTGGTAAAAGGTATTCTACAATCATCTTTTTGATCTGTCTCCTCTGACTCTATCCCTAGGAGGGACAGCAAAAGGGCAGAGCATTTAAGATCCACGTGGGTCCTTCACCATGTCCTGATAAACTTCTCCACCAGGGTCCACATCCCTCCCTTGACACCACAAAGGAGCCTGAAGATCACATAAAAAATTGCTGGCAGAGCTAAAAACAAAAACCAATCAGAGGAGAAAGTGATGTTGGCGGGAAACCAGAGTAGGCAAGGAAAGATTTGCTCAAGATCCAAACATGGCAGGTTCTTTGCAGGGCAAGTTCACTGACCCCAACTCCAGAGCCATACCCTGTAAAATGCACTTCTTCATCTCTGTAGCTTTATGACAAAAACACTCACCAGCATTTCTTCTTCATTTTTGCCTTATCTTCATCTGACTTTTTTTGGTTTTAAATTTGAATATTTTTTTTTTAATTCTTTTAAACTATTCCTAGACATCAGAGGATGGAGCCACCACTAGTTATGTACCATAACACAGCATTTCTGGCATGGAAATGGAAAATGGAAAACCTCAGAAATATCTTTGTAAGAGCTAAATGTTATCTATCTTTTTCCCCCTGTCTTGGTGTGGGTCATGTAAATTGTGATTCCTGTTTCTTCAAGGGAAAATAAGGGTAGTGAAGAAAAGCATTCCAGCAAAGGACTTCTATTTATAATGAATACACATTAATGGGAAAGCTGTTTACTTCTTTGGGGTAGATTCTCTTGAAAATCCATTGGGACAGCTTCCATGTTGACTTTTTTGAAGAGCACAGTTGAGAGCCCATATAACATTCAGAATTCATGATCTGCAATTGAAATCTTATTTATTTCCTCCTTTTAATTTCATTTACTGGTATGTATGGGAGCTTAAATCACACATTTCCTGCTTAGGCAAAACACAGTGCATATAAAAACCTAATCAAAAAGATAGCAGCAGCCTAAAACTATTGTGCTAAGTAAAACACAAAGTGTAAAAATGAAGAGGTGTGATATAGTAGAAACTATAACACCCATAGAAAATGGGTGGTAGGTTTATTTTGAGTAACAGTTGCTCATCGCTCATTTGGGCTGCATGCTGAGATTTCTTGGCAAGAGGCTGCTTTAACAATACTGACATAAAAGCATGGTCTTGATATCATTATCTTTAAGGATATCCAGAACTTATACTTAAGAACTTGCTTAATGCTGTGCTTATTGTTGTCTGGGTTGATCACTAGGAAAAAAAGAAGCTTAAAGTATTTATGTACTCTGGACTGTCTGCAGCTCTCATTCACCAGCAGAATCCATGAAAATGTTGGTTCTCAAGGAGTATTGTCCTCATGGATTTCAGCATTTGCCCTCTTCACATTTTATGCCCCCTTTGATGGGCACATAACTTCCACTTCCAGCCCCCCTAGGCTCCTCCAGAACCTGTTCCGTAAATTGGTAATCACCATCCTCTTCTGCCTCAGCAAACCCAGCAGCTGGAGCCAGGGGGAGAGCTCCTTTGCCACCTCTCAGCCCCTAGCCAGCTCCAGCTGTTCCCAAGCTACTGTGTTGGTCCTTCACCCCAGCCCTTCTTTAAAGATCTTACACATGAGGTATGGGCAGGACCTGCCCCTTTCTACCCTCACACAAATACCAAAACGTCTGGGCATTGGATACAGGGAGAGAAGGGAAGATATGGAGTGGACAATCAGAGACTAGCTGCTGCCAGCTCACATCCTTCCCCAGGTACATGCTACCTGTCCCTAGGGAATTAGAACTGCAAAAATGTGGCTTCTGGTATATAGCTAAAGAACAGACTTCTCTGTACTTGTTTGGAACAGAAGTAATTTTTTCCTGGCATTTATGGCAAGGTAGACTGTAGCTGCACCTGGTCTTTCCTTGTCTAGCTCCTGCTTTCACGTGGGTCTCTGTTATGCTAAAAATGATCCAGACATGGTTTCTGAATGTCAGCCTGTTTGTCTGAGGACTTTTAATTTCCCAATCAAGACAAGAAGCTTGAAAACTGATATCCCAGAGGGAAATTGGCTGAAATGCTGTAAAGTGCAGACAGTGCTAAAAGAAAGCCACCTACAGAGAAATATATCAGCACAGAACATATGTTTAAAATTGACTTTTAAAACAGATGTAATTGGGGATTAACTACTATCACTGTACTGGCAACTCAGAGCCAGTGTCTGCAAAAAGAGCGTGGGGATTTTAATCAACTCCTTCATTCATGTCAAGTCTTTTTAGTTTATGTCAAAAAACTTTAAAAAAGAAAAATTAAACTCTTTTGTGTCCCTAAATGCCCCTGGCAGCTGACTATGATTTGATCAAAACACCTGTTCCTCTGAGTGCAACTTCCTCTTCCTTTGAAAATGAAAAGTTTTAAAGCATCAGAACTCCTCTAACTTCTTTCCCTTGCCTTTTTAAAAGATAAGCATAACTGAATTCTAGTTAAATTAGTTTCTGGTTTTGTTCCTGCATGCTGAAATAAATCAATGCATACAACGAAATTAAAATGACAGCATTAAACATTTATATTCTTAAATATTAATGCTCTGGCTGAAGATGGTTTATGTTCGGTGCTTTATTACTTATTAGACTCTCCACTGGTGAGCAAACCATTTATTACAGACCGAACCTACTCAATCAGCTGCTCAGGACTTTTGACAGTCACTGGAAAACGCCCACAGAATCACTGATGAGCCTTTTGCATGAGCACTGACTATTCAGAGGGAGACAATCGAGTCAGGTTCCGTGGCAGAAGAATATTCATTGTAAGTCGAGTTTGTAAAGGAATGCAAATGAACCTATCATCCAAATCTCTTGAGGGGCTCAAAGGCAGTCTGGCAATTTCAGCTCAGAGAGAAGAAAAAAAAAAGTGAGAGAGATTTGGAGGAAATCCCATTTGTGGTTATGTGGATTTAGCTTCCTCAGTCATCAGGACAGCTAATAATCCCAGGTCTTGTTAAGTGCAGGAGTTTTGCCAGTTCAGTTGTGCATGTCAGGAATAACATGTAACACAGGTGGGAGACTGGCACAAACCCTGCATACCTCTCCAGCTTGCCCGCGCAGAGACCGCCAATCTAGCTACACCCA
Source organism: Galbula dea (assembly GCA_013399015.1). Lineage (NCBI taxonomy): Eukaryota > Metazoa > Chordata > Aves > Piciformes > Galbulidae > Galbula > Galbula dea. The sequence continues at coordinate 834,829 of VWZX01004367.1, read as the reverse complement.
AAGGCTAAGACATTGCTGTAGAGAGGGACTCATATTCTATGTGCAATATATTTTAGGGAAGCCAGTCCCTTAAATGACTTTATGTCGTAGCAAGGAAACTGCTGCAGTTTGCTCACTGTAGAAGTGAAGGAGGCAGGTACCTCTGAATGTATACATAATTCAAAATACATTTTTGTGTGGCTTTACTGTCCTCATCCAGAAATAAGTGGAAAACATAGTGTGATTCCCCTAGTTGTAATACTAAATACTGCCCACAAGAATGTGTGACCAAGTGAGACAGACATGGACATGACAAGCTTTGAAATGCAGCATTTAGCAGTAAAGCGATCAAATTGCCAGGACACCAGTCTGCACAGGAGGTGTAACATCTCAATCTCTGTGTTTAGTGTCTTTTACTGCAAGAAGTACAATATTTGATGCCTAATACATCCCTCTGCTTTTATTATGCTTGCCAACATTGATAGTGACTCACAGTAAAACAAAGGTAACACTTGACATCCTTCATGAACTCCTACTCATCAATTAGAGACCATAAAGCTTCAACATTTTGATGTGCAAGTCAGTGAGTTTGAATGCTGGCTTGCGTGGCTAATGCACAACCTTCAGCATATAATCGGCTCAGTGTTAATAAGTCAGAAGGACTTGGATATGGCAAATCTTGCTCAGGCAGCTGCTTATTCTAGAAAGCTGCTATATTTGGAACAGCTGAACCATTTAAAGACTTAACAGGTTCCTCCAAAATAAATCTCATTACTGCAATTCCCAAATGCCCATGGACAGTGCCTGTGCAAGAGGATGGTGAGAAGACTGTATCAGAGTTGTAACTGTGTTGAGCACAACTCATGTGAGGAGTGTCTGAGGGAACTGGGATTGTTTAATGTGGAGAATAGGATGCTCAGGAGACACCTTATCACTCTCTACAACTACCTGAAAGAAGATTGTAGTGAGGTGGGGATTGGTCTTTCCTACCAAGTAACAAGCAAAGGACAAGAGGAAATGCCCTGAAGTTGTGAGAGGGGATGTTTAGATTGGACATTAGGAAAAGTTTCTTCACTAAAAGGTTATGAGACACTGAAACAAGCTGCCAAGGGAGTTGTGGAGCTACCATCCTTAGACGTACTTAGAAGATGTGTAGATATGGTACTCAGGGACACTGTTTAGTGGTGGAGTTGGAAGTGCCAGGCTAGCAGTTGGACTTGGTGATCTTAAAGTTCTCTTCCAGCCTAAACAATTCTATGATTCCAATGTTCACCACAATGATTTAGGAAATCTCCCTGTCTGCATAGCTCTTGCATGGAGGCTTTGGTGGAGCTGCTTTACCGTGCCATGTCTTGGTGTAGGCTGAACTGGCTGTATGCTGTCAGGATATGTCCCTTTGAGCAGGGCTGATGGAGCATGGTTGAAGTATGCAGGCTGCCCTTCCAAAGGAGGCCTAGGCACAGCAACCCAAGCACAGTACAGATGAGACATGTTTTACTCATGTCCTCTGCAAAGAGAGGAAACAGAAAAGGTAAGAAACCTAGACTCAGGAGGACAAGTAGCACTCTAATCGTGCAATATATGAGTTAAGAGAAGAAGCAGAGAGCAGGGGAACAGAAGCAGAGTACATACAGCTGCACATGAGACAAGAAGATCCTCTGCCTCCAAAGGGAAAACAAATGAGTGCTTGCTGCTGTGCAGGTGTCAGTATCCCAAGCCCTACCTCCAGCAAGCCTCATTATGCTCAAGAGCACTGATAGAACATATAAGAGCAAATCCAGCCTTTGGTGGTGGCTTCTAGCATGGGCACAGGGCTGAGGGAGCTGCCTTGCTTTGCTTGGCAGGTACTGAGCCAGCTCCCATGTATTCACATGATGTTTTTGCTCTGCAGCAGCTGAGAGCGTGGCTGAGGAGGTTTTCTACACTTGTGGCATGAATGTATACAAGAATGCTTCTCACACTCCTCAACAGCAGCCCAGCAGATGCTGTGCCCATGGTGGCACGAGGTGTGCTGGCAGCAGGGCTGGAGCTAGATCATCTGTGTGAAGTCTCAGACGAGAAGCGCATTCTCCCAGGAGGAGTTAGTTGTGCTCATCTTTATGCTGTCCTGTTTTCTGGCTGTGTCTGAGATGAAATGCACATTTATATGGGAAACTATTGCCAAAATCTGGCTGCATCACTGCCAGGAATTTGGAGTTTGCCAATCCTTGTAGGTCTTTTTGCACAGCCCAGTATCATGTCTTGCTCATGGCCCTAGATAGGTAGTCCCATCATAAAGACTTAAAAAGAAGTCTACATTTGTGTGCTTGTCCTCCCAGGGTTTTTTGTGCCTCCTGCCTTTCCCTGAAGGCCGAGTGGAGGGGACCCTTGGCACAGCACTGCTGGTGGAGAGCGAGCTAGCAGGGCACAGATCTCCTGTGAAGTCACACTTCTTGTGTGTGCCTGTAGAAAGATGCCTCAGTCCCTAAGCTGTGTGCGAGCTAGAACATGTTTGTTTTCTAGCACACCACCTTAAAGCCAACATCTGTCTAGCAGGATTGCAGAGCAGCAGATGTCAGATGAACAAGCATTGCTGCTGGCCGGAGCCAGCTGTGAGGGCATGGAAAAGCAGCTGATAGCCTGCCACAGCCTTCAGGATTCAGAAACACATACAGAGATGTGCCTGATGAGGTGAAACTGCTCCTTATCCACATAGGAATCAAATCTCATAGGTTACCTCCCCTGGAGGAGTTGCACAGAGCAGTGTGTCGCTCTTTCTGTCAGTCCAACCAGGTGACAGCAGTGTAATCCCCCCATGGGACAGGGTGCCAATCCCTGCCTCTAGGCTCTGGATCTGCTCCTCTGAGAGCAAAGTCTCCACATTAGCATCATGTCTTCCCACCTCTTCCACCCTCATTCCTTGCAGCAGCTCCTCTGTGAAGTGGCTTGAGCACAATCCCAGGGCACACCAGCAGCTGTCCCACGCCAGAGGTGTTTGTGCGACAATGTGCACAAACACCTCTCACCAACTGCACAAGGATGCACTGGTGTCTCCACTCTCTCCTCCTGCAGCAGATTCTCATGCAATAAACAGCTATGGTTGCCTTAGTTTGAGTTAGAACAGAGCTATTTCTGTTCAATGATTTTATTTTTGGAGTATTCCGTCCCATTTACACCGTGTTTGATGTAGCCAAGGGGCCAGTCCCTTTACTGGATCCCCCTGCGTCAGGCACTGAAGAGAAGACCTAAGGACCCTGCGGGCGGGCCCAGAGGACCCTGCGCCGAGGGGAGGGGAGGCAGCCCCAGTGTGTGGTGTGCTGGCTGGTGGGGATGGGGGAGGACGCGCGCCCAGGACGTGGAGGTTTCTTCTCCTTTTCCTGCCTGCCGAAGCTTGCTGGAGCCTCGGTGGTGACGTAGTCTGGGTTTTGTATATCTTTATATATATACATATATTTCATCTAACTTTGTTATTATTGTTATTAAAGTAGTTTTAGTTTTAACTTCCAATCCGCAAGTTGTTTTTTTACCTTCTCTGCCGCTTTTCTCTCACCCTTTGCCCCTTTCCCGCCGTTGGGGAAAGGGGGGGGGAGAGAGTTAGTGTCCATCTTCCTGGGTTAGCTGCCTCCGCAGCCCTAACCCACTACAATGGTAAAGCCCTTGATGCTGTTTGCCCAAAATAATTCATTCTTGTCTCTGAACAGCATTCCTCGATGATGCACTCCTGGACAAGATACCCTCCACTCCAGGATCAACAGGTATTTCTTGAGCAAGAAGAAAGCCCACATCACCTTACAATACCTCTCACTCAAAATGAAGGAAGCTGCTATCACTAAAAACACTTCTTGTTACATCAAGATATTTCTCTTTGTGCTGCCCTCCAGCTATGGAGGCTTTTCAATAAAGACTGAACCACTGGCTATGTTTTGCAAGTAAAGCAGAGTGTGAAGCCATGAATAATGATGCTGCTTAGGTTCCCCAGGATAACATGTCTTTTACAGTCTTTACCCTGCTGCCTGTTTTCCTTCAATTGGGTGAAGGAGTCACTGATTTCATTTTAAGTGCAGAAAGAATATCTTCTAGCCTGTCGTTTGTAGAAGAGTTTTGGCTTTTCTCTTGCTAAAGGCTGTTGTGGAGCATCATCCCAGATTCCCTTCTTCCCTTGTGCTCTCTGGATAAAATCCAGGCATTCACTATTCTCCCCAGGTTTTCAGCTCCTCCCCAGGCATCTGAAAGCAGCTGCCTGGTTTTTACCCTACTAGTCTAAAAATCTATAATGACTCTCTAAATTTCTAAGCAGGTGTTGAATAAGCTAATCTTAATTGTTTCCATTTCATATACCTATACCTTTCCCTCAGTAGTGGATAAATCCAAAGTGTGAAGACATGCTTTACAGAAGAGGTACAAGTCATTGGTGCTGTACAGATATTTTTCAATGAATCCAAGTAACGTGGTTTCAAGTTTCACTATAAAATGTATTAATCTAGGGTGAAACTCTGCTCAACTGTGAGTTAGAAGTTTGGGTTATGGTTTGGCTTTTTACTTTGGTTTTGGGTGGTGTTTTTGTTTGGAGAGACCTGACAAAGTGTAACACTTTCACATGGCTTTGACATGAGATCAGGCAAACCTTTAAAGCCAATAGGTTCAGAGCAGTTACAGTTTGAGGTTTTGGAGCTGTAAAAAAGTCTATACCAACTGCCAAGTAGTTTTATGGAGGTTTGAAGTATGCAAATCAAAACAAGAAAAGTCTCTGCTGCACCTGCAAGCTGATGGCAGTCTGTGCTGTGGTGCTTTGCTGGCTTCTTAGCCTCACTGCTGCCAGCCAAGCAAGGGGAGAGGGTGGTGGCTCCAGTCTGGTCTGGCACAGCAGAGGTGTGCTGGCAGGAGAGCAGGTGTCAGCAAACATCACACCCTTTTTCTACACCATCAATCTGCTGCTTTTACATCTCAAGTGGCATCCTAGGGGCCAAATACCCTGAGCACACCTAGCATCATAGTCTTGCAGCTCCACAGGAACAGTGAGGGTGAGAGGCTAGGGGTGAAGCCCTAGGATGTCTGGGGTCTGCAGTACCCTCCAGTGCTCCCATCTGGCTGTATGTTTCCAGAAAAAAGTTGTGTCAGACTATTGTAGTACTGTTGTTCCTCTGCATCTCCTGTTCCTCACGTTGACACATGCCTCAGCGTACCTGTGGCACTTTGCTGATGGTGGGAGGCTGTGCAAGGAGAACAGGACACCATGGTCCAAAGGACACTGTTGCCCCATTCCCACTCTGATTCCCATGGGCTCCCTGCATACATTGTGAAAGATCCCTGCTGTCTCTGCAGCCAAAATGCAGTTGAGATACTCAGCACTTCAGCTTTGAGAGTTATGTTCAGCTGTAGGTGGGGCCATATCCTGGCTCCCATCTTGCCTCTGTGCATGTGCAATATGGGCACCAGGGTGCTTGGGAAGGCTTCAGGTGCAAAGAGAAGCTATGACACCTTCCAGGATGAGCAATGGCACTACTATTTTTTCTGTAAGGTGAAAAATAGGTTTGAAAGCTGTGTGCTCTTTCCTTTCCCTGTTGCCTTCTTCATCCCTGATGATGAGCCCTAACATCTCATTGCAAACTGCAGGGTTGTCCCCTACTTTGCTCACAGTACTTGACACAACTGACCTTGCCCTGGTTCCTAATCTTGTGCCTTTCCACATAGTATGATAAAAGTACTGACCATATTTACACAGTAACTGAGGACATAATGTAAAATGCTGATTTCCCCATATATAATAACATAATGTAAGACAATGTAATATAATATAATGTAACAACAAAATGTGACATAAAACCACAGCATACCAAACACACATATACACCTATATTGTTTAATAACCTCTCCTTATCCTGTGTTGTTCAGTTACAGGGAAGAGAGGTTTTTTTTCTCTGAATACCAGGTAAGTGCTGGATACCTGCACTTTTTGTTCACTGGCACCATCAAGTCTCTTAAAACCAGTGTGCTGTGCAGTGAGAAGTTATCCTTGGTGCAAGTTACCCAAGGGCATAGGATAAAGAGGTTTTAATTGTGAGTGGTTTGTGGTTCTCTTTCCCCTTAGATTGCTACTGCTCAGATTCAGCAAGACTTACTTGTGTTTGTAAGGCTTCCTGTGCATACTTTGTGTACGTGCGAAGATCAGTTGTGTTTAATTTAGTTGCATAATTTTGGCATCCATTATCATTTCACTTGTTTGTGAGGTAAAAGGAACAATAAGAATAAATAAAGCTAAATGAACCGAACACATTAGCTAGAAGCACCTTAAAGCACCTAAGGCAGCACATCACACCAAAAAATCTTCCTATCTTGACCCCACTGCAGTGTAGCTCCAGCTGTATGCCGTGAGCACAGCAGCACCAGTGCTTGACCTTCAGCTGCTGCTAATCTTCATCCCTCTTGCCAAAAGCCTGCTCAAGCAAAGCTGAGGGATGCTGAAATCCTGAGCTCCCATGAGGTACCAGCAGCAGCTCCTGCCTACCCTCCAAGTGAATATCTAGACCAGGACACCTGGGTCACTTGTGTTGGTGCTTAAGGAAAGAAACTTTAACCTGGAAATCTACTAGAGAGGGACTGCTGCCAAAATGGAGAGGAAGAGTGAAGAGAAACACATAACAGAGGAAAAAAAGGAGAAATAAGCAGATGAAAAAAAAAAAAGAAAAGCAAAACTGAACAATAAATTAGTTACAGAACAGACGGATAGGATAATTCCTATCTTTATTTCATCTGTACTTGCTCCAATCCAAGTGCTGGAGTTCTCAGAAGGTGATCTCTTGCATTTAAGTGGGCTGTAATTTAGAACAGTAGAAAAAAATCCCAGTATTAGCCTGTCTTTGTGAGGAGAGATGTGAAAGATCAGTCTTGCAGCGGGGATATCTCTAACTAGTGGCTGCTTCAAACTGAGATGCCTCTGTAGGTGGACTAGGTAAAAGGGCTGATGTTTTTTCTGTGCATGTATCTAAGTAAATGCACTCTGCCTTTTTCATTTTGGGAGAATTTCAAGGCTCCCCCTGTGTAGTGCCTCTGCTATGCAGTATCAGGAAGATGTTTATCTGTTATGGTTTCGGGACATATGCAGATGATACATTTGGCTCCAAGTTTCAAGCCTGAGCAGGACTGGAAGTGGTATGTAGCCCTGAAATGTTCACTATTGGACAGAGAAGTCTCGGCTTCACCTTTGTTCATCACTAAATAGCAGCCTGAGAGGAAGCTGGGCTGGGCTGGATTCTTCAAAGTTAAGTAACTTTCATGTTTTACATAATACACATTTTCAAAAAAATGCCCTTGGGGTTGGCCCAGTGCCACCTTCCATGAAAAGCCCCTGGAAAACTTGCTCTGACTCAGCAGGGGAAGACCATACTGGATATTATCAGTATGTTAAATACTCCTGTTGTAGAGGCAAGAGGGAGACTATACTTGACAAAGTTGTTGCTCACATCAGCTAAGGAACTTGGTAAGAAAAACTGGTAAGTACTTGCACCTCTGGAAAGGGATTTATGATAAAAATATGTGGAGCTTTATCAAACAGAAACAAAATTTTATTTGCATGAGAAGAAATACATTCAGCTTTACCAAGACTAAGGTCTGGGCTGTGTGGCTTGTTGTTTGGAGCTCTATCAGAAGAGATTAGTTGTTTCATATAGTAATCACAGCTAGCATCCTAATGACTTAAAAGTAATTCTTTCACCTCCATAATGGATTTTTTTAGAATTGTTTTTTTGGATCAACCTGACATGTCCTGGAGTAACTCAGCCCAGGGCTCTCACATTGCTCTGTCAGACATGGAGCACACCCTATAGGAGACAAAACCTGTCCCTACCTATTACCTCCAAGAATGATTAAACACAAATAACACTTTTTTAAGAGGGGAAATGGAACCAAAGCAGCTTTTTGAAATATCTGCCAATTCAGATGTCAGCTCTCCAGACAAGTTGCTATAAATGAGTGAGTGTGTGTAGGCAGGGGCAATTTTCATGAGTGGTGCTGTTAAAAGTAAAGTTGTGAGAGCACTAACATACCTGTAGATCAAGGTTAAGGAGATTCAACCTACCTCTTGCATAAATCATAGAATCATAGAATCATAGAATGGCTCAGGTTGGAAGAGACCTTAAAGATCATCTAGTTCCAACCCCCCTCCCCCCGCCATGGGCAGGGATGCTAATTACTAGACCAGGTCGCCCAGGACCACATCCAGCCTGGCCTTGAACACTGCCAAGGATGGGGCATCCACAACCTCTCTGGGCAACCTGTTCCAGTGCCTAACCACCCTCCTGGTAAAGAAATTCCTCCTAATCTCTAATCTAAATTTCCCCTCTTGTAGCTTGTAGCCATTTCCCCTTGTCTTATCACAGTTTGAGAATCTAAAAAGTCTCTCCCCTTCTATCCTATAGTCCCCCTTTAAGTACTGGAAGGCAGCTATGAGATCCCCTCGAAGCCTTCTCTTTTTAAGGCTGAACAACCCCAACTGTTTCAGCCTTTCCTCGTAGGGGAGGTCCTCCAGTCCTTTAATCATCTTTCTGGCCCTCCTCTGGACTCGCTGTAACAGGTCCACATCTTCTGACATCCTTCCCCTTGGAGACAGAAATTTTTTCCAATGGATATGTCTGATACTATGTTAATATTGTAGATCAGCAAAGCAAAAAAATAAATGGAAACTTGAAATGGAAATCACAGCCAGGCATAAGCTAATAATAAGTTAGTAATTCACTGTGATCCCAATATTCTTATTAGTAATGCATTGTAGTTCTTATTGTACAATAAGAAGGAACAAAATCCTTCCCTTTTTTTTTCTCAGTGAAGTTGCTATAAGACCTGAAGAGCTCCTCTGCTTGTAAAAAGCCATCCTTTGTCCCCACAAGATAGCTTATGAGACCTTGGGTTCACAGCCTTTCCTTGTCATCCAGGGGCAGAGGCAGTGACAGCTGTGCCATAGCCAAGGGACCTGTGGGCATCTGTACACTAGTGTAAAGCTACTTGAAATCAGTTGATTTGCTGCACAAAAAGTCTAATGCTATGCAATAAGATGAGCTTAGGTGCTGGCATAGAGTGGCCAGGCTCTTTTGATCAGCGTCACTGATGGACAGCTCAAGACCACACTTCACATGGGAACTGGGCACCTAACTTTCCTGCCTCCCATGCTGCAAAGTTGCACTGATCCCTCTGATGGAGGTGGAGGAAAGGCAATGTCTGCACAAATAAAATAGGTAAACATGTATTTCTAAATTGTATTCTGTTGCATTTATATTTCTGTCTCCACCTCACCCTCATGCTCTGTTTGGTACAATTTTGGTGTAGTTTACTCTCCTCTCATGCCAGCTTTCCAAACGCATCCAGTCAGTTTTACAACTGCAGAGAGATATCTAGCAGATGTCCTTGCCAGGATAGAGCAGCAGCTTCTAATAGGTCTACTTTTCTGCAAGCTGCATTGTTCAGTGGCAGGCAGAGGATTTTACATCAGCTGCACACAGACTTTTGGAAGGGATCTGGCAGGGTTTGTGCTGGAGAGCACCTGGGAAAGAAGAGTTCATCTCAGGAGAGAAATTGCACGCAACAGCTTCAGTGTCCCCAGGCCAATCATCTGACTAGGAATCTGCTTCATTTTCCAGCTGTTCACATCCGCAACAATTTTGTTTTCAGTCTTAAAAGCACCTTCCAGGTTTCCTACTCTAAGAAAATTGCTATATAATGTGTAAGATTTTGAGAGGTAACACAAGAAAATGCTCCTAGTGTCATTTCCTCTGCCTGGCTTGGCTTTGTCTCATGTTAAGCAAGGGTAGAAAAAAAGCCTGGTTTCAGGTCAGCAGGGAGACTTTGAGGTTCCCTGGCCCATGCTTTAAAAGACTGGCTTTGTCTTTGGGATGTATTTATGTTCTGGATATGTAAAAGAGTTCATGGTTATAAGTTCTATAATGTTTGAAATGTGCTTCTGGTGCAATGATGCCCCAAGCTTAGAGCTGACAGTCTGCAAATACAGATGAGCCCCATGGATTAACACCACTCACAGTTCTGAGGGCATATGAGGAACTGTTTTTCTGGTTATGTGCTTGGCATGTGACACTCTTCAGGCCAGAAAATGGGTTTAGAGTTGAGCAGTTTAGCTTTGCAAATAAAGACTGAGGCATTTGTATGTTTGTTTGATTCATGCATACAACTATATCAGCAATCCAACACAAGCCTGTTTGAAATGTGTCCTTGGCAATCAACAGGACATTTCTAATCAAGCCTGATTCTGGAGCTACTTCCATACTCCAAAGGGATTACACTATCACAAGTCACTGAGTACCATTTTCAAATGGCATAATTGCTGAACGGCAGCTGGAGGAAATGCTGCCTGCTTCCTAATTTATAAAGATTGAAAAGTCATTTGTTTAAATGAAAATTAACTCTTTATCAACTGGTAAAACAAAGTATTATATGGCAATCTAAATATGTCAGAGAAGTAATGTGTCAACATGAAGTGAGGCAGAAAATGTGAAGAATCTGAGAAGACTTACCGGCTGTTTTCAGCTCTGTACAGATTTTCCTGTGTATCCTAGAACAAGACTGGTCCCTCTGGTTTACCATCTACAAAATGCCTATGATGTTATAATTTTACCTGCTTTAGAGGTCTATTGGAAAGTTTTATCCTTTAGTGTTTGCAATATATTTTGAGGCTCCCAATGGAAATGTAAAATAAACATTATTCATCCCCTGTTTCAAATTTAGTTCTGACTTAAGGAGCTTAAAATTATATTTGAGCAAAATGCAGCTAAAATGAACAAACTAATATTTATGATTTTCATGAGACCAAAAACCTGAGGGACTTTATTGTTTTCAGATTTTGCAGGTTTTTTATTTTATTTAAGGTCCAGTTTGTTCAGATTTCCCAGCAATCTACAGTCAACTGTGGATGAGCTAGCTATACTGGATATAGATCCACCAGTGTGGATATTTGGCGAATCAGTCTGGTATTTGACTAATCTGGAAGCATGTTAGCCCAGATTAATACATTCAGCTGACTTAAACCAGCTTATTGCAGGACCAGGCAGGGTATCTCAGCACAACAATCCCACTGTGCTCTGCAACCTGATTTTGCATTGAATCAGCTCAGTTCTGGAAGGACTTACTCATCATCATTCAGCCTTGGCTCCGTGTGCTCCAAGCTAGTTTCTACTCTCTCCTGTGTATCAGTCTCAGGGATGCTTATCAACCCAGGCACAGTGCAGTGGGAGTATCAAATGTGGTTTTGCACCTAAATAAACAAGCTGGTCCAGATCTTGCTCTGCCAGGGCTGTAATACAGATAAACTCCAGCATTGCTGCTGGAAGCAATCTGCATCTGCTGAGGTTACTGGTTCCCTGATTCCTGTGCTAGACCAGTGCTCCCTTGGGGCCATGCTGATGGGGTGTAATATCCCTGGACACTGGCTAGTGGAGAGTTGACACCATTGTCCCAAACTGCAGAGGATCAAATTCTCAGCTGCTGTAAACTGAGGCAGCACATCTGACACCAGCTCAAACTGTAACAGTTTGCACCAGATAGGGTCTAGCACAGTGCTTAGGTCTCATAAGACCTTCAGTAAATTTTCACTGGTCCTTGAAAGAAAGAAAGGTAAGAAAGAAACATGCTAGTTATTCATTTTTCTCATCTGTCATGGCTCACTATGCTGGAAAAGGGGCAAAGCTGCCACAGGCAGCTCAGAAATAATTCATAGATTACTGACTGGGAAGTTCATCATGTCACAGGTCTCTCTGAACTTGGCAGTATTACAAGTTTGTCTTTTCATACCCAGTTGTTTTTTAATGGCCTCACAGGAAGCCTATATTGACTCAGTGCTCCCCCTCTCAGCCTTTGTTAGATATTCAGGTGCTCCTCTTGGCAGGGTACCAGGACTGGGGGAATAGATGGCTTTTTCTTTCTTTCCTGGAGATGTTGCCTTCCCAGCACTAAATCCTGGTTTTCATCTAAAACACAACCCACTCCTTCCTTCCAAAAAATGCTTTTAGTCCTTGGTAGATGTGGACTCCTTTGCAGTCCTTCAGCAGATCAGGAGAGGGGTACACCAAGTTTATTTATCCAGGGTAGCCCAGGCAACATTTGTCCTAATCTGTGAAGTTAATATATAGTGAATGCAGTCCACTAGTTTTCATCTACTGGACTCTTCTGAGTCGCCTTCTGAGCTTCCTTAGGGACATTTGGCAGGGAAGTTGCACAGAAAGGTGAAGCTTAGTCAAGTTACAAAGGATGAAGACAAGGAATGAAAAAAAAAACCCGCAAGCTATAGTAATATGTTCTTGGAGCAACAGGAAGATTGCTGCCCAAATTATTGAAAACCCACTCTCTAGGAGTAATTATCAGAGGTTTAGTATCAAGCCAGAAAAGCACATCAAGTGAGGATCCAAGGTGCAGGGCACATCAGTATTTTCTACAGTGCTTGAGATGCTGTAAAATGGAGAAGCTGTACTAATGAGTAGTTGGTGTGGAATCAGGTGGAGCTGTGAGCACTTTGAAGGCAAGTCTTGGACTTCAGTATGAGCATGACAAATGGGAGAAAAGGCCTGGAAAAGTGGGAAGCAATTCTATATGAAAAAGTGCAAAGTCAGATGAGTATGTGTCAGCAATGGTTTATGCAGAAGTGAGCTGACCTGGGCCTGCAGGGGTGGCCAGGTGGCCTATCAGGGTCCCACGCAGCTTTTTGTGTTCAGTAAGAGTGTATTTTAAGATGGAGAAAAAAATAAGGAAATGGAAAAGCAGAATGGAAAGTATGCTCGCCTGAGCCATGTCTGATCCAAGTTATTGCAACCAACCTGTTTTACTCCTAGTAATAGTACCTAAATAGACTAAATTTTAAAAGAAAGAGTGAAGGGAATCCTGCACCATCTGAAAGTCACTTGATTTTTCCCATGTAAATCCATGCAAAATTTGGCCCAAAGCACTTATCATGGGTCAGCTTCAATTGCAACAGCCATCAGGAAAACCAAGTATAGAGACATAATGAAAGATACAGCGTTGCTGAGCTCAACGTTTTTGCTCAATATTTTCAAGCAAATCATGAAGCAATTATAAAATTACCAAAGGTTATGTAAAGTACAGTTCTCAGTCAAGAGCATGAATTCCCTGCCCCAGTGTTACACCTTAAAACAGATGGTCAGAGAAAAAAAATTGACCAAGCTTTCTCCTCTGCAGCACCTACAATAGATAAAGGACTATTTTCATGATTAAGTATAGTGGAAGCACATAGTTGTGCACAAATGAGCTTGGGAGGAGGAGAAGCATGTGCCAGGGGCTGTACGGACCCTTCCAAGGGATGGTCCTGTCCCCAGCATGTTAACAGTTGAAGCAGAAGATAGAGACAAGATATGAAATTGAGCCTGCCTGAGGGCAAGTCTCAAAACATTAGCCAGGTTTCCTGAACCTTTCTTTGTGCTTCACCTATTGATGAATTGCTTGGGACTAATGGAGGTTTAGACTGGTTCAGTGCATACCTATAGGCCTCTGTATCACGGAAATCTCTGATAACTGGCACTATAGGTGGCAATAATCACAGAAAGACCCATAGAAAGTACCATATGGGAATAATGCTCATCTGCTCACAAAATAAGGAGGTACAGCTCACATCCCATTGTTCCAGGCTTACTGGTCCAGCAGCTTACTGGTGTTGTGCATAGGGCTAGCACAGGGTCTGCAGGGCTCCAGGGCACTGAGTCCTTCACAGGTATTAAATTCACTTGCAGGCAGTTTCTGATATCCTACATTTTCCTAGCTTAATTCTAGGTAGTAGAATTAAATGCCACATAACAAATGACATTGTCAAAGCAGACTGAGAAGAAATGAATCTTTCCAGCCTCATTCAGTTAATCCAGGATAAATAATGTTATATTTCTCAGTCCGTTGCACAGAGAACAGACTATGCCAGCTGATTTCTTCTCCCTAATTGAGAACAAATGGCCAGTTAATGCAGCTGGGAGGGAAATGGAAAAGTCTGGCACTTCTAGTGCTGCAGAGGAAAGTCTCTGAAAACTCTTGCTTGGTGATGAATCAGAAAGCATCTTTTCCATTTTGAGTACAACAAAAATGTGGGCATTTCGAAGCAGACCTTATAGATTTTATGGTTTACTGTTTGACTGCATCAAACAAGAGCAGACCAGTTAATCATGGGGGTTAATTAGTTCCCCGCAGCCATTTAATGGCCACAGGTGCTTCATTACTCTTCTCATTGAACACATCATTTGTGAGGAATTTAACTGTTTTGTGTTTTCCTTCACTGCTGACTGCAATATAAAAGAAAAATACAGCTACACGTGCCCAAGTGTTGGCTGCCTTCAGTGGACTACTATGCCTGCAAAAAAATCTGTTGCTTTCCTGGTAGCTGGTGGGTATTAGTGCTTTCAAAATGGATTTATATCCCAGAGACCAATTACAGGAGCTGTCTGTGCTGCTTGCTTCTCCTAGTGATGTTTGGAGGCAAGCACCAGGAGAGCTACTGGTGCTGCTGCTCTGCTCCTTACCACTGGGTCAGCGCTGCTAGGAAAATCAGCCAGGAGGATGTCCAGGAGGAGACCTGTGTCTAGTGAAGTCCCTCAGGGGTCGGTACTGGGGCCAGTACTTTTCAATATATTCATTAATGACCTGAATGAGGGAACAGAGTGTGCTGTCATCAAGTTTGCTGATGATGCTAAACTGGGTGGAGTGGCTGACACACCGGAGAGTTTTAGCGTGATTCAGCGTGACTTAGACAGGCTGGAGAGTTGGGCAGGAAGAAATCTAATGAAATTCAATAAGGCCAAGTGTTGAGTCTTGCAGCTGGGAAAGACTAACCCCATGGATCAGTATAGGTTGGGGACTGACCTGTTGGAGAGGAATGAAGGGGAAAGGGACCTGGGGGTCCTGGTAGATGGCAGTATGACCAAGAGCCAGCAGTGTGCTCTTGTGGCCAGGAGGGCCAATGGGATTCTGGGGTGTATTAGAAGGGGTGTGGCTAGTAGGTCAAGAGAGGTTCTTCTCCCCCTTTACTTGAGCCTGGTGAGGCCGCATTTGTAATATTGTGTCCAGTTGTGGGCCCCTCAGTCTGAGAAGGATAAGGAACTGATGGAAAGAGTCCAGCACAGAGCCACAAAGATGATGAAGGGGCTGGAATATCTTACTTATGAGGAAAGACTGAGGGAGCTGGATCTCTTTTGCTTGGAGAAGAGGAGACCAAGGGGTGACCTCTTCTGTGCTTTTAAGTATGTGAAGATTGTATGTCAGGAGGATGGGGTCAAGCTCTTCTCAGTGAAGCCCAGTGACAAGACAAGGGGCAATGGTTGTAAGTCAAACCATAAGAAGTTCTGTGTAAATACAAGAAAAAAAATCTTCCCAGTGAGGGTGTTGGAGCACTGGAACAGACTGCCCAGAGGGGCTGGGGAGTCTCCTTTTATGAGGATATTCAAAACCCATCAGGAGTCATTCCTGTGTGACCTGGTCTAGGGAATCCTGCTGTGGCAGAGGGGTTGGACTAGATGATCTTTCAAGGTCCTTTCCAGCTCCTAACATTATGTTTGTGATTCTGCGTGTGACTGCCAACAAAACAACATCTCACAGAGCCCCAAGAACAGACTTTCCTTTTAGGATGAGCAACCATTGCACAGCCCTTTTACCTTTGATGTGTGAACCATATACTACATCTTCTCTGCAGCTACTTTTATACTATGGCTTGCTTGCAGGGTGAACAAATGATGGCCTACCATTGAAAGTGGAGTTTGCTGGACATGTACCTTTACAGGAGAAATAGCATCTGCAGGCTGTTATTCCATAGTTTTTCTGAATGTGGAACAGTTCTGTGATAAAAATGAGATCTGCAGTCTTCACTTTCCTGCTGTTTACCAAGTTAGAAATGTAACAAGTCCAAGGTATTATCTCTACAGACCTGTAATTTCAAAAAATTATAATGTTCCTGTAATTTCAGGAACAACATGGCTGAAATATTTAGTTTTTTTCAGTGGACTAGATTATTGAGGAAAATGAAAGTTGGTAGAACTATTAAAGATCTTTTAGCTACTGAGAGAGAAAAATCTCTGTGGAAAGGAGTACTGTAAATGTACAGTGTGGGTGCGTTGGAGACAGAAATCTTGTGCTGGTATTGTGCTCATCAACAGGTTCATATCCCAGTGCATTCAGTGCCTGTGTTTACACAGCTAGCAAAAACACTTTAAAAGCTGTTTATACTGAGAAGGAATGTGCATCTGTAGGTGTCAGTCACCAGTGCACCCTGTTGATCATGTTCCTGAGGTTCAGGTTTTGCTGAGCTGCAGTTCATACAAGGCCAAAGATAGCAGAAGGTGGCTCTCAGCCCTTTTCACCTCCCCAGAACTCAAGCTGACCTGATCTTTGTCTTAAAAATATCTTATGGCCATCTCCATCTTGTGCCAGCCATCTCCAGCTTGTGCCTCCCATCTTCATGGCCAGTTTTAGAAGGAGGGCTTTGAGTGTATCAACAGGGATGCAGCCAAAGATCTTCCTCCCCATGGCACATTCTCACTGTTTTCCATGACAGCAGTCTGAAGTCTGGCAAATTTTAGAGCTTTCAAAGGTTGGTAATACTAGCATTGCTATCACAGTGAGATCACTACAACTAAAGAACCTGGCTCATATAAGCTTGACCTGTCAAGTTTTGGCTGCTCTACTCATGCACATTTTCTGAAGGAGTACACTGAAGGATGTATTTTGAGTAGGGTCCATGGAGCATCAGCTGCACTGTCACAGTGGCCACAACCAGCCCAATATGTATCACTGGGCAGTGATGGGCATTGGTATGGTCTTAGTGCCAGGCGCTCAGCAGAGGTGGAAACATGCTCATATGAAATAAATTCCTTGACTTGCCACCAGCAGGTTGAGGGAGGTGACTTTCCCTCTCTCATGGCTCTGGTGGGCCCCACCTAGAGTACTCTGTCCAGCTGTGGAGTCCTCAGCATAAGAAGGACATGAACCTGTTACAGTAGGTCCAGGGGATGGCCACAAAAATGACCAGAGGGAGAGAACTTCTCTTCTATGAAGAAACTCTGAGAGCTGGGGTTGTTCAGCCTGGAGAAGAGAAAGCTCCAGGGAGACCTTATTGCAGCCTATCAGTAGGACATCTTTCTTACAGGCCCCCTTTAAGCAAGGCCTATTACAACAGGACAAGGGGTAATAGTTTTAACAAAAGTTGGGAGATTTAAACTGGATATAAGGAAAAAATTTTCTACGATGAGGGTGTTGAAACACTGAAAGAGGTTGCCCAGAGAGTCTGTAAATGCCACATCCCTGGAATCATCCAAGGTCAGCTTGGATGGAGCTCTGAGCAACCTGATCTAGCTGAAGATGTTCCTGCTCTCTGCAGAGAGGGTTGGAGTAGATGACCTTTAAAGGTCCCTTCCAACCCAAAGCATCCTGTGATTATTTGATTTTATAACTTTAATACATGCACAAAAAACTGACTCAGCTTTGCCTGTCTCTAGCAGAGGGGGATGATTGTCCCATGTTAATTTTTAATATCACTATATTACATCTTACTTTTACTGTGCCTGAAACGACAAATCTCTCTTCACTCTCCACTTCTCCCCCTAAACTTATGACATTTTGATATTTTCTGGGCTTTCCACCCATTGCCTGTAACCATCTTCACAAAAATGAGGTTCTGCCTCAGGGAGCACTCCAGTGCTTTGTGGGGCAGATGCAGGCTCTGATGGAGCATGGCAAGTAATGGGGCTGCTCACCAGCAGCTCCCACCAGCCAGGACCTTTGGCTGAGCTGGGTGGTTCTCGAACCCTCTTGGGCACCTGCAGGGGAAACCAGGCTGATTGGTACTGCCAGCAATGTTGCCTGCTGGGAAAAAGCCATTTAGAGAAAATTATTATATATTGTTTTATTCACAAAATCATAGCAATCTTGAAAATTTTTCCCATGAACACAGTTTTTAAATGAAAAACAATTTATATAAAGAAAAATGTAACTTAGTTTTAAACCATTTGTTTGTTGTTGTTGCTTCTCACATTCCAGCCAAATGTAAGGCTCTGTATACTATTTCTTGCTGTTTCTGTTTTATTTTGTGATATCAGAATTACTAATAATCCAGCATTCTGTTGTGACATAGTAACTAAATCCAAATACCTGGCTAATCCATTGCTGACTTTAATTATATAAAATCATTATAATCATCTGCTGCATCATGTATTTCAAAACAATTTACTTTCCATTGTATAGAGTTTTCAACACACAGAGACAACTTGGAAAATCTATGACAATTTGAATAAGAAAATAAGAATGTCTTGGTTTTGTTTGTTCTTTAAAAATGTTGTCTAGCTATAACAAGCAAAAAAATATTTAATATAGAAAAAAATTTAAAAATGTTCCACTCAGAGCTAACCAGAAGTTGTCAGTAATGATTTTTTAAAAAATGAAAACATGTATTATGCATTAACAGAACATATCTACTGGCACATATGAAAGTGTTATTAGAAGATTTAAAAGTATAGAAAATTACATATCTATATCTATGTTTTTCAAAAGGAAATTGTTCATTTGAAATATTTTCAAGTTTTCCTGAGACATACCTCACACTGAACAGATTATTTTTAAGGTTTTCTGTTCCAGGGGAATTTTGAAAACCCTCTGCAGTTACTCCAAGGCAGACTAAACCCAGATGTTAAATGCCAGGGTGTTGAGCTTTGGGGCTCTGAGTGTGCCCATGTGTGATCTGGGGGACAGAAGGCATCAACCAAGAGCTATAAACTACAAAACCACTCCGACAGTGAGTGTGTCCATGGGGTGCAGGAGAGCTTTGCCAGGAGCTTCCTACTTGTGCTGATCAGCCCAGGGGGCTCAGCACCTCAGAATACTATGGATGAGCCATTTTGAGCTAAGCACTGAGAAGAACAAGCTGCTGTTGTAACATATTTGCTGCTGTCCTTCAGTCCACTGGTGGCCAACTGGCAGTTGGACAAAGGTGTCCCAGCCATCAAGGCAGCTACAGATTCCTCTTCCTTGGGAACCCATAGTTCACTGGAGCTGCTCCTCACCTCCTGTGAAAGGCCTGGCTTTCTGTGGATGTGAGATTTCCAGCATCTGTTTACCCTCTGGGTCTTTCACAATGCATTTCAAACTAAATGCCACTATAAAGAGCTAACTTGAAGAGCAGGAAGGGTTTGATGGGCACATCCAAGGGATGGGGCTTTAAAAGGATTTTGCAAGCCTCTGAGATATATTTTATAATAACCACAAAACACAGATGAGGGTGAAATAGAAAGTGAATGTTAGATACTTGCTCTTGGCAAGACAAACAGATCCAGCAAAAAACCCCCCATGAATGCAGTTCACATTCACCTTTGAAAGTCTATTCTCTTAAAAAAACCCTACATCTGATCAAAAATTTATTGAGTCAGTTCAGGAAGGTAAAGTTTGAAATATGATCTCTTTTCTTCAAAATGAGACTGTTCAATAATTGACTAGAAAAACAATACAGTGGGCAGCTTGGAGAACTGCACTTACAGCCATAATTAAGGATGATATTATTTTGACTCAACACTGGACTTGTATGTGCATGTGCAAGTGTGATTTTGATTATATAGCTTCAGGATAAAGAATAAAGGTAGAAGAAGGGAACACATGCCTCATTAAGTATATTATATTTTGTTCACAAAACCTCATGAAAATATAAACATTATCAATCTAGGTCAGACCTAAGAAATGCAATACATGGGGAAGAGGAAAAGAAGGTGGTAGTGAAGTTGGCTCAAGACACTTGCACTAGGTTGACCCTGTGCTGGATGCCAAGTGCCCACCAAAGCCTCTCTATTTCTCCCCTCTGCTGAACAAAGGAGAGAAAATACAACGAAAGACTGGTGGGTTGTAACAAGGACAGGGAGAGATCACTCACCAACTACCATCACGGGAAAACAGACTCAGCTTGGGGAAATTGAAATAGTACCAATCAAATCAGTCAGGCAATAAGAAATTTAAAAATAGATTTTTAAACACCTTCCCCCCACCTTTCTGTTCTTCTTGGGCTTAACTTTACTCCCAATTTCTCTACCTCCTCCCCGTCAGCAGTGCAGGTGGAATGGGGAATGAGGCTTGAGGTCAGTTCACCACATGTTGTCTCTGGTCCTCCTTCCTCCTCGGGGGGACGACTCCTCACACTCTTCTCCTGCTCCAGCATGAAGGAGACAGTTCTTCATGAAATTCTCCAACACAAGTCCTTCTCACAGGCTGCAGTTCTTCATGAACTGCTCCAGTATGAGTATCTTCTACAGGGTGCAGTCCTTCAGGAACAGACTGTTCCACTGTGGATTGCCTACATGGTCACAAGTCCTGCCAGCAAACCTGCTCCAGTACAGACTCCTCTCTCCACGGGTCCACAGGTCCTGCTAGAAGCCTGTTCCAGCAGAGGCTTCCCACAGGGTCACAGCCTCCTTTAGGCATCCACCTGCTCTGGTGTGAGGTCCTTCACGGGCTGCGGGTGAATGTCAGCTCCATTGTTAACTGGCATGGGCCATGTCCATGCAGAAACTGTGATCTCTCTTTGGGAACATCCTCTTCTTATCTCTCCAGTTTAGCTTCATACCTGCTTTTTGCTGTGCCTGTACCCTAACTAAAGCCCATGGGAACAGCTGTGTCAGCACAGACAAAAGGTCCCTGTGTCTGCAGTGCTGACTCTAATAGTGGCCAGTAAGGGCTATGCAAGGAAGTGTGCCCGTGATGGGAGAGGAGAGAGGTATTGCTTCTTTTCCATATGCTCTGCCATCACTTCTCCATCACCAGTGGCTCCAGCCAGTCTTTTTGAATTTACTGTGGCCTTGGTGAACTTCCTTCTTTTGGTTTCATCTAATTACTTTTAACATCCAAAACATCCTGTGGCAATTGCTCTATGCTCAAAATTAAACGCATCGAGCTGATATTTTATTCCTATTTCTTCTTGGGGGAACAAGTAGGAATGCTTGAATGTTTCCTTGCTTCAAAAATAAATTAACAAAATCTCAGACTGTAGGATATTTATCTTCCAAAGAGCTTTTGCAAACAGAGAGAATTTTCGTGTAAAGATTTCATAAAAGGTTCAGCCATCCCCACTACA
Source organism: Galbula dea (assembly GCA_013399015.1). Taxonomy (NCBI): domain Eukaryota; kingdom Metazoa; phylum Chordata; class Aves; order Piciformes; family Galbulidae; genus Galbula; species Galbula dea. The sequence goes on along the minus strand of VWZX01004367.1, from coordinate 813,786 downwards.
GTAGTATCAGTGTGTGTACCATAATCTGATGGATTTTTCTGTGTTTAACCTCACTATTCTACCTTAAATGTATAGAGGAGATTTGTGTGCTGTGCCTCACTTCATCTGAAGTTCTTAATGCACAGTATAGGAAAGAGCAGATCTTAAAGCCTGTTAACCTGCTGACCACTATGAACTGTTTTGTATATTCCTCATGATTATAAATTACACTGAAACTGAAAGCAGAAAAAATCAAAAGTAACGTAGTAAAAAGTAAATCAAAGCTTTGCAGAGATGTGAAGGGCAAAAGGGCTTATGAGATCTCATTTATTTTGAGTAATCTGTATTGCTTTGAAAAAATCCTGAGCAAATGATTCAGCAGGGTTATCAAGGGAACTAGCCACCAGAGGGAGAGGTGTCTTTTTCAGTATTTTTTAGTGTATCTTCTGCCTGTCTCTGGTCTTCACTATAACCCAGTTAAACAAATTCAAAATGGACTGGTACAAACATTAAGTTAAATGATGAATTAGAAGGAACACGCAAGACCAGAAGAGGGCTGGCCACAAGAACATGTTCTTGACGTTTTTTTCCTGAAGTGAGGCATCATGATGGATCAGGCACTCAAAGTGTTACAGTACTTTGTATGTGCTCAAAACTCGAGTCGGGATATTTCAGTTTTATCTAGGCTGTAATCTTATCCCTTAAACACTGTCTAAGCCAGAGAAAAGGCACCAGCAGTGTCAGGCAAAACATACTTTGAGCAAAAGTAACCACAGTTTTTGCATAGTTCTTGCTTTTACTTTTAACATTTTGTTCTCCCACTGGCTACAGGCTTTAGTGTCCCACTACCATTAGTCCCAGAACAGTGTTGTGTCTTCTGCAGAGGAGTTTAACACAGAGCTGAACCTACGGAGCAGCAGGACATCCCTTCGAATTGCCCAAAGGGGTTGAGAGCTCTTGTAGCTGCAGGCATGACCTCACAAGTGAAGAGGTTCATTGACATTACACAAGAGTTCTCAAAAAAAGTCTTCACACCCTGTGCCTGAAACCTGAGGCCAAAGAACGTGTGTTGGATTTCATCTGTGAAATTTGGGATTTAACAAGCTAAGCATGCAGGTGTGCTAGAATGAGCTAGTTGTATCAGATCGCAGCAAAGAGGTAGAAAAGTTCATCTGAAGCAAAGGGACCTGCCACTCCCATATAGACTGGATCTTCCTTAGCAAAGTGTCTTTTATGGATCACTTTAATTAAATGGGCTACCACATAGAAGCAAGTGTGGTTTAATGCAGGCAGGTTCCTGGGGTTAACATAGAGACAAGTATGTTGGAGTGAGCAGGCCACTGGGCATCAGGGCTGAATTCAGCTACAAGATTGAGTGAGCCGTCTGCAGGCAAGAGGTTAATGTCAGCGTTGTCCTTAGGAAAGACTGACTCTTAAAATATCACATGTGAATATATAGTCTTCTCAAGCTACAAAATCTGTCAGGCGTGTTGCCAAGAGGAATTGGGTTGCAGATGCTGCAGATTTGGTTCCTTAGTGCTCCCGCATGATGATCACACTTATACATTTCCAAATCCAGGACAACTTTATTATCTTTAAACAGCAGTGGATGCCCAGGCACTTTCCCCCAGCAATCATAGACCCTCTGGATGAACCTGGCATGGTTTCCACGGGGCTCAAACTCTGAGGAGGAAAATTCCTGATTAATAAAATCTGCAGCTTGTTCTCCTGTCTTCTCTGTGCAACAGCCTGCAAAGGTGTTCCTGAGTGCTTGTTCTGCAAGGCTTCAAGCTCATTGCTTTATGTGTGTAAGTTATTTTTGTGTGCTTTGAAGCCTAAACTCTTGCTACTTAAGAAACGAAGGCAACTGAGGCTGATTAGGATCCTATTTGCAAAATCATCCTATGTACACAAGGAAAAATGTGTGTTTGTGCTTCTGTGGGTATGGAGAGATGTGTATGTAAATGTACTCACATCCTTACAGTTTTAGAGGACAATTTGATGCTGTCTGAAAATGCAGTCTAAGGTATTTAAAAGCAAAGAACATAATCTATGGAGAGGAATACAGTATCCTACTGAAAATGTTATATGTCTGATCTGGGAATACTTACAGTTTAAGTGGGCTATAAATGAATACTTAACCGCTTTAGTACCGTAAAGTGATGACCCTCATGTGGCCTTGGGACATGCTGCATGGTCTCCTTTAGCTGCCACTCCACTGAAAATAATGGAAGCATGCATAACACAGCCAGATTGGAGGGAAGGATTGCCTTCAGGAACTACCAGACTGTCCTCTAGCTGATATAATGCTCTAATGTTTCCAAAACATTTCTGCTATCCCAGATGCAATATATGCTATTTAAATATTCCAGATCAAAAGCACATATAGGCTGAGCCCCACATTTAATACCTGGAATAGTACTTCTGTTGCTATACAAACCATAAACCATTTTCATAAGAATGTAAGAGATATTGATGTCTTGGTACATAAATCATTTTAAGGTAGTAAGGTTGTGTGGCAGAAAAAAAAATTAATGTAATTTTTTGATAAATGAAAGTGCAAAGTTTGGCTTATTCCAGTTTATGATATTACTGGAAACTATTTGGACAATCCCTACACATTTGTTTTGGTCTTGTGAGCGTTACTAATTTTAGCATGAATGACCATTCATCTAAGAATTCATGCCTGAAATTAAATGCTTCAACATTTGTTATTCTTGTCTTATAAATGTTTGTTGCCTGGTCACAAGAGGAAAAGCACAGTGACTACACAGCTCCCCACACAACACAAACAGTGAGTAATGGCAAGAAGCATTCAGCTAGTTATGAAGATGAACTAGGTCAGTCCAAAGTAACATTAGAGATAAAGCCCTCTTCATTCTTTTTGTGCTCCACTCGAGAAACAACATCATTCCCAACTCAGTACATTTCAGTTCTTCCCAAACACCATCTCAGTTCCACTGATGAACTTACTTGTGGCTATATTAGACATTGTACAGCCTCTGCTCTGCTGACCTGCGAGCAAGTAGAGCCTGGAGGAGAAACTTCAGGGTCTCCTGCCTGTGTTTTCCAGTACCTCTTCTGGCCTTGTCAGGTGCCACTGGTGGTGCCTTGCATCTTCCACCCAATAACAAAGGAACAACAGGAATTTCAAAACCAGAAAAATATGAAAAACAAATCAGGGCTTTTAATAAGAATCCAGGTGGCCATGGTCAGGAATTAATGTGTGGCAGGATGGACTGAAACAGAGCAACACAGTCATATCTTTTTTTAACCCAGCTGTGCTCCAGCACTATTTTCCATCAAAGAGTTCCTGGGGTGACAGCTATCTTCCTATCCTTTTCAATTCACCAAAACTGACAGTTTCCCATTATCACAAGAGGTTAAAAAATCTGGATTCATAGCATCCTGTGTAAAGTATTACATTACTGATCAACTTCACCACTACAAGATCAAGTGCAAAGTAGAGGTCAGTCTGCACCTGTCAAGCAGGAGCAGTTGGGAAAAGTATGTTTATACTGTGAATATGCTCTGCTAAACTCATAAGCATAAGTGTAATTAGCTTAAGGCAATCAATTCCTACAGAAAATCTTCAGACCAGTTATAATTTCTTATCTGTCCTCCACAACAGTTGAACATCTTCTCCTAACAGATTTTCTCCTTATCTTTTAGTCTTCGTTTTTAGTCCTAGTGATGTCCTTTTTCATCTACTGAGGATCTTGTTGTTAGTAACTCTAAAGCAGTGTCTGCTCATAATCTTTTCTGCTGCTGGGCTCTGATTCCTAGAACATTTGGCATGAAGGACATTTTGTGTATCTGATATATTGAGCCTAATGTTTTTTCCTCAGCATAAAATAATCTTTTTGGATCCTGCTGAGCAAACTGTGTGTGTGAGTCTAGTACAGGCCGGGACTACTATAGCCAAAAGAGGCCAAAGAAAGGTGTTAAAAAACCCACAAAAGGTTCACAATGAAAAAAAACCCTGAAGTTCAAAATCCCTAAGGTTGGAGAAAAGGTATATTCCTATGTTGAATGAGAAATACACAACAGCAGGAATGAATGATTCAGGATTTAATTGCAACATTGGAATTATTGTTAATTCTGCTACCCAAAGAATAAACCTGTAATTAAAGGCAAATACAATTCATTGCCATCAATTACCATCCCAAGCATTGAGAATGAAGGAAGGGTAAGGCATAGCTCATGCTGTGGTTGACACTGGCAGCCCAGTACTCTGGCCTTGACTGGAGCCTCCCACACCACATAAATAATGATATACTCAAATTACCTTTGTGGCTGGAGCTTTTAAAGGTAGACATGATAATTTGGGCTGCTTTCAAAACAGGTATTTCTGCTTCTTTAGAGCTATGGCTGGTTGACTACTGATTTTCAAGTTCCTCTGCTGCCATATGAGGCTGCAAAGTGCTCCCTTGTGGCGTTACTGCCAAGCAGGTGAGTGATGCATGGCTGGCGTGCTCCTATGTTGAATATCGCTGTACAGGACCTTCTCATTCCTCTCCCTACTTCTGTTTTGTGCACCAGTATGATACCATCCTCTGCTTCATATCCATGAGAAGAGAGTCTGAAAAAAGTGATTAATAAACTAGCAGAAATACTTTCAACATTTCTCTTTTATATTAAAGTGAAGTGAATGTCCCATGATTCACCTTTAAGGCAGTTTGCAAAAGGCAGAATGCATCAAAACACTGTGCTAACTAAGTTTCAGTAGCTTTGGGCTTTACTTTGTTAGAGATTTCCTAGGCTTGTAGGCACAGCTGAATCCCACACACTGGTCAATTCTGCTCAGCCAATTTCTTTCCTTTGTGCTTTCATCTCAGTTTATTGGTTCATGATTGACTTACACCTGCTTTGATTAATTTGTGGGCTAATCATTAACCTTCTCTGGTAAAGGTGTGTTTCTGCTAACTACCCCATCTTCTATTTTTTTAACACTATATACTTCTAATTACAACTCCTGCCAAAAGTGACCTGGATTTGCTTGTCACACTAGCCTGCTTTGGAAAGAGAAGTTCAGAGCACAGCGGCATGTCCTGCTCAGACAAGGCACAGCATGAGCTGCTCAGCATTTTCATCACTGCATTAGTTCTGTTCCTTGATATTTGTAAATTTGAGATCAGTAAGATTTTCTTGATGTTTCAGTGTGTTGCATCATTAGTCCTTAATGGGAATCACCTCACTGCAAAATAAGGACAGCAAGTAACAGGCTTGATCGTTTAGAAACAGCAATTTCTTAAAGAGGAGCAGAGCTCTCTCATTACTTTTGGTCCATCTTTATTGCTTCCAGAAGGCAGCAGTCTCAGGAAAGTTTTCATGGCCAGATGTTCAGCTTTTCCAGCTGTTGAAATATTTTTGGAAGGACTATCGGTCAGGATACAATTACAGGTCACCAGGGATACGCACTGACCTTTCCAGGAAGAGGGTGGTTTGGCTCACAGACTGGCATTTCTGGCCAAAAGTCTGCTAGGAGGTGAATTCTGTGACATCTCTAATTGGACTTCATTTTTCAATCTAATGGCCTTTCTCAAGTCAAGGTATTACCCTGGAGTACAGGACAGCAGAACCAGAACTTAGCAAGACCTGATGCTTTCAACCCTGGCAAAGCAGCAACTAATTTATATGCTGATCATTACCATGTGATTATCATCACCTACTGATTGCCATTTCCTAATGAACTGATGGTGGTGCCCTGGCACAATGCAGGGCACCACAAATGCAACGTGAGAGTTATGTGAGTATGAGCTGCAATGCCAAAAACCAGTCCAGCACAACGTTTTTCTCATTGCAGCTTGTGCACAGAGGGAAAGCCCAGCTCTGGGAGTTCTCTCTGTTGCTTCAGCACAGGCAGCTGGTGCCATCTGAAGCCTCATTTAACATTGCATTGCTGCTCCAGGTGTAGATAGAGGTTTTCAAGAAGTCATGTATCGCATCTGCCAACCCCATGGAGGTGTCCCAGGTACTTGAAAGCCTCTTGAACAGCATTAAGTACTCAAATGTGGGCAGCTGAACCTGCTCCTAGTGGGCAGTCACCTGAACAGAATCACAGAATTATCAGGGTTGGAGGAGACCTCTAAGATCATCTAGTCCATCCGTCAACCTATCACTGTCATCTAAAACCATTTCCCTAAGACTAAACCAAGTCCCAAGACACTTTTTAAACACCTCCAAGGACTGCGGCTCCACCATCTCCCTGGGCAGCCTGTTTCAATGTCTAAAACAACTCTTTCTGTGAAGCAATTTTTCCTGATATTTAGTCTAAACCTTCCCTGATGCAACCTGAGACCATTTCCACTTGTCCTCTCACTGGTAGCCTGGGAGAGCGACCACTGGCCATGAGCTAGTGAAAGAATTCAGCTACATGAACATAGGTTTCTGGTTCTGCTCTGTAAACCCTGGCCTCCACATTCCACCCAGCAGGGCACAGACCTTGAAGATCCTCCATCACAGCCATTGGCCCCATGGGGGGGTCACAAAACCCTGGATGTCCAAGATGCAACTCCTTCCTGCAGACAATTGAACCAAACCATCCATCTCCCATAACTGGAAAGACAGCCTGGACCCCCACTGCTCAGGCAGGCTCCAGTGTGCTGCCACCCACACACAGGTTTCTTCTTCTGGAGCAGAATCTCAGTCCTGATTTTCCAGGAGCAAGTTATATTTGTTTCCAAACAGTAATGTTTTTGATCTGCTTCTGCAATTGAGTCAAATTAGCATGGGATACAAGAGGTTCTGCTAAGGATCTGTGTCTTTAGATAGCCAGGCATTTAGTTATCCACTTTTAAATGTATTATTATGTAGCCTTATAGGAACAATGAGCAAAACTCACCTGCCTGATTATAAAAGCATTAATTATTTTGTTGTTCTTTACCATCTTTTTTGGGGAAAACAGGCATTTTTCCAGTTAGAAGAAATCACAAATTAGATTTATACTAAAATACCACATTTGGTAGTTGATAACTATTCTTTCATTTAATTGTAACACTAAGGTGAAGAAAGTATCCAACATAATTAGGTTAAGCTTTCACAATCAACATAAATTGACCTAAACAGAGGCTGACCTAAAAAGACCTGCTGCTTGTGCCCTCTTGTTCTGGTATCAGTGTCCCTGTAGCTGCAGGATGAACTGAGTCTGGGAATGATCAACTGAAAAGGAGTTTTGCTAGGTTTTGTACCTGCTTGGTTCCCAGCCAGACATAGCTCAGCCAGAGATTCACAGACTCTAATGTTGGCACATGAGAAACATGGGAACAAGTGAACATAGATCAGCTTAAATCTATTATGAAACTGAAATCTGGAAAAATACCTAAGAAGTTTTGAATTTATGGTTTGTGGCATTAAGTACATTTTGCAACACTTGGACTAGGTGATAACTATTACTGGCTTAAATGTTAAAGCCTTTGTTTTCTCTGTAACCCAGCAGTGACTGATCAGCAGTCATCCTTGTGTGCTGATCTCGCAAGTCTAACAGTCTTTTCCCCACTGCTGAGTGAGTCTCAGATGGTTTGTATAGCTATTTGTCCTACATACTTACAAGGATCCATTATCTGGATAGCTGACTCGTGCAGCAGAAGATTTTCCAACAGAATATTTCCTCTCTGTGCTCTGTGCTATAGTTTTCAGGCATGCACACAATATTTAAACTGTTATATTTAGTATTTATTGTGAAGTTATTCCTTTGGGAAAGACCTCATTGCAAAAAAAAGGTATGTTTAATGCAACAGTCAGAATATAGTGAGGACTGAGGTCGTTTTGTTGCCTCAGGGCCAGAAATTTTGCAGCTGAGGTTGTCATAAACCAATCACCTGCTTGATTCACTTTTGGATGTTTTGCCAGCAGTGCTAATCTTGCAGATATAAAAAGCAGGCTGCAGACCTGATGAAAAAGGCAGGAGCTGTCTGATAATTTGCAGGGCAGGGAGAGGCTGCAGGAAAAGTTTATGCTTGTGCTGAGGAAACAGTAGAGCTTTTTTATTTTGCAAGCAGTCCATCAGTTTATATAGTTGATAGCCTTGTACTTCAGATGTATTTTGGAAGGACCAGTGAGAATGGTAGGATGAGTTTTGCTGAGCCAGGAGCAACTACCTTCTTTAAGGAATACTCCTACAAAGCTGTGAGTCACTGGTTTTACTTTCCAAAGCAGTGGCAGGTAGAAGCTGTCCCTGTGCTGTGGGATGGCAGCCAGGCCAAGTCAGAGACAGGCCACGCAGTGACACCCATCAATGCACCCACTAGCACAGCTCCCATGGGACCTCTCAGGAACCCCTGAGCCCTACTGCAGGGAGTCCCAGCCCTGCATAAGCATGGGATGTTGATGGAAACAAAGGGGACATGAGACATCCATCTATGGAGCCTAGAAGGAACTATGTGAGGTGGTGAGATGTGAAGTTATCACCTCTGTGCAACTTTGCACTAAGGTGTTTTAGGCGAGGGCATACATGTGTGGCTGGGATAGCCTCTCCAGCTCACAGAAGCTGCTTCATGGCTGGAGAAATGTCCTCCTCCAGCAAGCTAGCCCACCTCACCTCATCTCATTCTCTGTAAATGTAAGGGGAAAAGCAATGGTGAGCAGTGGGTGTCGCTTGGGAAGCTCCACTCACACTAACTGTCAGGCTGAGCTGCCCTAAGCCAGGCAGTGCCTCCTTGTAAACCTCTCTTTCCACCTGCAAAGGCAGGGTGCCTGTCAGCTGCCTACACAGATCTCTAAGGGCTACCTGTTCTCAAAATACGCCTTAGATTTGACACTTTTATACTTGTTCAGAATCACTTTGAAATTGCAAGCAATTTGTAAAGGCTAGATAGCATGTGTGCCCAGATTGCTTTTCACTCAGGATTAAGTGACATGGGTGGGTACAAACCCAGCCAGAACATCTCTTGTCCGCTAGTGCAGAACTAGATGCCCCACAGGAAACATAGCCTTAATGTGTGCTAAAGCAGCTTTACAGCTTCTTGCCTGCAACTGGGTAACACATCTGGCCAGGATGGAGAAGGGCCCAAATGTGGTCATAACCAGCTTATCCATGGACTGGAAGCTCTATGGCACAAGCATTGTATTTTTACCCAATGTATGCAGAACACCTATAGGAAAGCATGTGTGTTATAGCAACACAAAATATAGTAAACAACCTCCAAGTAGAACAGGTGAACAAGAGGGCATTGCTGAAATTAAGACTGATTGCTGTGTTGTCCTGCTCCTTGCAGAGCCATTTTCGCCTTGGCAAAGAGGAGCTCAGCTATCATTTGGAAATGTGCCATAGCCATTTTTCACTGCCTGAATCACAGAAACCCAAATCACCCTGCACAAATGTTTAGAAACATGGACCATGACACCTCTTCATGTGCATAACTCCCTGGCCCAGCTACTGCAGGAACATTATAAGGCAAAGATGTTGCTGCAGCAGGCATGACAGGCACTTAACAATGGATTTTTCTTCTCCTTCTGTGAGCATATTCACTGTTTCCTGAACTTTGTACTGGCTGTCAGAATACTGGCAAGTTTTCTGGCTTGGCAAGCCTTTGAATTATACAGGAATTCCGAACTCCCTCTCAAATACATTTAACTCCCTTATTAGCATACTAATTCTGCTTAGACTTGTTTTTAAAAAAAAAAACAAAAACAAAACAACACAAGTCCAACAATGAATGTTGAAAACTTGCTTTACCATGGCCCCAATAGCTACACAGTCACATGGCACCTGCCTTCATAAAACAGCTTACAGTCCAGCTGAGATGAGCTGCTTTAAAATACCCTTTTATTACTTCACAGGGTATTACCTCTTTGCCATTACCGACTCAAAACAAGCCTGTGCTTCCTGGAACCATTTGGAATCCATGCCCTTTTCTACTTCCAAGATAGAGGCTTGTTTTAAAAAACACTGTGCTAATTCAGACTGCACCATAACAGGAGCAAACATCTGACAGAGGAGAAAAGGTATGAAGCAGATGATCAAAAATGAGGGTAGCAGAGGGAACAATCTAGTTCCTGAGGTAGAAGAATGACAGCCTGTCCAGAGATCCTGGGCTAACAGGGAGGAGAAGTCTTACACAGAATACCTTAGTGCTTGCCAGTATTTGCTCATTTTGGAAAAAAGGTGTTGCTCCCAAAGAAAACCTGGCAGTGCTGTTTGTGTGGGTGTGCACAAAACACACCTGGAAGGAGACATGCTTCTGGCAACAAGGTGCAGGGACAGTCCCAGACTGGTTGTGCAAACTAGCAGATGTTTTCTTAACATCAAAATAAGAAGCAGATTAGGAGCAATACTGAGTCACTTCGTAGTACACTCAGATGGCTCACTAAGACTGCACCCTGGCAGAGGAGGACTGTAGCCGCTCAAAATTAATCTCTTTTATCAAACTTCATGTGCATATCAGCAAAAGTCTTTCCCAGCACATAGTGATAGCTTGAGGTCAAGAAGATCATCCCAGATCTATTGTTTGTGGGGAGCTAATTCTCTCAGATTTTATTACAGAATCACAGAATATCCCAAGTTGGAAGGGACCTACAAGGATCATTAAGTCCAACTCTTATTTAGGCACAGGACAACCCCAAAGTCTCACTATGTTTCTAAGAGCATTGTCCAAGTGCTTCTTGTTGTTGCCATGATTGCCTCCCTGAAGAGCCTGTTCCAATGCTCCACCCCTCTCCAGGTAAAGAACATATCCCTAACATCCAACCTGAACTTCCCCCAGCACAGCTTCATGCCATTCCCCCAGGTCCTGTTGATGGTCACCAGAGACAATAGATCAGCACCCACCCCTCCCTCTCTGGTGAGGAAGTTATAAACAGCAATGAGGTCTCCCCTCAGTCTCCTCTTCTCTAGGCTGAACAGACTAAGTGATTCCTTTGATTTGAGTTTAAAATCCTCTACTAAGAATCTGCCTGAGAGGCACAATGGAGTCAACAGCAATTCTACTCAAATTCTGGAAGTTTTTGGTCTTGCTGCTGTAGAGGAAGCTTCTGGCATCAACTGAGCTCAAGATGGTAGAGTATCTTTGACCTGCACTAGTTCTGGTTTCTCACTTTTCTTGGTAGGGCAAGGGCTGAAAGACGAAAAACTCTACATTTAGACATCTGCATGTGAACTGGGTGTCTATGGACTTCACAGTGGAAATCTGGTTAATATAGCTAGTGTCTGTCCATTCTATTCAGAGTTTAATTCTTAACAAATCAAATTATTTTCTGGACTCTTCTGATTGTATTAGGAAGTTAAATACTCTCATACATGGCCAGGCTGCTGATAGGTACTGAGTGCCAGACTAGATACTCTGGAGCATTCTTTCAGGCTGCGTGATCTGCACTGGCAAGGTCCTATGTTACATCTGCCAGCTCATTGTTGATGTCTCAGGTTCCCTGTAACATCTCAGCCAACAAGAGAAGTCTCTGTGGAGGCAGTTGAATCACCCTCTGAGCTCAGGTGTCAACATCTTTACCCAAACACTTCAGTGAAGGTACTCCAGTCTTGAGCTGAATCTTACCTAAGGCAGCCAGTTTGCACAAGAAGGCTTTGCTGCACATCTGTGTGCTTGTGTATGGTGGGACAGCCAAGCCCTGCAGCACCATACTCAGCCTGCAGCTCAGTTTTGTTGTTCCTGCTCAGCAGGGAAGTTCTTGTTCTTCTACTCTGTGCGAGAACCTTGTCTATGGACTTCTGGGCCTTTCTGCTGGTCTAGATGAGAGGGGTTTGTTGTAGGTCATTCCAAACTAGCCTTGCATATTGAGCTGATTTGGTCTTCAGCAGTGTTCATGTCAGTGGTGCTCTTTGGTAGGAAATGGAAATTATTTTCCTGTAGTTGACAATGGTCTCATTGCTGATACTGCAACTCTATGCTGTGACTGTTTTACCAAAAGTGCCCTGGGCCCCTTCCTCACTCCCCCAGTCCCCTTCCTTCCTCCTGCAGCTCTGCAGTTGTGCTGACAGCATCTTCAGAAAAAGTCTGCACCACCATCCCTCCAAAAGGGGAATTTCCCAAGAAAAAGAGGAAACCACAGCAAGAAGATTTGTCGGAGGCTGGTCAGAAGACAGTAGGTATAATACTTGCAATCTCCTCTTCCCTAATTATACTCATTCACACCATTGGGCACTGTTTCATTCAGTGAAATATTAGGACAACAACGTCCCAGTCAGAAACTTTTTTAAGAAAAATTTTAAAAAGCAAGAATATAATGTTCTGACCCTTTCTGAATAAGGAAACTGTTGAATAATAACATTTGCAAAAGGTTTCAGCAAAATATTAGGTAAAACTCCAGCATCAAACAGCAGGTATAAAACTGAATGGGACTGGTAAGTTGGAGTTGAGTTACAATCTTTTTAACACATTACAAAAATGAGGGATTGATGGAGAACCATCAAATCTCCAGGTTTTCCTTGACCACCATGTAGCCTCATCATGACACTGTTTTTCCTCTTTCTGAAAACCTTCTTGAAAATCATGTTTAAACATGCTTCTGAGGACATACTGCCATCTACCTCCTGTAGTTCACAGGCAATAGATGGACTGTGGCTTGAGAGCCAGTGATGCCAGCAGGGTGAATCCCTGTAAATGGCTGAAGTGAGGATATCTCAGCACCCACAACACATGCTGGGCTGAAGGTGCTGGTGCAGGAGGTGAGCACTGCTCACCACCTGGCACTGGGAAGAGTGAAGTCATGGGGCAGTGTCACTTCACTCTCTACTCTGCTGAGGAAGCAAGTGCCAAGTGCCACACCAAAATGTCCAGGCAGATGTTGCACCTGTGTGAGTCACATCACACTTGGCACTCATATCCTCTACATGAAGCAACATAGGCAGGAATGTCTCCTCCGCTGGCACACACAAATACTCTACATTAACAGCACCTTCTCTCATTTTATTCTTCACAGAGCTTCTCAGAATATTTTGTTTGATTTCATTTTCAATGATTTGAAATGAAGAGAAAGGAAAGAAAAGTAGACTTTTGCTCAGCAAAGGTCCTGATGAAGAAAGTTAAAAAAAATTAAAAATTTAAATAACCAAGTTAAGGCTTGTTATTCAGAATGATGCCAAATACACAAAATAGATAACTACTGTCATATGTAACTGGGTTTTGTAGCTTGAATAAAAAGAAAGACAAAATAAAATGCTTGCTTCATGTTTCTTTCTTATTCAGTGCTTATAAACCTGTAGTGCTTGAAGAGGGTGTCAAAACAAAAGCTGGATGGGAACTTTTCAATTAAAGGTTTTTCACCAGAAAATGCCTTTTCATTGAGACCAAAACTTTCAAGGAAATCTATATCTGTAGTTGAAATGTTTGTTAGCAAGGTTTGGGGGTGCAGAATGGTATTTCTGATTAAAAGGAGAAAGAGACAAACAAACAGACAGATTAATCTTAATGCATATGACTGAAAACTGCCTGAATTTGATTCCCCTTGCCAGGCATGTGAACAAATCACTGCTTTACCAAATGCTTTCTCTCTTTTCCCTCATTTACTTTTCTGACAAATTTCAACTGCCTTTTGTTCATCAGTGTAATTAAAATAACTGCTTAAACCTCAAAAATTTTTGCAAGCTGGAGTTCTCATTTCTAGCTAGCAAAACTAGTAGCCAAATGTGTAAGTTTTCTTGGGACATCTGTTCAACTCCAGTTCCAGAAAGATTTAAGTCAATGAAAGATTAAAATAAAAGTATAAACCAGAGAAAATTCCACAGGGAAGATGAGATATAAGTTCTTGGAATAGGTCTGTGTGACTCACAGATTGGCTAAACATGTCCTTCATTGTTGGAAACATCCCAAACTGACCCGATGGCTCATTTTGGGTAGGCAATCCAAGATAATCTCTTCAGGGCTTTGAAGGGTGTGATATACTAGACTTGGGAGCCAGAAAGTAGCCACTGTTAGCAAGTTTTTAGCAAGCAAACTCATAGTGGGATCTTCCTGAGACCAGGAAGAAAGTAACACCGACAGATGTTGTGCATCCAGTCACCAGAGACTGTGGCCCTTAGCAGGGAAAACAATCCCACCATCACTGCATTCATTTTAAAAGTGTCTGGAGTTGCACTTATCTGTGTATCTTCCCTGGTTAGCTTTGTAGATTGTGCTTCCTATATTCTTTCTTCCTAAAGAAATAAAATGAAAAGGCACACACTACAAATGTAGGAGGTTTAAGATGACAAAAAACTGTACAATATTTAAGAAAGCCAGTTACTTGTAGTTTCATGATCTGACAAATCTCCTTTCCCATACTGGAAATCCTCACTTAGAAAATGCTGTGACTGTAGCTAAATGGACCTAGAAGAGCGTTGGAGAACAAGTCTGACCCTTTAACACACAGGGCATCTTCAGGAAATTCAGTGATTTTGTCCATTGTCAGAACTACAGAGCTTTGTTAAGATTTAGGTTGATTTCTCTGTTTGTGTTTGCAAGTGAGTTGTATTTTCTGCTGTGGTGAAAAAAGTTTGACCTAACACTCTTGTGTTGCCTTCAGTCAGCTCTTACATTAGACAAGCAAAATGGCATATCTCTGCAAGACTCAGCTGATGAAAGACCAACATCTAGAAAATTAACCATCGTTTTAATACAAGCCTCTTATGGCTTGCCCATGGCAGCAGGCAGGTAAGTAAAATATCAAGATCGATGATGACAATAGCTGATGATAGACTGAGAAGACCGAACACTGACATCTGATATGAAGCTGTTATCCATCACGGCTCCAACAGCTGTCTTCTGATTATGAGGGGGCTGAATTATTGAGCAGATCTAATCCATGGCAAGCTGCCACTTGTGTTTCTGGGAAGGGTGAATGTAATAAGAAACAAATGCCGTGACTAAAATTTTGTATTGTTCCAAGTTTCTCCCATTGTGCTTCCCTGCTGGGTAAAAAAAGGCATCGGCCTTAAGAGCAATAAGGTCCCTGCACAAATCTCCCATGGAGAGATGTGATTTATTTGTACTGGGCAGCAAGTCTGGTGGCAATCTCAAGCTCAGAGAGGTATGACGAGAACAGGGAAGATAGATAATAGCCTGCAACAGGAGTAGAAATCGACCTGTCACTTCTGTGTTCACATGCACAGTACCAGGGTGGGGACCACATGGTCCCTCCTGCCCTTTTGGTTTCATGCAGTGCACAGAGCTGACAACATCCCATCAGGAACAATTTAAGTTAGGACAAAAAGGCAGAAACCAAAGTGCTGGTGTAGTTTGTTCACAGTCAGGGAAGCCTCAGTTACAGAGTACTATATTTTTGTAATTTTCCTCATTTTAAAATTAAAGACTGTTTTCCACTATTAAGTATGGCAGGTATACTAGCAGTGCTGCCAGTGAAATGGCCTAGGGTATTTTCCTTATCCTGTATCCAGCTTGCCTGGCAGGTACCTCTCAGATGAGGAGGTGCTTCACTTTTCTCCCAGCCCAGCCCTGTGATGTGAGTGGCCATAAAGGTGGTCTTGTTAGAAAGGGAAAATTACTGAAGAGGAAAAAAAAAATACCTGACGAAAAATATAGACAGAGAAAGGACAGCCAGCCTAGGCCTGTGAGCCCAGGAATAGGGCTTGTGAACCAGACACATCTTGAAAAGTGCATCCAGGGTATCTATAAATCAAAGACATCCTGAGTGAGATACCACTGTTAAGCAGAAAAACAAGGGACTATAACAGCAACTTATCACCTGAGAAGGTGGCAAACTGCCTGGGAAAATAAAATTGCTCTGAAAGAACAGAAAACATCATGACGTGTTGGCTGCTACAGGTGAAAAATGGATATTAGCAGCATCTGTTCTCTGCTCAAAGTAGAATCATAAAATCACATAGTTGGAAAAGACCTCCAAGATCATTGAGTTCAACCTTCCACCTAGCACTACCATGCTCACCACTAAACCATGTCCCAACACACCACATCTACATGTTTTTGAACACTTACAGGGATGGTGATACCACCACCTCCCTGGGTAGCCTGTTAACCGTCTTGATGAAGAAATTCCTCCTAATGCCTAATCTGAACCTCCCCTAGTGCAACTTAAAGCCATTTCCTCTTGTCTTGTTACTTGGAAGAAGATGCTGAGCCCCACCTCACCACTACCTCCTTTCAAGTAGTTATAGACAGCAATAAGGTCTCCCCTGAGGCTCATTTTCTCCATGATAAACAACCCCTGTTCACTCAGACACTCCTCATAAAACTTGTGGTCTAGACCCTTCATCATCTTTGTTGCCTGAAGATAGCATTCAAGGTGCAGTCTCACCAGTGCTGAGTACAGGATGTCCTATACCCTCTTATGTCTGTACATGTAATTTTCATCCAAAATGTAGTTCCTCCCTGTGAGAGCTTTCTGGCTGAATCCTATTCATACTTCTACAGGATCTCAAACTCTCACCCAGACTCCATGAGATGAGACTGTTACCTTGTTGATTCAATTTGTTGTTCCCTCCTTTGGGGATGGCTGGGTGTGTTGTCAACCCCCCTTCCCCTGGATCAGTTTGTTACCCCTCTTTTGGGGTGGTTTGTCTTTGGCACCTTCTGAAATCCAATTTGCTTTGTATTGACTTTGTATATATTCACATAAGTAATCTGTCATAAGTACATCTGCTGCTATACTGTTCATAAGTTTTCTTTGCTAATGGTAAGTCGTGGTAATTGGTAATAGTACATAACCCCTTGGTTCTTGCTGTTATTGGTTGTCTTACAATACTGATTGATGGTATTCTTGATTGATACCATACTATTGATTTGTAATAGCTTAATATATATATCCATTCACGTTCACGTTATTAATCATAGGTATATTTTCTAGTGGTGATTTTTGTGGTATTTGTGGTAGTCTGTAGTAAAGTAGATAGATTTAGAGGACAAACCCTCCATGTCCTTGTGTATCACGGAATCCTACAAAAACAGAGTAGCTATTTGTACAGTAACCCCTCAGGTCGTAATACCCCGTCAGGACCTTTTGTTTCCTCACTGGAGTGAGGAAAACTCTTCAAAGGGAAGAAAGAGAAAAGCAATTAAATCTTTTCAGATTTGTCCAAGAAATAACTGTCCAGGAGGTGATGCTTTTCTAAGTGCAACAGCACACTTCACAGTGAGGCAGAGAGAAAATTCTGGTTTTAATTCTTTTCCAATATGTCTCTTCTTCAAGTTGTAACTGTGGTGACCATAGATAAAAGCAGAATCTGTGGTATGCTGTGGTTGATGTACCGACCTCTGAAATAATCTTGCTTGGGATGAACGCTACTTGGCATACAACACTTTGATTCCCTTTGGGTGTTATAGAAATCTATTTATTTTTTCCCTAGAATTTCATTGCAGTTTTCTGTCATTATAGGGTCTGGGGAGCTTTGCCCCTGATATCCCAAAGCAGAGGCACTGGATCATTGTGCAGAGGAGACTGAAAATTGTATTTGAGGTGTGGCCTCACCAGTGCCAAATACAGGATGTCCTACACCCTCTTATGTCTTATGCAAGCTCCATGCAGAAACATGGGTGAGCAGCCTCTGCTCTCAGCACTCACTTTTCAGATAAAATGCTGAAAGCCAGAGCAATCATTTGCAGGTTTGTTTTTTCCTTTGCTCTGTGCTAAGGCTCTTAATGAGTCTTGCTACTTGGCAACTGCTGAAGCCAATGACATGGTAAGCAGGTGTTGTTTTCACCCATTCTACTCTGTTCCTGTGATTTTCTCAGCAATTCAGAAATCCTTTTTGCATGAGCACAAGCTCAGAGAGAAAAAATAGCTGAGTGCACAGGAGTACAAAGCTGCCTGAAAGGAAAAATACTCTTAATTTCTCTAACTTTAGAGTTTGATATTTAGAAACAGTGAGCATCCACAGCTTCATAGCTACCGAATTCAGTGGCAACTGCCAGTGCTCATTAGTTCCCAAAAGTTAAAGCTCCCAAACTCAAAATCTCCCTACAGGAATCTTGCTTGTCTGAGGGGACTTGTGCTGAAACACTTTAGACAAGTAAATGGGTTAGTTGGATGGCCATGGATGGCCATGCTGAGCTAATTTTAGAAAGCTGCAAACACATAATATTCCAGCCAAGAGTGATAAATTTACTTTTGGATGAACCATGGATAAATGGATCAAGCTTTTAAATGCCTGTACATGAGATCTTGCATGCAACTGTCATAAAATTGTCTGTAGTGCGCTTATCAAGGTCAGAAACATCCTGATGCAAAACAGAGTGATATTGTGATTCAGTCCTGTGCTAGGGGAGGTCTTTTTGCTTTGGACTACATGATGAGGACATTGGGGCTGCTGAAGAGCCTAAGCCATCTCTCTCTGCTCCCTGGGCTCATGCTCATCAGGGCACTGGTGACCTGGTGCTGGCAATGTGACACTGCATCAAGAGGAGAGGAAACCCTAGTCCTGCAGCATCATCCCTTTTATCCAGCACACTAAATCTAAGTCGCTTTCAGAGTGCTACACCTCCTTGTCTTCCAAGCCTCAGGACACCAATCCATCTCAGACCTCCAAAGACACACCAAAGCACAATCAGTTGTAAGTGGGACAGAAGAGCAGTTTGGAGAGATGGTGTCTGACATTGAGATGGCTTCTGCCTGGCCCAGGGCCTCAAGAACACTCGACAACAACTTAAATCTGACAAGAACAGAAAGAGGACTTAAGCGAGAAAGCACACAGAAGAAAATAGCTTTGTGGCATCCTTTGCAGAAGCTGAAGAGAAACTACAAAGGATGTATTTCAGGCTTTTGCTTCTGTTCTCTCCTGCCTCTTCACACCTTTTCTCCTCTACTTCACCACATTGCCTATCCTTTTTTTCAGCCCTGTGGTTTGAAAGAGCCATGTTGCTTTCACTTGCTTTGTTTGATAAATTTTATGTATATTTAAATCAATATAAATAAAACCAGTTTCTCTATATCAGTGCATATTGATATGATAATGGTGAAATAGTTATGCTATATATCATACGCATGATATATATATATGTATTAATATATGTCATCACATTATTTATTTAATATATTGTAAATATGCATATACATGTATTTTTTTTTATTTAGTGGGTTTTGTTAAGGTCTGTAGCTTTACTAGCTTTGCTTCCAAAGCCAAACAAGAGTTCATCTTTTCTATCAGTGGTTTAACTGAGGTTTATTGACAATGATTACTGCTGCTAAGTTAAATAAGAAGATGACTTATCTAGGGCAGGGCTCCCATTAGCTTTTTGCTTGCATTTTCTACCCTGTTAAACATCACAGCTGCAGTTAAATCAATTGGTACCATCTGTCCAGATGCCTATTTTCAGTTGCCTTTCAACTGAAAAGTTAACTGAGAAGTTAATCTCAGCTAGCATTTCAGCTCAAGCTTTAACTTATCAGATAGTGGCTACATACAGTATTTCTTATTTATTTTCCAAAATATGAGCATGAAACAAAAACTGCAGGGAGGTCTCCAGTGTCAGCATATTTTCCTTAAAGCAAGCAAGAGTAGAGGAGCAGATATGTGCCCTGTGAGATGCTCTGTGTGGAAAGATGGAGGAGTGAAATTTTCCATGTGGTGAAGTAAAGGCAAATTTTACTTTACCTGTAAGAGAGACAAAATGTTATGAATGATTGTTTGTTTAAGAGGTACCATGTGCAGGACTCAGAGGATGTGGAGGTACTGAGAACCTCAGCAAATGAGACCCAAAGAACATCATTACAGAGAAAACATCTGTGCACTCACTGGAAGTGGAAATAAACTAACAAGCTTAGGAGTTGCCACCCAAAGCTAACCGTCTTCCAGCCCCAGTCTGGAAAAGCAGTCTGTGTTTATTCCAAGACACCTGAGGAGGGCTGCTTCCCACCCAGCTCAGCCCAAGTTTGTTCACAAAGCTCTTACAGTCTAGAATAAGTAGTGCATGCTTGTGTCCTCAGCCTCCTGTCTATGTGGAGACTTCAAGGACACCTGTGGACCACCAGCAGGAAATATCCCACCAAGGTGTGTCCTGATCTGCCTTAGGGTACTAACAGGTCATTAAATCCACAGGTGATCTCCAGCTTTGTGCATGGTGCAATCCATGAGGGCAGCTTTGCTTTATGATGAATTTGTAGAACCATTTGAAGACTGAGGCCACTCTTGTAGTAGCGTGGAGACCTTCTGCCACCTTGTACCTGTCCTTCTCATTGGTATTCCCTCCTGCAAAATCCCTCAGAGCAGGACACAACCACTTCTGGTTTTGCACAGAAGCCAGCACAGGGGGACCTGAGGCAGCCATAGGGTTCCTCTAGCTGTTGTCATCAGGCAGATTACAACAACTTTGTACAGTGTGCTCCTATGGTTTAACTGATTTCAGAAAACAGATTGGATGTATGGTGTTAGGAAAAACATCAGGTGGGTTGGAATAGGGCTAATTCTTGGTGCCTTGCTGTGTGAGCTGAGCAAGCAGGCACAGCCATCTGAGGGCACTTCCTGTTTTTATACAGGTTTCCCCTCCACGTTTTAAAGAAAAAGGTCTTTTTTTTTTTAATGAAATGAGAGACGAACAGAAGTGTTACTAACTTAAACCACAAGTCCTTGTTTTCACAGGTGCCTTTGTAAGAAACAGGCAAGCACTGAATCAAACAGAAGAAAAAAGAAAAGTCTAAATCTTCTTCCTGGCCATGAGAACAAGTAATAGAAATCACCATTTCCTGCTGAAGGTGAGGAAAATTGATTTGTAACCAGAAGAAATTGCTTAGCTGTGCAGGAAAGGCTCGATCCTGCTGTGCTGACTCAGGCAAACCTGCTGCTTAAACATGCAGCCCAACACTTCAGATGAGGTACTTTTCCAGTGCTCAAGATCTCTGTTCAAAATCAGAGCAATGACTCTGCACCCTGCACTTACCAACACATGCTTATGTGTGTGTACATCTCCTTGCTGGGCTATCTCTTGTCTTGGGACAGGTGCACACTGGGCAGCCTGACTTTTTAAAAGCATGTGTCTACAGTCATATTTGTTGTGCATGATTCAAACATAACCACTGGGATTTTCAAGCTGCCTGAAAAATCAAACATCAGTTATTTTGTTGTACTCACAGGCACCAGGGCAATTCCCTGTGAGCTGGGTTGCACCATATAGTAAACCAAACCAGACACAACCTTCAAAAACACACCCTCTGCTGAAAATTGGTCTCCCAGAATTTCAGAATCAGGGGCAGGAGGCATAGAAGTTGTTTTTCCTAATGGAAAGACCACTAAGATATGGTCCCATCTGTGGGACCCCAAAGGTGTTTACTAAGACTCATGTTATTTCTGAAACACAGAGTGAGGTTCTTCAGGAGAACTGGCCACAGCAGAAACTGCTGGCTTAACGTCTGTGGGACCCACTGGGGCAGGGGACCTACTCTGCATGTTGCTGGCTGCCCGTCCTGCTGCCTCTGTGTCCATGCTGCTAGGGCAGTCAGGCCCCTCCTGGGAACCTGTGTAGAGGTCCTGGAAGACCTCTAGGACCAGGGTAGTGTCTTTCCCTCAGGACACCTCTTTGCTGTTTTCATCTCCACACATCTCCTCCTCAGTGAAGGCTACTGGCTTGTTCTCTGGCATTTCGAGGTCTGACCCCTCTGCTGCCCACACTACCCACAGCCTGCTGAGAGCACAGGGTATCAGATGCTGCAGCTTCTTTCTCATGGTGTTTGTCAGGCACTCCACACTTGTCTGCTCTGGCAGCCACATTTTGTGATATATGTCCAACAGCCTTTTCTGAAAAGAGGGAGGGAGACTTGTAAAGGTAGCCTGGCTCCCACCAGCAAATGCCTGACAACCTCCTGCCAGCAGCAGCTGCTGGGACAGAGATATGGGAGATGATCAGGCTGCAACTGTGTAATGCAGTGGCTGACCACAGGTAGAGGGAGGCTCATCCTGCTATCCCCCTATCCCATTCCATCCATCCCCTCCCATCCTTGTCATTCACCTCCCTGGGTCTGACACTGAGCTGTTCTAACCGTGTCAGGGAGAAAAACTGCTCCTCACCCTCCTGCTGCTGGTGCTGCCTCTTCTTCTCTGGGCCATCCTGCTTTTGCTGGAAGCCCTGAGAAGATGGAATAAGTTGTTGGGGATCACTGGCTGCAGTGCTGATGGCCATTTCCCTGTCCCTGGCAGAAGATGCAGAGGGTGCTGCTGGGTGAGGACACAGCCTGTGATAGGCGAATGGCAGATTAATTATATATTAGATGATGGCTTGTGCTGGCTGGAAAATGGAACTTTACAATCTAATGTTATATTGTAACTAGTGCTGTTTTGCTGATAATTTGGGAAATGGGTTGAAGTCCTTATGTTGATGCATTTATGACTTTAAATAAGGACCCTAATATTGAGAAAAATGAAGATTAGAAGAAGATATGTTAACACCATATGTTAAAAAAAAGAAGAAAAAGGAAAGGAAACATACATCTGTAGGTTCCCTCGCCCATGCAATCCTGAGGCCAAAGGGGAAGAAAGTGGGGAAAAATTGGAAAGAGTGTGAAAATGAGAAATGAGGACTATTTCAAGTAAAAGCTGTCAGAGCAAGTGAGAAAGAGGCATAAATTGAAGTGCAGCACAAGAATGCAGGTAGAAACCTCATGAGCATACTAGTGATTTCTGGGGATGGCTTCGGCAAGCACTGCTAAAATACAGAGGGATGACATCAGAGGATTTTTGTGATGGGATTGCGATCAGCATCTGTGTGGATGAGGTGGCCCCTGATATATGGGAATATTTTAAAAAGCATATGCTTGGTTGACAGGGAGAGACTTTGCAGGAGTGAGGAGTTCACGAGCAAGAGATAGAGCTTGGGGAAGGAAGAAAGCAGAAGAATCATGGATTGAGGAGGAATGATGTAAGGGAGTGTTATTAAAGGAACTCTGGAAGAATGTGTGTGTGAGAGACTGTATAATAGTCCTGCTCTTCCTGTAAAAAATAATAGATTAGATGAAAATAGAGATGCAGAGTATAGCTCCATAGATCTGCAGGCTATTAAGCATCATGCAGTTATCACTCATCCAATAGTACCTGATCCCTCTGCCATAGTTTTACAAATACCACAGTGGACAAGGGTTTTTACTGTGACTGATTTAACCACTGTTTTCTCCAGTATCCCAATAGAAGATAACAACTTTTGCTTGCCTTTACTTGGAAAGATCAATTGACCTGGATGTTTCTATCACAAGGGCTTGTAGGGTCTCCAACCTTTTTGGGTTTTTTTTTTCTGAGTACTATAAATGATTTAAGGGACATAAAATTATTGGGTGAATCAGCACTAATACAATATATGGATGATTTCTTATTTTCTAGTTTGAGAGATATTGTCTATGCACTGCTTAATAATAGAAAAAGGTCACCATACATCTCTTTCAGCTGTGTCAGAAGGAAATAAAATATTTAGGGTTTGTATTAAAAGAAAGACAAAAATTATTAGACCCACTATAGGGCTGGGAGAGTTAGTAAGTCACTGACAGAAACTAATGAGGCCAAGGAAGTGGAACTTATACAGTGGAGTCCAGAGAGATAAAAAGCTTTCCAAGCTATAAAGTTTTTGTGATTTCTGTATTATCCCAAGTTTCTTGAACTATTTGCACGTGAGAGCAAGGGAGCATCCAGCAAAGCCTTTACTCCAAAGTGAGACCCACACCACCCTGTGACTCAACCAGATTCTGCAGCAGCAAAGAACAATTCCCGTAAAAAGCAACAGGCAAAACAACAACTGTCACAGAGAAACCCAAACTATTACTCCTGGGTCACTTGACAACCTGTATGTCCTGAATGAAGTAGAACTAATTCTTAAGCAACATGTTACAGGAGCATTGTCCCTACCAAGGGCACATTCACTATGAACAAATGAATTTGAATGTGGGCAGTATTACTTTAAAAAGTTGTAATGTTCTAAATCCAGAAGCTTTACTGACTGTTCCCTCTGACACTCTAGTGGTAAGGTGTTGGGTAATGTTTCCCTCCAGCTGCCTATGGAAAGATCTGCAGGATCAACCTCTACAGAAATTGAACCTAACCCTTTTCAATGGTGGATTGTCATACCCTGTGAATGGAAGATGGCACACAGGATGTGCAGTGGTAAGAAACTCAGAGGTACTTGAAATGGAATGTCTACAAGCTTCATTGAGTGCCCAAAGGGCTGAATTGACTGCAATGATAAGAACAGCCTGGAGAGGATATGATCAGTGAGTAACCATTTATACTGACTCTAGACACAGTTTTGAAGTGTGTCATGCAACAGACATAATGGAAAGAGAGAGGATTCCTAACCTTAGCAGAAATACTAAACAATATCTATGAAAGTCTAGGAACACAGTGACAACCAAAAGTTCCATATAATCCGCAGTCCTTAGGGCAGGTGGAAGGAATGAATTAGACTCTCAAAAATCAAATTAGTCAAACTTGTAGTCAGGTAGGATTGAAATAGTCTCAATTTTAAAAAACAGTGTTACTGGATATTGACATCCCCCTTACCAACATCTAGGATTGTTACTAATAGAAACAGTGTTTGGTAGCCACTCAGCTGTACCTGGGAGCTTCCTTTCCACTGAGAAAAATCTCTTAGATGGAGATGAACAATTGACCCAGATGATTTTACATATGCAGAAAGACTTTGAAAATAAAACGAAATATGCTCAGTGGTATCAACCCTTAGAGCAACAGTGGAAATTAGGCAGTTAAACAAAATACTGCATGAATTTGTATTCTTCCTTACTGAATGTTTGCAAGGTTTGATTATTATTATAATTATGATTATACCATCTGTGTTTTGATTGAAGGCATGTGCAGTGTGGGAACAACAAGGATTTATTTGCAAAATTAATATCCTCAAAGCTTAAGATATCTGTCTTAATACTGACCAAAATGTTTGTCACTTTGAGATACACCTGGAAGACACCCCTAGAACTAGATATATATGTCTTGCAAAGAGATGTGTGTGTATGAAAACTCCGTGCGGTTTTATAGTCATAGATAATAACACTGTTGAGATAAAAAATTATGCAGATATTTGTGTTTGTAACTACTAACACTGTCAGATTTTATTTCAACTATTCAGCTCCTGTTATATCTTAACTGTTGTGGTCTGATTATACTTTAATTAAAAATCTATTGCCTACTCCCACTGGGATGAATCTCACTATGGTAGAAAACCCCACCTTTTACAACATAATGATCTGCACCAGTTTTAAGAATGTGCCTGAGTTGATGGGCGAAGAACCTTAATCACAGTTCATCATGATACAGAAGAGACACATGATGTCTTGAATTGGATGAAGAAAAATGAGGAACACAGATGGTGGGGTGTCCTCTTTGGACTAGGCAATCTTATGCTACATCCTGTTGTGACCTTGTGAGCACTGACATGTTCATGTTTACTACTTATATTTATACTGTATTTTAAGGTTTAGCTAATGATTAAGCAAAGAGCTCAAGGTATACACACTCATGACAAAGGGAAATGAATTCCTAAAATCTGAAAAACTCCCTAAAAAGGACAGACAACATTTCCTACTAGATCTTATTAACATGGGAAAACTGGAGAATTCAAGAAAAAGAACTATATTATGAAAAGTAAGAGAGACTTGAAAGATTTCAGGTGAAACTTTTAAGTCTCAAAGGGGGAAACTGATGACTAATTTTGAAGAAAAAGAAACAAATAACATTTTAACCATTAGCTCCAACAAATAACATTTAACCATATGAATAGGTCTGTTGTTAGTCTATATAAGTCTATAGCTAGTAAAACTAGTAAAACTAGCTGCACTGTGTAAGCATGTGTTCTTTGCTAAACAACTAATCCTTTGAAGGGGAGTTACAAGGCTGAAAAATAAGAAACATCCAGCTCTGGAAGGAGCCAAAGATAAGATATCTGCCCCAAGGTCTGAAGCTAGTAAAAAACAACAATAACTGTGGGAAAAGTAAAGGTGGTAGGGGTTGATCGTGACCTCCTATTCAAAAGAAGCCCCCATATCATTTAAACCCACCCCTCTCTGAGCATGCACAGAAATAAAAAGAAGTATTGTAGCTCTAAATGTAAATGAGATAACAGAAGAACCAATCTGCTCCAGTCTGCTGAGATGACACCAGAATGTGAAACCCACCACTTGTTGCCTGTTTCCAGGAGTCTCAATGCCCCATCTTTACAGTCCAACAGGTAGGCATGTTCCCCTTTGTGACACTGTGGGGAAAGAGAGTCCCCCTTTGTGACACCTCACAGTTCTCTATGCTCTTCCCTGGCCAGTATGGACAGATGCAAGAGGCTCAGGAGGATGTGAGATTTCCCCCTGGAAATTGGGTGAAAGCCGATGGAAGCCAATGGTCTACAGTCTACCCTGAGGGTCCTTCAGAGGAGAGGAAGAAGGAGAAGAAGGAGGAGGCAGTACTGCCTAAACCCACCCTGGGTCCTCTCAATAATGAGCCTTGGTCCTGCTCAAACACCCCCCAGCTTTGTCCCTGTTAAGCCAAGCCCTAACTTGTTGACCCCAGACAGCAGCCATGCCTCTGGCTCCCCCCCAGCACAATGAGGGGAGAATCAGCAAGGCAAATGTAAAAAAAAAAAAAGGAAAATCTTGGCTAGAGACAAAGACAGTTTAATTACTGAGGGGAAATAAAGCTCCAAAGCCTCAGGAGGTGCCCAAGTGGTTAACCCCAGCAGCCAAGCCCAACAGTGCCCAGCCAGGGCCCGTCCCATGGCTGTGTTGGAAAAGGTCTCCCCATATGAGCATGCAATGAGATGCCAGACTGGATGCAGCATCCTTTCTGGCCAGCTGTGGTCAGCTGTGCCCCTCAGCCTCCTGCCCACCCCAACGCACTGGTGGGGGCTGTGGAGGAGGCAGCAGGACCCCCACATGAAAGTGAATCTGGCAATCCCATGGCAGATGCAGGTTTAGATGCTGTATTTGCTCCAGGCTTCCCTGCTCCCCACTGGCGCTCTGAGGCCAGGCATGGCCCTGGGCTCCTGAGGGGTTCTGGAGGTCTATATCCTCTGGGATTTTGCCTCCTGAGCAGCTACCTCCTGTGCCCCTGAGGGAGGGGTGCAGACACCAAGCCCTCACTTTGTTCCCATGCTGCATGGCAGGACATGCCATGCTGAAGTGCACTGCAAAACTCATCTGTGGGATGCTGGCTATAATGGAGTCCAGAAAGACCTTGGTGCCACCTCAGTCTAGCCCAGCTGGGCCATGGAACTGGGGACAGAAAGCTCCCCACACTGCTTGGGGTCACTGGGCAAGCCTCACCTTTCCTCCCCAGGTTTGGCTGATCCTGTCCCCACTGGACTGAGGATGAGAAGGGGCTGGGGATGCTTCTGCTGCTGTCTAGACAGGGCCCTATTGGGATCACCTGTGAGCAATAACAGCATAGGGCTGGGACCTCTGTGCTCTTTTATAGAGAAATACACAAAGAGAAATATGAAGTTGAGGAGTATAAACCACACTATCTTCCATACATAGACTCAACAAGGGGCTGTGGTGTACGGTGAGCCAGCATCCTGGCATCCTCCTTGCGCTATCCACTTTCTCTATGGGGAAGGGTAGCCTGCACATAAAATCCATGCCACTGAAAACAGGTTATTCCCAGTAAAAAAAGCACTCTGGGCACCCTCCTGCTCTTTTCCACTGGGTGACTTCAGGAGCAAAAGACTGTTCATTGCTCGTCACGAGCAAGGCACTGATCAGTGAGGTGCCAGCTACAGTTCTGGTAGAAAAACCCCTAAAATACAGAGGCTTGGGTCAGGAGACGACCGGCTAGCTTCCAAAAAGTGGTGTTGTCACTCTCTGGTTCCTCATTTTCCTCCATGGTGGCCTAACTGCATCCTCCATGCTAGAGCAAGAACTGTCACTTCAACAGAAAACTTTTTAAAAAAAAAATAATGTATCAAATACTACAGCCTGCATTTCCCTTGGGGGTATGGCATTGGGCTGTAGCCAAGCAAGCAGCAAAGAGGTCATCACAATGGAAACTACCCCCATGTGAAACTGGGTACTCAAAAGTGTACAGTGCCCTCAACATATGCTCCTGCTTCAACTGTAGGCAGTCGTTCTTAAGAGAGATTTTCATGGCTTTTGGTATAATATACTGTGTAAAAAACATGCCATGTTTAAAGTGATTAGTGAGTGGAAGACATTATGTAGGGATGGGGTAAGCTCAGCTCATAATCTGATACGTGGGTTTATGCAAATAGAGCACCAAGTATGATGCAGTACTCTTAAGAGTGGACCAGGGCCTTCAGAGGTTTGTCACTTTAACCCTCTTGCCCTGGGTGTACAAAGTACCTGCAAGTTCCGCCACCACAGCTTTTGGAAACCATCTCTCATACCTTCCCACCACTGTACCCACTTGTTACCAATTGCCTCAGCATCCCTTTCCCCATCTAGGCCCAAGCATTATACAGAAAACATCAGGTACATGTGGTAACAGCTTACTCATAGGAAAATGCTGACAAGCCCAGGAAACACACTCAATGTTAAAAAATGGAAAGGTGACAGGAGAGGCATGAGCAGCCCTCCACGAGACTCCACCTCCTCTCATCACAGGAGAAGAAAAATGATTGAGAAGATAGTATGCCTCCAGAGGGCTTGCTGCAATGTGCAAACGAAAGGCTGTTTCAGGAAATATTTTTTCCCTCTGCACACTGAGAATGGTGGACCTGGGCAGCCTGGGGAAAGGTCAATGTGAACATCATGGTGGCTGGGGTAAGAGTAGGGGTGGAGAGGACCAGTGTGGGGGCTGTTGTGGAGAAGGTGCCATGACTGCATCCCTCTGCCCAGAAATCCAGAAAGAGCAGTCCATCAGAAAAGCCTCAGGGGCTCCCTTACTTTCATAATAACCACAACCATAAAAATGTTTTGTTCCATTCAATGACTCACTCCCCCCATGCACTTTGTTCTTGGATGTTTGTCCATGTGTCAGTGTGTGGCACAGGGAGCCTGTGCTGGTCAAACCAGAAATATATGTGCATCCTGGCAGAAAGCAGTGGGCTGAAGTCGCCTGGGAAGCCAACAGTCCCATAAGAGCATTTACACTATTTGCTGTGCCAGGCAGGGGATACACACTGCTGCCTCCATGGCACCCACCATGACATGAGGCAGTCAGTGGTCACCCGCTGCCCCATTGCATGGCATGGCATGGCATGGCACACCATGGCACAGTAGGCTGGCAGGGCACTGGCATCCCTGGAAGGCACAACCACCACTCCTCCACACCACAGGCATCTGCTCTGCCCAAACCACACAAGATAAAACACCTGGAGACAGCCCTTCCTGCAGAGATTTGGCTAATATCTGCACTGCACAGTAGCAAGTGCTGAGACACAGGCTACCATGAGGTCACCAGATGCCTAACTGCAATCTCTGTTACCCTTTGAAGGCACCAGTACCGTAGGTATTTGCTACTCTATAGCAGTACCCAGTGCTAATGGGGGAGCAAGAACTAGTACCCTGGGACACACCACCGCCATGGCCGTGCACAGCCCTTGGCTTGTGTCAGGGCCCAGTGAGAGTGGGAGGGTGGGTTTATGAGAGGTCCAGGTTGTGCAGATGTTGAAATAAATGTGACCTATCTTTCCTTGACCTATTCTTCCTCTTACACCAGCGAGGCTGGCACCAGTGCACACAGGCAGGTGTCCATGGTCACAAGGTTACTGCCCAGCCAGCAAAAAGCACCATGGAGCAGCACAGAGCCACGAGCTCCACCGTTTTTCAGATGTGTCTCTCCAAATTTTGCTAGCCAGAGCATTTCTGGAAACCAAAACCTGAACTTGGACTGAAGCCAGGAAGTTGTTTCTTCTGCTTTCTGTGCAGAATGCTGTCCAAAGTGAGACACGTTAGGAAAATTTCCTGCCTCTGTACTAGCTAATTCCAGGAAATAAACTCCACAAATTCATCTATACCTGTGTTGCTAAGACAGCAGTCATCAGGGAGGAATCACTCACAGTCCTTGTGCATTGTTTCCATTCAGAGGGCAAGAGGACTATAGTTGGGTGTCATTGATGCACATTGCCCAAAATACAGGAAGAGACAACCCTTTTCCAACCAGCACTTAACCCAAAAGGTCTCTCTTTGGGCTTTCTTCTGTGTCATCACCTTGCTGGCTAAGGTGGTGTGTCACACTGCCTTTTCTCCTGTTTCTGAAGGGTTTATCATCCTCCCTCCCTTCTAGGCAATGGTGGCTTTTCAGCCACTGTGTTCAAACCGCTGAGTGGCTTTGTCTGTTTGCTTAGCTTTGGAAAGTGACTTTTGCCTTTGATTAGTTTTGGAGATCAGGTTTACAGCATTAAGTAGCTTTCCCTTGTTGTGATCTGGGAGATTTTTGTCTGATTTGTCAGGCTGTTATGATGGTGATTGTGCAGCTAAGTACATTGCTGCACCCTGGACCTCTTTCTCCAAACACTGTTTTTTCAATAAACTGATAAATATTTTCCTGATCCTTTCAAGTCTATATTTTTCACTAGAGTAACTAGAGTTACCTACATATCTATCTGACTCCTGTACATTCAGTAAAACAATCTGGGAAGATGTTAACTGTATGAAATAATGAAATATTGCGTAACAATATTTTGATCAGGTTTTTTTTTGTTTTTCCTTTCATCCTTCTGCTGTCAAGACGAATTATTTCTGCCTTAGGAAAAAAGCCTTAAAGAAAGCCCTGGAGCCTGAAGGAGGAACCCAAACTAAAAGAAACCCCAGGAAACTATAAAAAGGGGAAATAAGGGAACAGCTAGACAACACTGAAAATATATTCTATCACAAGAGGGCAGTGTGTATCAATAAGTGAGAAAATAATCCATATTTCATGGGAGGCTAATCCCTTTCTTTTAAAAATTGCCAAAAGACTTACTGCCAGTGTTAAAGAAAAATAAGAGGCAAAAAACTCTTAGCACACAATAACAAACAGTGCCTTGTGAAGTTTACTTTTCAACGGGACTGCAGGAATCTGTGCCTGGTGTTTTGTTTGTGTAGGAGAAGCGAGAAAGCTCTAGGTGGCACAGGAGCCACTAGTTATTCCCGTTTTACTGTCTTCCTGCAGACAGCAATGACACCTGGTGAATGGTCATTTTGTATCATAACACTGGCAGAATGACGACTCTCACATCAGATGGTATTTATTCTAGCAACAAAGAAAGAAATTCTCCTCTCAGAAAGAGAGATCTCAAGCACAAGCATACTGCAGTGAGGTGCCTAATTCTACAGTGGCCAAGCTTTTTTTTAACTCCAAATGCCTGTTTTCCTTAAGGAAAAAAACCCCTAGATTTACATCTGAAAAGTGGCAAAATGCTAGCCATGAAGACTTAATAATGCCAGGAGGGTGGGACTTCCACTGTTTACATTTTTTTTCCAAGAGACTCCAGCAGCCATTGGCACAAACCATTAATCCTGAAAACTGTTAATTTGGCTGAAAGAAATGTCCAAATTCCTGTCCCACCGTGTATTTCTAAACACCTCCATCTAACAGTCAGATGCCCATGTTCAGAACCATGAATGATGCCTCTAGCATGATACATGGTGAGAAAAAAGCATCAGTGCCACCAATGTTTATTACCCACACACTGTCCACCAAGTTCTTTTTCAGGATAGAGACTTAAACCTTTCTTCTCTGAAAGATCTTGAGGTTTTACTCATATTTCCATAGTTGAAACAATTACCAGGTCTTCTGACTGGCAAAATGCCAGCATGTTACCAAAAGCAGTCCACCCCAGCTGATGTTATGCCCCCAAGGCAGCTTCCTGCTGACCCCCAGTTCAAGATGGGGAGAGTCCTTGCTCTGTCCCTGTGAGATGTCAACTTCTGCCTGTTGTCTGCAGAGCTGCAAAGCCCTGAACTGGTGCCTGTGGGTGACCCTGCAGTGTGAATGCATTGGGCTGCCATAAACCTCACTTTGTTTTAGAGGTCTACCTGAGACGGAGGTGAGCTGAAGTGGTTTTTCACTTTCTATTTTGATAGTAGACATTTCAGTGACTAGGCCATGCACAGGTAAGAAGAAACCCACCTGTCTCTCCTTTTCTTGCATGAGAATTGTGCTGGGCAAATAGAGTCTGTAAAGGGTCAGTATCACAGTTGTTTGACCCTTAAACAGATGCTGGCAAAATTGCTCCATGGCTTTCTGTAGTTCCTTGAAATCTGCATTTCCCTCCCCAAAAACACTGTATGGATTCCCTCACACTTGAGGAGAAGCAACTTCTGAGCAGGTAACATTTGGCTTCCTTAACATGTCATCTGAAAACATGAAGACGGACAGTGTATCAAAGAAGGAGCCATGTACCCATAGGAAAATTCTGGCTCATCCTGCACATTGCAAATTCACAGGAATAGTAAATTTCTATAGTAAAGATCTTGGGGCTCAAGAAGGGAGTTATTGTGAAAAGTTGCCACTATTTCTTACGCTTATGCAGAAGGCACCATCACAAGGCATGCACCCGGTGCCATTGCAAGTCACAACAGCAACTGAGAGACTGCAGTTATGCAGGTCTCAGTTGGCTCGCTTGAGCCCTTCTGGTCTTGTATTTTGAGGCTTTTCTATATCTGATTGTGAAATGGGATGGATGCAGTACAAGGAGTTATGCTTAGTCCAGCATCAAACATCCATAGACTTGCATCAAGTACACTGTTTTCCAATCTGTTTGTCACAAGAAAAAAGAAATACAAGCCCAAGAGCAGATTTAAAGACTTTTCTAAGAAGGACAGTGTCTCTACAAAGGTGGTCATGTAAGTGAAATCACAGAGGCAAAAGAATATACATTCATCCATCCAGAGGCTGTTCTCTTACTTGATCTAATACAATGTGGTTCAGCATCAAGACTTAAAAGGTACTCTGTGTGCCATAGAACCATGCAGTGCTGCCAGCTTCTGGCTGATGAGTAGCATTGTCCTCTGGGGAATGAACATCCTGCATCAGCTGCATACTGCAATGCAGCCAGGTAAAGTATCCTCATGGCTTCCACTGGGCTAAAAGAATTTTTACTGGCCTCTGTTTTAAAAGTGAAATTCCTGATAATGTAACTTATGTCAAAATCATATCTCAAAATATTTTCAGTTACTTACAGACTCAGAGGTGCAATGATGCTCCTCCAAAGAGCATTAAGAAGTAAATACGTATTTGTCGAGCAGACAAAGGAAACAATGTAGCAGTGAATACAAACTAAACCTATTAAAATATAGAGAATAAGGGAAGCTAAAGAGTACCACAGCTTCAGTACAACGGAAGGGATAAGTATTAATAGGAAATCAAGCAATGTAGTTGATTGAGATAGTAAAGTGGTTGGAAATTATAAAGAGGAAAACTTCAGTCATATTTCAATAGAGAAACCATAGTGCACTTGAATACATGAGGATGATGAAGCATTTCCCAGACTGTAAATACATAAGGAAGCAAAAAGGAGTTGTCTGAACCTGTGTCACAGACAATTTTTGAGAAATACTGTAATATTTTAGTGGATTACAATAGGGCACTGGTAAAGTACTAATATTGTGCTAATACTGAAAAATGGCAGAGAAGAATGTATGAGGTTACTGGACGCTAACTACTCCTGAGCAAAATAATTGAAAAGCTCACAAGGGAGTCAAAAAAGCCTTAAAAAGGAGTATGCAATGGATTTCAGTCAGTTTATGGAGAATAGGTCCTATTAAGCAAACCTTAGTGTTTGACTTAGTATCACTTGATATTTGAAATAAGAAATAGCTCTATTAAAATACTCATAAAACACACTGACTAAAAAAAGAACCTGTTTAAATGTGATTGACCACAAGGAATTATCTGCTAATGAAGAAGCTAAAGCTATCCTATGTCAGATTCCTCTTCAGACTAAATAATCCAGGCAGCCATATATAAAACTGGTTTTAATAATGGAAGCTTACTTAAGTCACATGCATTTTAATACAGCCAGTGTAAAGCTCTACATCTAAACTAAGAAATTCAGATCTGCAGAGAAATGACTGACTGCATGTTGGAAAGTGATAACTAGAAATAAACAAGTTCACAGGATAACAGTTCAGCATAACTTTCCTGTATAATAATATGGAGGGAAAATCAAATCACAGACTGCTGATTTTCTAAATTAAAAATTAGCAAGAAAATGAAAGGAAGTGGTTTTGCTTTCAGATGAAATGCTCATAAGAATGAATATGGTGCCCACAATTTTTGTACTGATAAATTGAAAAAAAGCATGACAGATACTCAAAACATGTAGACAATGTCTTTGAGAATAGTAATACAAAATCTGCTTAGATTATCAAAATGAAGAAGAGACTTTTTAAAGATAAGAAACTTATCAGGAGAAATAAAGGGTAATTAAGGTCTTGTTCACATAGATGAAGCTCAAGAGAGACAGTCCAGTGATTTATCTGGCTTTACAGCCTCTAAACATACAATTTCCCAACTTCTGTGGCAGAATCTGTTCCTTTTCGTTGCAGCTACTTTGCTGAGTTACATATCTAGTCTAAGTTCTTTAGATGCCTGTATGATTAATATGCAAGTATCCACAAAAGAGTACTCATTTCCCCTCTTAGACATCTGTTGTAGGACAGGATGAATCACCACTGTAGATTCCTCTACAATCTAGAATACTATAGTCACTGTATATTCATGGTGGATTCAGTCTAGAATTAACCTAAGCTATGGAAGGCCAACATCACATGCACAGTGAATCACAGTGCAGTCTTATGCACTTTCAGCAGCACTTCAGGACAGCCTCTGCACAGAGCAGGACTGTCTCCCAAGTATGCCACAGGGTTTGAAGAATTCCTCTGAGGAGGCGCAACCAAAGAGACTGACCAGCTTTCACAGGTAGAGCAGCTAGATGATACCTGTAAACCACAGAAGCATTCTAGCCCAATGAGAGGATGATCCTTTGCCTGAGGACATGTGACAACAAAGCAGAAAGGGTATGATGAAGTATGAAAATAATGTGTTGGGAAGAAATTGTTTAGAAATCCCAGGAATGTCTACGAAAGTAGCCAATCACTCTAGATATCTCAGTCTATGGGTAGCCAACTTTGAGATGCATGCTGGGAAATCATGCCATAGAAGTTATACCTTGGGTAGGCAAAAAAAACCCACTTCATAGTCTAGCCACCTAAAAATTGATTGAGTCAAATCCCTGCCTACTGTGGGAACCTAACCAAAAAGTATCTGTTGATTTGGTTCTATTTATTTTTCAACACTAATGTGACTGAAGGAAAGATCATTTTACTGTTGATTGCTTTGATAATGAAATAATACAAGTATCTTATCTGGATTTAATAGATTGCTTATGCTCTGAATGTCAACAATTCTAATGTCAACACTGGTGAAGGTCATCAAACCACAGACTGCTTTATGCTATATTGTAATATAAAAGAGGTGTTTGTTTTAGAAAACCCCACATTTCCTGTCTATGCATGCTGAGTATTCACTCCTAGCAATTTGTTCATTTGCAGAGAGGAAGTTCTTTTTATAGTCTTTGCATTCCTGATTATAGACTTTTCAGTTGCTAATTATTACAAAGGTTGTTTCCAAGAGATGGATGGAGGAAGAGACAGGCTTTCTACATCTGTGCTCAACATTAAAGATTTCTGCATGTGTAATATTGAGCTTATTTAGCTGCTGCTTCTCCTCAAACATCTCAGAAGAAATGCTAATACTTGCTAGATCACTTTACCCAGTGGAAAGAAACTATTATTTCTTCTTTAAATGAGATGAGAGGTACTTAATGTTTTCACAAGCTCTAACATGAAACTACTGGGAAAATTTTAATAATATTAATGGATTTTGAAACACAGTCATCAGTTCAAGTCACTGATCTTTGTCTCTTGGGTAATCAACACAAATATGTATTTACCTGCTTCAGTTTTAATTCCTAGTTGTTCCTAGTTTCTTGCTCTGTCCAGGAAAGCTCCCAAATTGCATTACTAAGCATTCAGTCCTTGCAGACTGGTAGTTGATTGGATTAAAGATTGACTAAATGTTAAAAGAGTATGTTGTTCTTTGAAATTTGTTTTTCTTTTGTATTTACTCATAATCATCAAGGTGAACACTTATACACTGAGCTTGTGTAGTCACCTAATTTGCACAAGTACTCTCACAAGCAGTGGTGCCATACTGTCCACAGAAAATTCAACCATCAGATGAAGGACATGACCTAAATTTGGATATCCTTCTTATTAATGGTTCTCCAGTTTTAATGAAGTACTGTGAAGACTGGGACCCTGTTTGAATCTTGCCTCAAAGGACAAGACAACATCTGAATTTTAAAAAATTTCTTTTATCTGAATTCCAGTAAGAAACTTCACATTTCCTTCTACCAGAAAGTCAGGCCATTTTCCCTCTGCTGTTGGATTGCTGTGATTTATTTTAGCCAGAGCCGAAACAATCCTGAAACACAAAACATGGTTGCCTGTCTCCTCCCTGCTTTAGGGATCCTCATGAAAGCCAGAAGAAGTTTCTTCACAGATTACCAGTCATTACTGAGAGTTAGCTGAATGATACAACCTGAATTTCCAAGTGGTAAAGAGGTCAAATCCCATATTTCTCAACAACTGAATTAAAGTGCAGGTGCCACCAGAAAAACCGTGTTGCTCTGCTCCATGGTAGAACACAGAAGCCAAGGTCAAAGTGCCTGAAAACTATGGAAGAAGTATTTTTCATCAAAACTTGGAGAGGTAATCGAATGACACCTGTCTGTACATTTTTAGAAGAAGGGGTTTCACACAGTTTTAAAACTTACATGCAGAAACCAGCTGCTAAAAAGAAAGCAAACAACAAATACCCCAGAATGCTGAGGGTGTGGGGAAGAGAGTTTGCAATAAAAGTTTTTAAAAATGTGCTGATACCCCTTTGCATAGACATGCACAAATGCATACACCAGCACACACACTCCCTAAACTGAGCTTTTCCCTAAAAGGAGTTTCAGAGATTCCAGTGAGACCTCTTCATGCACTCGGTGTCCAAGTGTTCACTGCTGCTGCATATTTTTACTCTGTAGGTATTCAGATACGATCATGATCGACTGGATGATAAAACCCTGAGACAGATGGAAGGGAGATACTGTACTTACACAGGACATGGTTTACTGAAGTGTGATTATTTTTTGCCTAAAAAAAAAAAAGATACTTGACCCAATTTAATTAACTGTGAGTTGTGGTTCAGCATTTAAAAATTGGTTGCTAAGAAATTATACTGCTTTAAAGAAACCACTAAAAAGCAATCCTTTTTGTGGTCTGTTCTCAAAGTAGCAGCATAGATTAAGCCACTCATACATATATATTGTATTTCCTTAAAGGCAACAGTGCTGAAAATGAAGGTGGTTTAATGCAGTTTAGCCAGAAGGTCCTATCTGTAACACAGACCAAGAAAGTTAATGTCTCTCTAAAGCAGGCAGCACTTGAGCAAAGTTTCATTCTTTATAGGTGAACTCTCATTTCGTGCCTACATGAGTGTCTACTGTAGCTGGTGAAAGTGGTTATTTACATCTTCTTTGTACGAAACAACTTATGGTTATGTACAGTGTTAGCTAACAGCTTTAGTTAACAAAGTGCTTTAGGTACACGTCCTAATAAATGCAAACAACTTCCACCAGGAGATCTCACTGTGACTGGTCACAAGACACAGCCCTATAAAGGAAAAACCAGCTTCTTCTGATTAATACCAGTGTGGGTCAGATGTTAACTAAGAACAGCTCTACATCTAAACGTCTAAATTGTCTTCTTGACAATTATTATAAATCGTAAGCAGCAACAGATTGTTTTGGTGACCTTTGTTAAGGACAATGAAGAAAGAGTCACTTCATGAGCTACATTGCTCTAAGTGGCCACATTGGGTGTTAGTCTTGACTCTGAGGATCAGAGGGTTATGGAAGTGACCTTGGGATCTGAACCTGGTACAACCACACCAGCTGACTCTGACTGCTGATCAGCTCTTTCTGTCTTATGTAAATTCTAAACACTAGCATGAGGAAAAATATCTTCATCAAGATGGAAGAAGCAAGCAATAGATGAGGTAGACTGTCACACAACAAAAAGCAAAATTCCCTAGTTGGCAGATAGTTTAAAGTCACTGAATTAATTTTGACTTACATAATGGTAAACTTGAAAAGATAACAATTTAAAGCACTTTTGGGAAATCAGCCAGAGTGTTTACCAGGAAGTCCTAAACACATCTTCTGAAAAAAAAATGGACTCTTAAAGATACACAATATTTAGTGTTATATGGCTATTGAAACATCCATGCCTATCTCATCATTCACACGCTAGTCTGATGTAACTTTATGGGATAATTCTTATGATATGGAATGGAGTAGAAGAATACGGTCAATAAATACCTGGCTCCCAGACTGGTGCTACAGGCAGGGCTTTGGGTTCTTTGATAATGACTGATGTTACAAGATACCAGAACAGATGATAAGAGGTGGGAAAGGCTTATCTTCCAGGGGAAAAAGGATTCCAGGACAAGTAAGTACTAGCAGAGCTTATCCATAGAGCTTTAAACTAGATTTGAAAGGGGATAGGGTTGTTGCCAGGTCTGCACCAGTGGGCCAGTATTCTATTGCTAGTACTGATACAGACCAGAAGGTCTCCCAACCCCCTAGGGTAGAATTGGCATGCTCAGCTCGCTCCCTGAAATGCCTGTATACCAATGCACGCAGCATGGGAAATAAACAGGAGTTAGAAATCCATGTGCGGCCAAGGGTTTATGATCTGGTGGCAATTACAGACATATGGTGGGACAGCTCTCATGACTGGAATGTGGTCATGGATGGGTATGTCCTTTTTAGGAAAGACAGGTCTACAAGGCGTGGTGGGGGAGTTACTCTTTACATGAAAGAGCAACTGGAATGTATTGAGTTCTGTCCAGGGGCGGATAAGGGGTGAGCTGAGAGTTTATGGATGCGAATTAAGGGGCAGGCTGGCATGGGGGATACTGTTGTGAGTGTTTATTACAGGCCACCTGATCAGGATGAGGAAGTTGATGAGGCTTTCTCCAGGCAGCTGACAGTAGCCTCGCAGTCACAGGCCCTGGTTCTTATGGGATATTTTAACTACCCAGATATTTGCTGGAAGGTCGATGCAGCCAGCCATTCACAGTCCAAGAGGTTCCTCCAGTGCATTGATGATATCTTCTTGGTGCAAATGGTGGATGAGTCCACCAGCAGGGGAGCGCTTCTGATACTCACTAACAAGGAAGGGCTCATTGAAAAGGTAGAGGTTGAGGGCAACCTTGGCTGCAGTGATTGTGAGATGGTAGGTTCAGGATCTTGTATGGTAGGAACAGAATACCTAGTAGGATCACAAACCTAGGCTTCAGTAGGGCCAACTTTGATCTTTACAAGTAATTGTTAGGGGAAATTTCGTGGGACAGGGTACTAGAAGACAAAGGGGCCCAAGAGAGTTGGTTAACATTCAAGGACCATTTCTTCCAAGCTCAAGAACAGAACATCCCGACATGTAGAAAATCAAGGAGGGGAGCCAGGAGACCTGCACGGTTAAGTAGGGAAGTGCTGGGCAAACTCAAGTGGAAGAAGAGAGTCTACAGATCATGGAAGGAGGGCGCAGCCACATGGGAAGAGTACAAGACTGTTGTCAGAGGTTGTAGGGAGGCAATTAGGAAAGCTAAGACCACTCTGGAATTAAATCTTGCAAGAGAGGTCAAGAACAATGGAAAGGGCTTCTTCAAATACATTGCAGGAAAAACTAACACTAGAGGCAACGTAGGCCCTCTGCTGATTGAGGTGGGTGCCTTGGTGACAGATGATACAAAGAAGGTGGAGTTACTGAATGCCTTCTTTTTCTCTGTCTATACTGCTGGAGACTGTCCTCAGGAACCTCAGACCCCTGAGCCCCCAGATGATGTTAGGATAATGGAGGAGTTTTCCTTAGTTGAAGAGGACTGGGTTAGGGAGCAGTTAAGTCATCTGGACATCCA
>VWZX01004367.1:37235-77196 GCA_013399015.1 Galbula dea | reverse complement strand
AAAAGAGAATTGCTACCCCCCCCCCCCCCAGGATTTAGCTCTATAACACCCCTCAATTGAAACTATTGGAATCAGTAGCAACTCTAGCTATAATATATACACATCAATTTAAAATTACTGAAAATAAATGAGGCTCACAATGAATAATATGTTGACGTGTTTTTATAGTCTGCATGTAATATTTCCTCCTTTCATACAATGCAAGGTCTCTGTCATATCTGCTCACCAACAGTTGCTACCACTCAGTTTATATCATCACTGGCTTAACAGAGTATTTGTGACATAATTCCTCTAATTAATGATTTTAACAAACAGTCAAAGATTTTTCACAAAGTTATTTTTATAGTTGTGTTGTTATAGTAGCTAATTTCTTAATTATCAGGCAATGTGCTAATTAAACTAGGTTTTACTTGTCTCTGGGAATAAAGTTCTTTATATATAATTAGCTAAACCAGCACATTATTTAGCTGTGGTTTTCAGAGCCATATTGTATTTTTAAATAAGCATTCAGTGGGTGGTGTTATCCTTTTTTTCTCTCTGGCAGCATTGGCTTGACCCTGTCCCTGCCTCCAGTGACTGCTGGCCTGTCCCTTTATCCTGGTTGATCTGAGGGCCCAATAAACTTCATATGCACCTGCAGCCCCGGGGTTTGTCCCCATCCAAGCACTGGAGGAGACAATCACTGCAGCTCTTTCTTGCTAAGCATGAAGCTGTGTTTCTTGTTGTTTTACCTTAATTCCTGCTTCTGACCTTGCTTTGCTCCAGCACTTGGTCTATCATGAACAGCTTGTCTTCTCTCTCTCTAAAGTCTGACTATGCTCTTGACTTGTCCTCTAGTCCAGTGCACACTCTGTTCCTCTTGTTCAACTCTCAGGCTTGCTACTTGCCCATACCCCTACTCAGTGCAGCTTTTGCAGTGGTTTTGGTCGTCTCATTGTAGCACACTGTCCCAAGTCTCAGGGATTAGTCCAGACTTGCTCTAAGGACTGGGACAACCTGCCAGAAAACAAAACATCCCCCCCAGGCAGGGGATCTCAGCCCACGTATATGACTCCTCAGCAGCCCTGATAGTCCCAGGCCATGGTCCTCCAACCCTGAGACAATGATGTAGATGTTTTACATTGCAGTGGAACTTTGGGGTCTTCCCAGACCTTGTTCTCATTGTCCTCTGGTGCCTGCCTTCAAAAATGACTTCTGTGCTAATGAGATGGTGCTTGCTCTTCCTTTCATCTCCAAGATGACCTCCAAAGATAGACACTGGATTAACAAATGGGACCCTAGGCTAGCTGCTGAGTCAAGGCAACCCCTTTAAAGAGCGGGCACTCAGCTCCACATCCTCCACAGCTACCCCAGCCATCTCCCTGCTTCAGGGCAGCCACTTCAGCAAGCTCCCTTCCTTTCATGCTCTGACTGACAGTCTGGAAATTGAACCTCAGTGGAAAGGAGATTGGGAAGGATGGATGATCAGGCTGAGGTGCAGGGTACCTGTCTGTGGAGCTGCTGCCATTTTAAGCTTCCCCAGAAGTCAAGGGTTTGCTTCCTTTTGATTTACTCAAAATAATCCATGAGGCTCTTAAAGTGTATCCTGCATGTACTAAATAGGTTAGCCCATACAATGCACCTGAAACATAGTATGAGAAAATAGGATATCTGAGGAGGTGCTAACAGTTTTATTGGGTCTTAATGACTGGAGGGAAATTTTTAAAGGCTGCTGAAAGACAAAGGTTTCTTTTTTCCAAGTACGACAACATGCTTTTCCCATGCACAGCATGGAGGTGTGGGCCTGTTGGCTGGCCTACACACAAAAATGATGCTGATAACCCTCCAGTGGGGCAACACAGGAGAAACTCAGGTAGTGGTTCAGTATGATTGTACTGTCCTACTTGCACCAGGGTGTGGCAACACCCATGCCCACCTGGCAATGTGCTACCTTGATACAAGCAAACACCCCAGAGAGTACTGTGAGTTTCTCCTAATTGCCTACAGACTTGGCTAACTTCTGGGAATTCTTGTTTTACAAGTTTAAAAAAAAAAAAAAAAAGCCTTCCACCACCCAGTTCTCCAGAGTTTCTGGCATGCTGTCAGTCCTGAAATGTCTGCAGGCTTTACTCCTGCCTGAGAATGCATGTGTAGATTAGTCTGTATTTCAACTTTACAAGCACACACACGCCTTGCTTTTTACATGTAAGTTAGTCACAGTTACATCAGTTCTCCTCCTCCCATCTGGATGCATAGGCACTCACAGACTTAATATCTCTGTGTGCAAAAACCAAACATTATAATATTATACACGATATGCAGACACATGTACACATATGCCCACACAGTGGACAATCTGTTGCTTTTCATCATTCAGAACTACCCCATATTTTCCTAGAAAGACATGTGACCCACACATGACATAATCCTCAACTCACCCTTGATACAGCAAGTCCAATAGATGTGGTTGTCTTGAAAACTACCAATGAAAGGCTTGAAGAACAGCAAAAATGCTGTTGCCCTAGCAAGTGAAATATACTTTATATAGCGTATGCCTGCTTATGCCAGGGCCCTTGTGCAGACTCAGATGCCACTGTTAGTGATTCATTCAGCAAAGCAAAGAATTCTGTACCTTCTGCATCATTAAATCAAACACTGGCCTTCCAGCTGCTAAAGAGTATAAAAAATTACTCCATGAAGGAAACTCAGAGATTTCTGAAGGAAGGATAGATGAAAGTAAATAGTTTCAAGGACAGACAATACAGAGGGTTTCATTTCCCCCCCTTCTCCTTATGGTAGCCCCTGTAAACTTGCTTTTTAAAAAGGTTATTTCTTCTAGTACACAATGCATGGTTCTCTGCTTGGCTTGCTTTTGCACTGCCTTGTGATTTAGGAATAATTTGTATTTTAAGCAGTGAAGCTTTGACATGTGAGTTGGG
This sequence comes from Galbula dea, assembly GCA_013399015.1. NCBI lineage: Eukaryota > Metazoa > Chordata > Aves > Piciformes > Galbulidae > Galbula > Galbula dea. Next base: position 74,278 of record VWZX01004367.1, on the reverse strand, counting down.
ATGGATCGAGCTGCTCTCAGCTGCCTTTGCAGCTAATTTTAAGCCAATCAGTCTGGAGTTTAGCTGCTGCTGTTCAAATGATTGCATCCTTTTCCTAGGCAATCCCTTTTATGCTAGGTGATCTTTTTATGGGCATTAGCTGCTCGGGATGTACACAATGTCTATTTATTATTTTCAGTAACAACTGATATTTTCAAAGACGATAAGAACCAGATCATTAGCTCTAAAGTAGTGGTAAGAATGACTGACATGCAAATCAGCCCTTAACATGGTTCATCCATCTCTCTGAGGATTTCTCCAGCATCAGGAAGCCCCAGGGGACACACAGCTACGATGTCTGCCTATACACAGACCCACAGGCTAGGGACTGGCATTTTGGAAATACCTCTGAGGTGCCAGTGGCTCAGAATTCCTGGAACAGCATCTGGGTCTGGCTGCCAGTTGCTGGTAATTTATGGCAATCATCAAGTTCCCTCATTTACAACTAGGACATGGTCAGCAGAGCTCCACAGCAGCATGGGGAGTGGCACAGACAGCCAAATCATCTTCTCCCTCAATTCCTGTTGCTCACCATCTGCATCTCTGGGTCCATTGTGCTGCTCATGGGATCAGGAAAGGGTGTAGCCAGTGTAACATTTCAGAATTAGTTTCATATGCTTTTACAAAGGAAGGAATGGGACAGCTGTACCTTATCCACCACATCACCTCCATCCTTCTTTAGAAGAACAGCTCATTCTTTTACTGTCTTTTGAAGCCCAGTAGGCTTCTTGAGCACAGCTTCTGAGCCCCATAGAGTCTGCAGGTCTTGGTACTTACATCTATGATTTTCAAATTTGGGTGCACTGATCATGAAGAAATCATTCACAGCAGGCCTAATTTTCCAAATTAGTGAAAATTAACATTAGTATCTGCAGCAGTGGCAACTTAGAGACTTGAAAACACTTGTTTATGCACTGAGATATAGAAACCGCTCTTCTCTCTTTCATCAGAGATATCTCTGACCACCTGGAACTTACTTAGCAGCTGATAAATGATTTACAGTTTACATCACTTCTGAAGTTAATGTCAGCAGAGAGATCTTGCCCAAACACTTCTGTCTTTCTCGTTGTACAATCTGGATTTGGGGCCAGGTGCATTACTTTATTGCGTGAGCTCAGGCCATTTTCCCTTACAGTCTGAAATGTCAATGAACTTAATAGATATAAGGTTTTCACATTAAATTTCTTAAACAAAATCCTTCATGATTGGTCATATTACAGAATGTCACAACAGTGCAACTTTCCTGTAGGGATCACAGTAAAATTAAGGAACTCAAAAAGAAAAAGCATATTACCTGGGCTCCTGGTACAGATGAAGATTTACTTAAAGACTTTCAGAAGTCACTCAGAGGGAAGATGCCTTGAAAGTGTGCAGATAAAGATTTTACTTGGGAATAGCAGTATAGAATAGATGATGGGTGAAATTTTCTCTCTGATAGTAAGGCTTCTTGTTAAGAAGGGTTTTCTTAAGATAACTAGAGGTTTGGTTTTGTTTTAACTTCAAAGGGATTTACAAGCTGAGAGAGGGGCTCAGGAGGCCAAGAAACATTCATATACATTCATTTAATGATCTATAATCAGAAGAAACTTGAGTCCAATGCTTATTTTGTAAAGCATTTTGAACCCTTCCTCAGGGATGAGATGTGCAGGTGGTTCTCCACTTAAATGATTTTTCATGACTCTGGTGTTATTTAAAGCCTGATTTTCACTTCAGGACATTCTGAGGAAAGGTCTCCATGTGTAGGAGAAGAGATTGGTAGGTGAAGCTGCAGCACCATTGGACATTGGCTCTGATGGGACTTATTGGCCTCCATTCATCAGGGGCAAGACACTCTCAGAAGGGCTTTTGTAAAGAAGAAATCTCAAGGAGGACTTGTCTTGCTATGGTAGTATTCACACAGCATCTGTTTTGGAGAGCTCAGGCTGTGCTAAAGCCAAGTCCTTTAAAAAATGTTTCCATCCTCATCCGCTTGTTGCTTAGGGTCTGTTGCTGAGGGAGCTCAACATGGAAACTTATGTGAATGAACTAAGCTTCCTTAATAACAGACTCTCCTCATTATCTGTAGAAAACAATAAGACCAAGTTGTCTAGCTGAGGCAGTAAGTGCTGTTTAAATCACCCTAGAAGAGTGCAAGTAGTGCAAGTTATTCTACGTTTAATAGTGTCTTTCTGTGTAATTGGAAACTGGAAGGCAAATGCACTGCAGAAACCCGAATTCTGCAGACCGAGCAGTAATGAAACAAAACCTTTTTTTTTTTCATTCTAGGTACAAAACTTAGCAGAATGAGATTTCTTAGTCTGCCAGAAATAGTAAGAAATGAAGAAGTAAGGGAGGGAAAATATCTGAACAAAAACAAATGGAGAAACAGCCTCATTCTGTGGTAGAACCTGGTTTTGCATTAAGCAAGAGGCAACTTTTGACTTTAATGGGAGCTAGACCTTACTTCTCATCAGAGCTGCATATGCTGGGCCCATGACCACTTGTCTTCTACCCACATAACTCTAGCTTACTCTCAAATTAATATTCTGCTTGATTAACTATTGGTTAATTTTCTTCTAGGGATTTCTCTTACCAGAGAGGAAGACAACATGTGTTGCCTAACCCATGTCCCATCATTACATGGGAAGACTCCAAGTCCACATGGAAGAAAAAAACATGTTTGGGCCTTCACAGAGCCCCAGACGTCAGCTGCTGTCCCTCCTTTGGAAAGAGTATAGATGGAGGCCTTGGGAGTACAGACTTTGAAATTATGTTAGACATATGTTTAACAGGCAGTAAATTCATAATTATATAATGAACACACAGTGCTAGGAAAAGCTGAGAAAGATGCAGCGCACTCTGAGAGAACCAGTCCTATGACAAGGGTGATGTGTGTCAATGACTCAGCTGTTGGTGCTGGGAGTATGAACCTACCTTCTGCATGAGGATTGACAGAGAAGGTGTAGATTCTTCTCCATACATTATTTATGAAGACGGATGCACAGAAAATGCTGCAACACTGGAAAGCAAGTCTAAGATACCATGTGTAAAGAAATTAGCTGAAAGAGCAATGTCTGGAGGGAAAAGGACTTTGGAAGAATAAAGAATGGAGAGTAAAGGCAAAAACTGAAATGGAAAAGTTGTGGTAGCAAAGGTTTTGTAATTTCTGAAATAGTAATAGTGACCATTTTCATAATAGCTGTTTATGTTTACTAAATAGATGAATAAAAGAAGTGACCAACTAGATGCCAATAAAGACTGATAAAGTAAATGGTTAAGGATAACATTTTCTTTATATTTACTTGAATAACTACAAATATAGCAACCATACTTAATGACCAGATATAGAGATAATACAGTGCGATTACATTCTCTCTATGTAAGGAAACAAACACTGTTAATTGTAAGGATAGCTGGGGTTTCCTGAAAACTGCATTGTTATTTTCATTACATGAGGAGAAATTTGGATGCTGCTGAAGTATTTTTTTCCTCTGAAAGGACTATTCTGAAAAAATACAAACAAGTTTGAATTTTTACAAGACATGTTTCCCAAATCCCTGTTCCTACAAAATTGATTCAGGCTAATGTAACCAAATAATACTGCAGTAACTATGAACACAAAAACATCTGTGTATTTCTCATCACTTCTTAACTAATGCAAGTATTTTTTTCATTGCTTATGACTAATTGTTTTTGTGTCAAAAGCAGTAGACGGGAAAATTGGTGTTTCTCCCAAACATATCATTACAGTCACTAAAGTAATGACAAATACATCAGATATTTTTAGGTTATCATTTTTTGTCAGGGAAAATAGTAACCTTTTTGAATAAACTGGAAATCATTGTTGCTTCCACTGGGATTCACACTGCATGCACTAATTATGGTGATTTCTTTTGGTATTGACAAAGTTACGGCAAAGTAATTTCATGGAAGCTCCATTAAAATTTGCAGTGGGGCAGGTTGTCCTGGGGCCAGAAACTTGTCTTTCAGCTGTGCCATGCTGTATTTCCCCTCATGGGGCTCCAGAAGGAGGATAAACTGAGCTGAGGGGATGTAATTCCCATTCCTCAGCAATCCCCTGGGGTTGCCTTCCTGGGTCCTGTGCCCTAGGGGCCCATGGCAGGAGAAGGAAGGGTGGTCTGAGGCTGGGGGAGAAGCCAGGAACAGCTCTTGCCCTGTTGCAGGGCTTTGGGGCATCTTCAGGAGCAGCACTGCATGCACAGGAGCGCTCAGGAGCTGCCAAAACATAATAACTTAATGTATAGGGAAATCCTCAGGAAATTAATCTGCATTAACTAGAGGTAAGTGTGTAAAATACCTCATTAAACCACAGCAGACTGCAGTACACAGATATTCACTAGACTACCAATGAACCAAATTAAGGCTTTCTCACTTCCACTTGGGGCAGTATCAGTGCAGTCTGAGGAATGCAAATATCAAGCATGGTGCTTGAGTCCTCCTTCATTTTCCTCAGCCACAATGTCAACTTCAGGATTTCCTACCACAACATGTCCTGGTGACATGCTGCCACAACTGTTTGTGGGGCTGAGCAAGTAATCCTGATAGGAACTGCTTTAGGTGGAAAATAAAACCTTCCCTCTTTTCATGAAAGCTTACTTTTATTTTGGATCAATTAACTAACATAATTTTACCCTGTGGCCTTAAAAGCAGATGGAGAGGCATAACTGAGAAGCTGATGGGGAGCAGGAGTGGATGGCTGAAGTCTGATGGGAATGTTTGAGCCACTGTTGCCACAGAAATAAAACTCTGTGGTACTTGGCTATCAGTTGCCTGATATCATCTTCTCCCTCAGAGTGGATTGGTGATGATCTGTGCTTTGAAGATGTTAAAATGCTCAGATACTATCCTACTATGGACATTGGACCTAGTTTATGCAGTGAGAAACTTCCATGGAAGCAACAGCCTTGGTGTCTTCTCTTAACTATGGCTCTCAGAACCACCTAAAACAACTTCCTGGCTTTTGGGTTTTTTTAAATGTGGAAATTCCCAGGAAGAGCAGGGCAGGGGAAGGAAGGGAAGGGAAGGGTAAGTCCTTTCCTAACACCACCTTTCACTTTCCTGGGATGTTAAGAGGATCATCTACACAAACACACCTGACTTGCTAGGAATAGAGTTACTACTGCAATGATTTCCCTGCTTGAATCCTCCTCCTCATTATTTTTTATTTGTGTTGAAATCTGTTTGTTTTGTACAGAGTTCTGTAAAGGCAGTTCTGCTCCTCACAGCATCCTGAGGGGACTACTGTGTGAAATATCCCAGGTGGGAATAAGTAATGTTGCCAGTCAAAAGCAGCTGAATATTCAAAACTAGGAATATTTGATGATGTATAAAATTTCCAAAGACAGTCATAGGAGAAACAACATTTTCTCTTATTCTCCATAAATGAAAAGATGTTGTTTTTCAAAGCTTTTTTCAGTTACTTTTTTCATTCTAAACCAGTAACTTCTTGCCTGATCTAGAGCAATAACTTTTATTTTGTAAGCAGAAAGCATTAAAAATATAAATCAATTAAGCTAATTATTTATTTAGACTATCTTGGCATTCACTGAAAACAGTCTCTCAGATGTTTATTAAATTCATATCACAGCCTTATACTTTATGACTTTCAAAGCTTAATGGGCTGAGATGAGGTTAACAAGTATTGTGAAATTTTGTCCATTAACTAAAAGGCAATTCTGGAACAAAAAAAGCTATAATACATGTTTAAAAAGCCTGGAAGATGTGGAATGCTTCCTCTGTTAAAAAAAATAAAAATAAAAAATACATTGAGGAAAATGTCTCCATGGTCATATTATCTAAAAATCAAAATTCCTGTGTAAGTCATTCCACAGTTATAAACCACTAGCATGAATATATCAGCCTGTTCTTAAAATACATCACGGATCAAAACTCAGTGTTATTTTCCTGAAGGCACTGAGTTTCTGAATGAAATGGTCATAACCAAAGTATTTATGTTTGCTTACTTTTTTTAGACCAGAATGGTTCCAGTTGCAGGGCAGGACAGTGATCAGAAAATAAGGATGGATTTCACTACAGTAGACAGAATTAAACTGAGCTACTGATTCAGCTTAATTTAGCCGAAAGAGATTACTTTTTGAATAGTGAAATGTGTTGCAAATTGATTAATACTCACTTCCCTGAAGCTTTATTTCTTTCATCTCTGTTCAGTATTTGGAAGATCAGGATGGGGTTTTTCTTTCTCCCCTGCTGAAGAAGAAGGTCCATATTAAAGAGTTCCTTTTGTGATCACCAAACAGTTGTGTTTTGCAAACTGATCTCCTTTGCTACATTAGCCACTATACCTCTATGGCCATTGGAGACCACAGGAGATTTCCCATCTCTAGACCCAACATTAAATGTCTAAATTCTTCAGCTAGCATTGATCCCTGGGAAACCCTGTGGACTCACTTCTGTGGGCAGAGCAGGATCCACAGGGGATCCTGCAGAGTGTGGTATCTGGATATCATGGAGCCGTGCAAAGCTCTTTGAAAGACAACCTGGAAATTTTTTGTTTTCTTTTGTTTTGCTTTTATACAAAACTGCCTGTCTTTTCTTTTTTTTTCATAGGCTCAGTCAGGATCACTGTGTTCCCAGAAAAATAAGCCTATATGCATCAACTAGCACTCAGATCCAGGAGGAGTTGCAAGAGGATCAGCATCAGCCTGTGAAAAGCAGGTATCAACTCAGAGACCTTTAAATATGTGAATAATCTCAAATTCAATATTCCTTTGCTGCACCAAATTGTGACAACTAATGGGGAAGAACCTCTGCACAATACTTGGGGATGTTTCATGACTTTCAGTAGTGAAACCTAAGGAGACAGACTCTTAAATCACAAGGCTTCTGAAGATGCCACAGTCATGCTGGGAAGTGGTAATACAAAATTAGTAGAAAGGATAGCTCCGGATCCCTTTCGGAGGTGTGCAAAGACTGCTTTACAGAGCTTCACAGCTGCACTCCACCTGTTCTTGCCATTTGCTGAATCTCTCACTCAGATACAGGTCTGTGCCATTCCATTGAGGACCAAGGTTTTGGTCTACTGGGTTAAAAGGCAGCCAAGAAATGTAAATCTATTGCCAGTAGACTAAAATCCACTGTGCAAGGTTTGGCACCTCACTGGGAGGTCATCAGCATGTACCTTGCTACCTATAGTCAAGTGTCTTCACAGCTTCAGAAAGGCACTGTATTAGAGAAGAACATCTGAATGAAACCTTGGCACTGCTGAAGTATGAGAACTGTTTTATACACAACACTGCTTTGTTTGTTTGAGGTCAGTCAAAAGGGCTTGGTAATTTTATGCTTAGATGGTAACATGAAGAGAATGACAAGGCCAAAAAGCTTAATGGTAGTTAATTCAAGAGCACATTTAAGACTAGGTAAAAGACAGTGTTTAGACATGTAAGTGGATAGATCAATTTCCTGGAGGAGGTAGAATTATTACAGTATCAGAAAATAAGTGTATTTTGAAATAATATTTCAAAAATGTCTGCTCTGGGACACAAGGAACATTTATATGTTGTTCTTAATCTTTTTTATATTTCATATTGTAAACCAACTCTCCACATCAATTTTCTTGCAATTACATTTAGTGCCTTCTCTTTTTTTTTGTGTCATGAATAATAAACTCTTTCAATATTCCTCATACTTTCGCTGGGCATAAAGACAATTCAAAGCCCTTTTGCTGTCTGTAGCCGAAGACATATTTTCTTCAGCGCTGCTTGCTCAGTGACTGGTGTCCCAGTATACAGCAGGGTTATGAGCTACAATTTGTCATCACAGGCACAGACTTCGCACAGCAAATAGAAATTGCCAAGTTTTCTGACATTCATGAGGCACTGCAGAGATGTGCATGTATGGTATCCTTTTATATGTACAACCTCCATTTTAAAGACAGGAGACATACGTGTTGCCAGATGAGCTGAAATTATATAGAAAGGGTGACTGGCACAGCCAGCGTCAGACAGAAGTCCCGAGTCCTCAGCCTACCTAACAACTAGAATATAACCTGCCCTGTAGTGATGGGGGCAGGTTATATTGTTTAGATAGGTGCAGCAATTTGAAATAATAACATGAAGTGTCTAAAGACTATGTTGTCATCAGGTTAAATGCAGCCAAATGGAGACTCACTTCAGCGGGGTTACTCTGTCTGTGCCATCAGGGGACACTGCCCTCACTGCATTGCACAGCTCCTGAATCAATTTAACTGAGTGTTCTATGTAAAAAGTCGTAATTCTGGCATTGCTAGATAGCTGCAAGAACAGTGCCACCAATCATAATAAACAAACTGTCTCGCTCAGCTTAAAGATGCCATTGTATTTTCTTTTCATTGTTGCTGAGAGCAGAGGGAAAGCAGGAACACCTGAAGCCTGGATAGAACAGAGGCAGCAAGAAGAAGTCTCTCTCCTAGAGGGAAATGAGAAGTGTAAATTACACCTTTTCAGTTTATTAAGTTCTAATTAAAGGTTGCAAACCTGGCATACTTCTACCAGATACGTAGTGCCAGGGAAGCAGCCACATGTGTGTTCAGGGGTTGATTGCTACCCTGTGATTATAGAGAATCCAAACAAACTTTTTGGGTACTGCTGTCATTTGAATAACAGATCGTCACATGACTTGTTGCAGCAATGCATTATTCACAAGTGGGTATTGTCCAAGAAAGATGCGTGACTGCTTCAGAGAGCTCATGTGATGCCCATACAGCATGCCTGTGCACTGGGAGCCTCATGAAATTCTGACTGACCTCAGGAGATGGAAGGTCCCAGAAGCAGTGGGAATGAGCTGGTTCCTGGTATGTTCAGGCAGGATAGTCTTGACTCTGAATAAAGCTATCACCACTGGATATACTATAAATCTTGATCCAGCTCTAGGTGAAAAATACATGTGAGGAAGGTTTCTTCTGCTGAAGGTTTCTTCTGGTTTTCTTCTGCAGAGAAGCAGCAAGCTACAGCACATCTGCAACTTGGCTGCCAGCACATTTCTTACTGCTATCAAAGCAAAGTGGGGTTTAAGGAAGGGACCATAAGAGGACACTGAGATATCTCTAAGTGGTTACAGGGAGTGTCCTCCAAGCAGGAAAGTAGGAAGAACCTGGTGTGAAAATTAGTGACAGAGGATAACGTTACAAGTCAAGATGAAGCAAAAGGTTCCTTCCTGATACCTAATGAGAGAGGAAAGTTTGTTAGATGATGGAGAACAGTAGAGATAGAGAAGGACAATAACCACTGAGAAGCTGCACCAGAAAGGGCAAGCATCCTGTTCTGGGGAAGAGGGAGGGAAGTGGGAAGCCATTGAGGAGACCAGCATGGAGAGATATCTCTGCAGCCTTGCTCTGCCTGGGCTTGCTGAGACCAAAGACGAACATGCTACAGAGCCTGAGATTTGAGATGATGACAGTCTAAACAGGAGTTTAATCTAAAAGTCCAGCCTAGCTGTCTGAAACCAATCTAATCGTGCACTAAAATGTTTTCCTCCCACATTGAGGAGAGAAGGAAACAATAGCAACATAGCCAAAGATGTTTTAGTGGCAGTTGAACAAATCTAAGATCAAAGGTGGCTAACTGTGTCATGCACCATATGATCTGCAAGTTTCAAATGCAGAAGCTGACTTATGTTTGGCTGTTCTTACTGTGACTTGCTTTGTGCAGTTGCTGTGTGTTGCTTTACAAAGGCAGCTTAGTTTAAACAATATATTGCCCATACTCTGTGGTTATTTAAAATGAGCATTTACCAGACAGAGGAAGAAGCATGAGGGAGGTTCCTGCTAAATCCTATACCAGATAAACCCCAGCTATCTGAGCATCTTCAGCATAATTTTAAATAATCCCCTTGACTGAACTGCAAAATAGAAGAAAGGTTAGGTTTACTGATATTCTTTCAATGTTTAAAATATTTTTCTTTCCCTCCCTTAAGTTGCATTAGCAAATGCTAAAATTATTCCTTCATTTGTGACTTATGGCAGCATTTGTATTGACAGTTTTTTAAGTTTACTGGCAAAATAATTAAAAAAATACACAGGAACTCACCTCTGCTCCACTTTTAAGATGTTTCAAACTGTTTTCTCTTTCTTTTAAAGCTGAAAGCATTTGTAAAAAAAAAAAAAAAGTTTGAGAAGAAGAGAAATTTGCTCCTGGTTTTATACTTGCATAATACCAGAAGGAGAATGGTTATGCTGAAAAGCTTAACAACAGTTAATATAGCATCATTATTTAACTGAAGTATACAGCACTATTTAGAGATAAAAGAAGACAGACATTTTCAGAGAGAGCATGTTCTGGGAAAGTAAGACTAAGAAATGCAAAACCACAGTGCATGCTTCCCTTAACAGCTGAACTGCAAAAATACATCTCACTAACATTGCAGACCCCAAGGCATCGTATACATACCTCTAAATTAGCTTTATAGTTAACCAAATTATAGTGGTGGGCATCATAAAGCTGTTCTTTGGGAGGGAACACAGCAAGGACAGCTGACCAAAGTGAGTTGTCCATACTGTATGACATGTCCAGTATATAAACTGGGGAGGAGCTGGCCAGGGAACATCACAGCTTGGGGGTTGGTTGGGCATCGGTCAGAGGGTGGTGAGCAATTGTATTGTACATCACTTGTTTTGTATATTCTATCAGTATTATTATTTCCCTCTCCTTTTCTGTCCTATTAAACTGTCTTTATCTCAACCCATTGGTTTTACTTTAGTTTTTTTCCTGATTCTTTCCCCCATCCCACTGTGAGGAGACTGACTTATGAATGGATAAGAAAAGAAACTTCCTCTTAAAGGGAAGACACATAAACACAGCTGATGCAGAAACACAGAGCAACACTTCTCATATAGACTTCCAGCATCTGGAGGTATTTGCATTATTCTTGGAGCTGGTCCTGACCATGACATATCAGGTTACTTGCAGCAGCTGGAATCAACTAGTGTACAATAGTATGATAAGCAGTATTTAAAACATCATATATGTCAGCCAGTATTATGAAATAAGTTTTACAACAGGACCTACTGCATTCTTTTTCTGCAGTGTTCAATTACTATTTCAACTGGTAGCAGTGTGGAGCTGATCAGATAATGTCTTTGTACTGGCTGGACTTTGATCCTGGGAACTCCCTGCAACAACATAATACTCCAAGGAGATATACTGATATACATGAATAAGAGCATAGCAACTTCCACTTTTTAATGGTGCTAGGAAATTTTCAATGAAGATAATAAACCTTCATACAGAAACTTGAAAATAATTCTGTATATAAGCTTTCTCTCATTTTTTTAAAAGGAGGTTTGTGAGGACAAACTCACAGGAGCTGAGGTAGTTTCTTCCAATGGGAAAATCAACACAGAGCAACACAGAGATTAAAGCTCTGAAAAGCAAAGTATATATTTGGTTTTGGTTCAGAGCATTACTGAAAAGAGTTAGGACTGTTTGACATGTGATCTGTACACTGCATGGGCTAGTCTAGAATAGGCTTTGCCATTTAGGAGGGCTATGAAGATGGTGAAGGGTCTGGAGGGGAAGCCCTGTGAAGAGTGGCTGAGGTCACTTGGTTTGTTCAGCCTGGAGAAGAGAAGACTTAGGGAAAACCTCATTGCCATCTTCTCATAAGAGGCTGCAGAGGAGCAGACACCATCTCTTTTGTAGATAGTGATAGGACTAGAAGTGATGGTTTGAAGTTGAGTCACAAGATATTTGGGTTAGAGATCAGGAAAATGGTTTTTCACCCAGAGAGTGGTTGGGCTCTGGAACAACTTCCCCAAGGAGGTGGTCACAGTGCCAAGCCTGATAGAATTGAAGAAGCTCTTGGACATCACTCTCTGGCACATGGTGTGATTCTTGGGGTGTCCTGCATAGGTTAGGATCTGGACTAGATCATCCTTGTGGGTCTCTTCCAGCTCAGAATATTCTATGATTCTATGGTTTTGAAGTTTGCAACAAGATGCTGGAAACTGCACCCGTTTTCTCAGCCTCCAGCTGCTCCTGTAGCTTCCTTTGCCCACACCTGCTTCCCTACTGCTGCAGGTCTCATGGTCCTTGTGCCAGGACATCTTCATTCAGGCTCACCATGAAGTGTTTGGAAATTTCTATATTTCCCCTTCAAGGCAAATAACAGCAAACTAAGCTTCAACCAGACTGCTAGGGCAGTAAGCAAATGGCAGTGCTTCTTTGGATTCCTCACACAGGGTTTATTGCTGAGTAAAGCTGGTTGTCAGTGCTACAACCTTCATGAGAACAAAATGTCATGTGAAAAAAAAAAAAGCGTGCTTAAGTAGAACCAAAGTTTTACAGAGACAACCTGGCCTACAGAGAGACCCTCTCAGGGTTGGACACAACTCTTTAGTGCTTAGTCCTTTATGCTGCTTTGCAGAAGTCAGCAAGCCTGGTAACCCTTGCTCTTTAAAATAGATTAATGTTGAAGCCTGGGGGAGAACAACCTCAGCCCTGTCCAGGCATGAAGATGAGCTAGCCCAGACACATGACAGAAAGTTCACACTTCCAGCCCAGCTGTGGGAACATTGGCATTACACGATCCCATAGAAACTAGAAGTAGCACAGACAGACAATACATGATCAGACCTGGTGCAGAGTTAACTCACTGGTGCAGAGTAAACTCAGTACTTTTTGAGCAAGTTTGAACTAATGAGTGTGTTATACAGACGTGCTGGTGCCCAATGCCATTTTGATCTGGCTCCAGGAACCTGCTAAACACCCTTATTGTGTGGTCCAGCCACAGCTTTAGGTGCCTGAGGAGTTTGTGTGTCCCACTCCCGAAGAACAGCTGGGCAGCTCAGAAAGGGAAAGCAGGCAGAGCATAAGAACACCAAATAGGCTCAAAAATGGTTACATTTCAGATGTGCTTGATGTTCCTGCTGTCAGTTATATAAATGTAGCAGTGTTATTATTGTCGGGCAGGCTATTTTAAGACAGACAGGCTAACAGAGCTGGATTTCAACATTTATTTAGATTCTTACTTTTGACATTGTATGTGTTAGATCTTTTTTTTTGTTATAGTGGCTTGACTAGAATTAGTGTCTAGCACATATTCCCCAGGGAAGGATGCCAAGCTGAACTGTGAAGTACACCTGTTATTTCACACTATTCTACTGTTACTTGGAGTGAATTCCTGCTCAAGATTTTCCAAAACATGTTAATCAGATGGAGTCTGTCATCCTCCACGATTTTTAAGAGCCAGCCTGCAGAGATGTCAAACTGGGCAATGAAAACTTGTGATCACCTGTTCAAAGACTTGTCTCTAACTTCTTTCAACACCCTTCTCAGTAAAATAATGGAACTTAGGCTCCTTGATAAAATGATTTGAAGTCCGTGGGCAAAAGTACCAGAAAGCAATGTTTAAATATATAAGACTTAGCTCTCACTGCAGAATTTTCTTCTTGTGATTGCTATGCTGTCCCAAGTAGCTTGTCATCATTGTTTTGTTCTCCAGTTCTTTCTTGCATTTAACATGTTTTCCACTGTATTTGAGATTCAAAACGTCCTTACAGTGGCTTTTTTTCAAGGACATGAATAATTTAAACTCCCTGAGAACTGAACTCCTTTTGTTACTTATTCTCAGCCCCATGTAAAGGACTTTCTTAGGAAGTATTTTCCTTTTTCATTTGTCTCTTCCTGTAGTCTGTATTTTCCTGCTTCCATGTCCTCTCTTGCTTTTTAATGCTGTGGAGATCATCTGAAGACAGCAATAACCTACAAAATTTTTTCACTGCTACCATTTCTTCTTCAAAGAAGCCTTGCTATGGCCACTCTAGTTTCTGTTAGCAGAGAAACCTTTTGAAATGCATGAGACTCCACAGCATGGTCACAGTAATGATGAGCATATTGTTTAAATGAGTTTGTTTAAACTGTTGACAGTGACTATATAATTAAAGAGTGAGAAGGTATGGAGTTTGTTTGTCTTGTAGAGAAAGGTTAGCCACACATTGGCTTCTGCTTTACTGCAAATTAGGTCAGTTGTAGCCCTCTGTCTCAGCCTGTGACTGCCTTGTTACTGCTACCCAGAGGGAATTGGCTCTTGCACCTCAGCATAGCCTCAGTATGTGCATGCTGACCTGTGACTGTCTAACTGTAGACTGAATGTGAGGTTACCCAGACAGTGTGATGCCTCCCAGAGTGACTGCAGGACATCTGGGCTAGGAGGCTGCCCACTGACCTTAGAGTCTGACAGAGATAGAACAAACTAAGAGGTAAATTGGTCCATTCAGGGGGTTGTCATCATTCAAGAAAAAAGGTAAAAGATAAAAATACCTTCCCTAGGCACTCAAAAGCCACAGGGTGAGCCCAAAGTGGGGAGTGTGAGGCTTCATTGCCCAGGCAAGCTCCTGGGCAGGTGCTTCAGCTTCTCGGACCAGCGTCCTGCCAGCAGCTACTCTGCTCCATGCAGGGGCAGGCAGATGATGGCAACAAGAGATCGTGGCCAGAGATGTAGTTAAAAGATGTTTTACTTGAGGATGAGCCTTCGGTTGCTGGACAACAAAAAACCCCTCCAAGCAGTGAGAGATCACCATGGCCTCATGCCAATGAAAGTGAAGGCCCATGGAGTAGGTCCAGGGATAAGTAATTTCCATCAGAGTAACGCAAATAGAGCAAAGAAATGAGTCAGTCTGTTTCATCCTTTCTGAAAGCACACAAAATGACTCAGTTACTCTGTCAGGTAATCCTGGCCTGGATAGAATTAAGTTTGTTAGCCCCTTCAGTAAAGCAGCATTAGCTAAAATGAGAGCGCATTATATTCAATCTATCAAGCTAATCTGCTGTGCTAATGCGATAATCTTGGGAAGACAATTTGTGGGAGATCTCTCAGAAGCTGGGTTTTAGTTTTTCTTTTCTTTTTGGCCTTTTTGGAAGAGTTCTAGTACAAATAAATGAAACATTCAAGAACTGAAAAGTTATTGGAATACAAAAGGATTGATATACAACAGTACAGGTCCATCTATGGAAGGACAAAGAACTTCATGGTTGAAAATAAGCATTTTGTTACTGTTGTGGAAATGCCTTTTTTATACTGTGTTTCAAAATATAGCCAGGGAAGATTAGACAAGTGTGGTAATAAAACAGGAAAATACTTGAGGTTTTATATGAGAGTGATGCAGATTAAACACCCTCTAGATTGCTCCTGCAGGTTAGCCTTTCCACAGCATCTGTTCTGCCCTGTCATACCTGAGAAAGCAAACTTCAGATTTGGGGGTCATAGAGTTTGGATCAAGCCTGGAGGATCACAGCGTACAAAATTATCTGTAACAAAACACAAAGGCATTTTGAGTTAGATGAAATGCGAAGGGAACCAGTTTCATGACAAAATGAACTGTGGGGATGTGAATACTTCACCTATCATCAGGCTTTGCCACAGGCAGGCAAATGCTGTGATACACTTGGGAGAATCAAGTGATCTATTGGGTACTTAATGCTTGTCTAATACTTTCTGAAATCTGCAGATATGGGTAGATTTCCTCCCACTTAAGCTTTTCAAGGTAAGAAACATGCAATGGTCTACACCTGCTGCTTGGGATGATGGGGAGTGACCCAGGATCCCAGGGTGGTTCAGCCCTGATACTGCAGAACATCTCCATCTTCATGGGCATCTTCATTTCCCCACTCTCTGTGGAGGAACCTCAGACAATAAGTTAAACCTCAGAGCCCATCTTTTGGAGGGCTAGAAATAGCCTGGCTGAATCAACCCTTCCATGAATAACTGAAACTGGGACCACCTCACATGGCTTTTGTTACCTAAAAATTAGATGCCCGGTCTAAGGCAGGTGACTTCCTCTTCTAGCTAATACAATGAAGTAAATGCTTACAGAGGCTGATTTATCTGTTGTGAGTTGGTAATACAAATTACCCTCTGGCAACACCAGCTCCTCTCCAGAAGAGAGAAAAGAAGTCTAGGGTGAGCTGCAGATGCTCTGTCTTGTCAGCTCCTTACAGTCTTGTGTAGGTACTGGGATTTTCTTATTATGGCAGAGCTCCATACTGGTGTTGCTGCAGAACACAACTGACCACATGAACAGAAAGACACTTTGATCATTGTGCTTCAGTCAGATCACTTAAGCTAATGTATTTCTGTTTGAAGGAATGTCTCTAATACCACATGCTATGTACTGTATGTAATGGGGTGGAAAAGTCTGTCTGCACTGTAATCACCTTGGACATTCAATGATAGTACAGCTGTAGGTGCTCTATACATGTAGCCTACAGTGTTCATGAATCTGAGTAGATGGATGTGTGAAAATACTTATATTTTATTAACCAGTGGTATCTGGAGCTTGTTGAATTTTTTATTCTCATTAAACATGCAAGAACACTATGTACTGTGGTGTGATTTGAAAGCATAATTTAGAGGGGGAAAATTTTTTATATTTGATGAGGGTTGTTTGTTGCCATTCTTGCCTAGAGTTTATTAAATCAAATTTGTTTGTAAAACCAGCCACATCTAAGATGAGGATGTAACACTGCATTTTCAGATATTTTTTCCAAAAGCAATACTAATCATGTATTTACAAAATTTTTTTAAAGACTTGTCAGTTTTTATGAATCAGCTAAAGGTTATGTTTCTGACAAAAAGAGTCTACAAAGTATAAATCTTGACAAGTAATTCCTTGTATAATGTATTGAGCAGGTCAGAGTAATTATAATAAATGTAGAAGGTGATTTAGGTAAAAACCCATGGGTTGACATAAGGAGAGTTTAATAGGACAACACAAAGAGAGAAGGAACCACAGTAATAACAATAATGCTAATGAAAGAATATTTCAAAACAAGTTATGTACAATGCAACTGCTCATCCCACAGAACCTGCTACCATCCTTATCACTTGAATTGTGTGTACTTCCCTTGGCCAGCTCCAACCTCAGGTATACTGGGCATGACCCAGTATGGGAACAAATATCTCTTTGGCTCCTTGGGTTTGGCTATCCTTTCTGTGACGCCCCACAGTTTCTTGTGAAAATTAACCCTATACTAGCTAAACCCAGGACAACTACCTGCTCAGATTTTTGCAGAGAAAATTCAATTCACAGCTGCCCTTATGATTTCAAAGGTTATCTATTTGTATCCCACACTCTTTATCTCCCCACTCACCTGAACTTCACCGCTGCTCCACCACATTCTTCTGCAATGAAATCCAGCAGAAAATTTCCTAGGGCTATATTAATTTTGATATAATCCCATCAGCTGCACTCAATCACATACTGCTCCAGACACCCTAAAAAAGCCATTTCTTCTATACACAAGTTTTATCAGGTCACTTATTAGTGAACTTTACTTTAAGATGAATATGTTCACCAAGAAGAAAGAAGGTTATGAATATTAATAGCACAGTGTATAATTGCAGTGTTTAGTGTGAAATTCAAAACACAGATACAGATATGCTCCATAAAGCTCTTGCTCCTGCAAAGTCCACTGAAGTAGAAAATCATTTTGAAGCTAAGCAAGCATGATGAAATAAAATCCCTTGACTGATACCCTGGATTTTTAAACTTGCTTAAGTTTCATATGACTTAGTCAAGAAATTTTCTACAGTTTACAAAGCAGTAACAACAACATAGGTGAAAAATATAACCTAATATTTCAAAGGTCTTTTAATTTGTCAGGAAAATATATCACTGTATGTCATATTTTTATAATGCATTAACATTTGTGACTTTTGTTTTGTTTGCGGGATGAACTACATTATTTAAACTACATGAGAACAGCAGTATCACTACTCTTCTGGTGAAGAACTTAAAAAACATTAGGAAGATTGGTTAAATTTTTATTGACAGGATTTTTATTAGAAGAAATTGGGAATTAAAGTGGAGAGGAAGGGAGAAAAACCTCTATTTTCTTTCCCTTTCCCTTTTAAAAAGATAGAAAAAGAATAAAGTGTAAAATCCAAGGACTATGGAAGCAAATACCATAGCTGTATACTTTTTGGTGGAAATTCTGTGTGTATTACCATGAAGTGGTTGCAGCATTCACTATGGCAAACCTTAACATGGAAAACTGCTGGTTGGTGTGCACAGCTAGAGAGGAGATGGACAGCTCAGATGTGGAGGGTCTACCTCTATTTTGAGACTAAGGAAGGTGTCCTGGGCCAGACAAGTATGTATATTTTGTCCCAGGATTCAACCATAGGATGATGCTGCCTACTCACCACACATGCCTGGTCTTGGTGGGGTCAGGCAGCAGCAAGTGTGGAAGGCAGCACCTGTGAATTTCATCTCATGTCCTCCCAAGATGTCACACTGCAGATCAGTCAGCTGTGCTCCATGCTCTCACTTGGCAAGTGAGCCCTTAAATCTGACATGACAGATGACATTTTCATGTTTCTAAACTCTGCTTTGTCTTTGCCATACCTTCACTGATGCCCTGAATGTGGGCTTATCAAAGGTTTTTCGTGCTAGCACCAAGGTGTTGCCATCAAGCACTGGTGACTATAGACTGTGTCAGGGACAGCCAAATTTAGCTATGTTTATCTAGTGTGCTGCATGAGGAGGTGTGTGTATTTGTCATTCCCATGCTGTAATGTGTGCTGTCAGAGCATTAGCAGTGTGAACATTTTTGTGGTGGCAACTTTCATGAGGAGATATTAGAAGAGATCCACGTGACAGAATGTAAAGAGCAGTTAAGAGCTGGCTGGGTGCCTGAAATTATCTCACTAATGCTTTCCACTATAATGTGGTAATCACAGGGGACTTGGGTTATTTACAGCTGACTGGGTGGGGAGTCACAGAAATTGTTTTATCTGCACAGGGAAATGTACTTGGGCTCTTTCTGGTCTTGAGATTCCCAAAGAACATGAAAAAGAACTAATCTGAACATAAATGGCTAAGGACTGACAAGCAAGTTGTTTTGAGGCAATTGGTGTGTTTTAGCAGCTAGAGGCAGTGGCTCTGTGCTCTCAGAATTGAGCTGGAAAGCCCAAATCCACCCCAAATCTTCTCAGTTTGCACCTCCTGCCTTATATCCTGCTAGCACTCTTGTAGAAGGGAAAGCAGCACATACAGAGGCAGAAAGCCTGCTTGGATACCTGTTCAGCATGGATACCCACCACCATTTGAAGGACATGCCCATAGTTACTGAAATCCCTGGAAAGCCATAGGAGACAGGGATGGTGGCTCTGATGTTCAGCAGCATTATCTCTCTTCTGTGCGACCATGTGCACTCTCAGGCTGTTAAGAGGGATGTGAAATGAAGCGGCAGGGACACCTTGCTCTGTATTTGTACCTCATAAGGAGAAGGTAACACAGATTTGGTTCCCCTAGCCCTGTATGCTGTGAGAAGTCCATCTCAGCACACACGTTGCAGTCTCTGGTGGCTAGTGAAATATAGAGAGGGCCACTAGAGGGCTCAGAAACTGCTACTGAAAAGACACCCAAATCCCGTATATTGCCGTGTGTTGCAGCTCAGTCATCAGAGCAGCGTTCACCTGTGTGATTTACTGTGGTGTTTACTTCATTGGCCACTACAAGGAGTAAACAACAACTGCAAAATATCTTCCTATGGGTTTGACAAATCAGTCTATTTATTCAGCAGCACATCTCAGCATCATCAAGTCCTATTTGCAAGTCCAGGACATTAATCGTCACTGAAACTGAGTGTCTGGCAGTTGAAAGCAATTACTAAAGGAGTGAATTAATTCCAAAGTGCCACCTACAAGGAATTTCCCATTTTGGAAATGTTTTTACTTTCATCTTACTGGAAAAAAAATGTTAACAATATACTGAATACTTCAAAGGTAATATAATAAGTAAACATGTCACAGATTCAGGTTATTATGTGTACAGCTTATTTGTTTCTAGATTACTGAATGAAGGTACAAGCTGTTGCTCATGTTGAATTTTCTGATTCCTGTAAATTAATTTTTTTTAAGTATCACATGAAAAGTTGTTCAAAAACATTTTGGCTGAACTGTGTTCTGTCAGAAAATAATTTCATTAAAATACAAATATTTTGTAGGATTGTTTCAATTTCAGCTACAGAAGAAATGAAATAAAAGTCTGACATAAGATTTCATCATGTCAAATATTTATTTTTCATGTTGATTACTAGCCTAATGACTCCAATAAAACATCTCCACTGAATAACTACAAATAATTACTATAACAACTGCTTTTTTCTGGGTTACTTCCTGGGCCCTTATCTGCTTAGCTCTGACGTGTAATAATGTGTAGTAATATACTTCTAAAATGTAAATAATCTTTTACATAAGCAAACTGCATGGTCTCATGTTTTCCTTTTTATTTTCACTGTTTCTTAAGTTGTAAGTTTAAGGTACAGAAGTTACAGTTTATTATCTCATTGTCGGTTCTCTACCTACAAAATAAAGTATTGTTTAGGCATCACCAAATAGCTGCTTAATTTTGCAGATAGGGTGATTGTGTTCATTTGATTTCAAACATACTACTGTTTGTTGTATAGTTATGTATAACACTTTATTAAATCAAATGATACTGTAGAATTAATAAACATGCTGCCAGACACACAGTTCTTACCTCAGTCTAACAACGTTATATCAAAAGTAAACGTTTCTAGCTATGGGCTTTTGACACTTCTTTGTGTGCTCAGAAGTTTCTTTAGTTTTTGCAGCTGGCCTAACAAAACCACTATCTTTTTCTACAGGAGTTTGGACCATCAGGTTTAAAACTCTACCATGACAGGTATTTATTAAAACATTAATTCTTTCTGGCTTGGTGTCATTGGCTTGAAGTTTTAATTTAAAATATGTATTTTTGTGTGTTTTGGTTCACTATCATTAAAGTATCCATTCTAGTGTTTATATCCTCAAAGCAGTGTGCTATGGAATTTTATTTTCTTAGGCCTGGAAAGATTCTCCTTGTGTGTGTAAGTCAGGATTATAGCCCCTCACTGTTCACACCAGTGAATTACACTGTCCTTCCCATTACTAAATATTTCACTGAAGCAGCTCAACCTAAAAGTCTGTGACATAATATGAGTAACTGCCAGAACTTCAATACTGAAAAAAACTCCAAGTAAAATGCAGCACATACGAGGATTTAATCCTGGTGGAAAATGCCTATTGCATAGCTACAAGTTACTACACAAGAGGTGATGACTACAGGACTCTGCTGTGAGTTGTCATAATCAGAGGCTGACAGGGAGATAAGCACAGTGTGGAGAATAAGGCCCCTTCTGAGAGACACACTTCTTTTAGAGACAAATTTTGCAATTTCCGTCTAGTTTATCCCCAGATCAGCCAGTAAGTGCTGAAGAAAGTCACTGTCAACAAGTGACTTTCTTGTTGGTTTCAGGAGATAGAGACAGCCCCTGCTGGTGCCTTTCAGCATGCTGACAGGGCATTGATTCAACCCTCACTCAGAAGGAAATGTGTCACATAATGAGTCACCAGCACCACCACCCCTTACACCTCTGGTATAGTTATTTAGGTCTCCCTTCTGAGAGGGGACAGTGACCTCATCTTACCTGTGGTTCCTTGGGATGGTAAGAGCAACAGATGTCACCACTATGAGGCAAAAATACAGTGGAGACTGTTCAGCCACTATTCTGGAGTTCAACATTGGAAGCCCTTTGTACTTTTATGTTTTGGTTTGGTTTTTTTGTTTAGTTGGTTGGGTTTGTTTTGTTTTGTTTCTGTTTTAACAAGGATGGACAACTGCTCAGGTTTTCAAGAACTGAAAAACCAGGATAATATGTACAGAACATTGTGCCATTATCAGGATGATGAGCAATCATATTTATCTACACTTTAGACTATCTAATAGTGATCCACAGCTGAAGAAAAATTGGCAGATTCTGTCATTTTCTTTTTTTTTGTTTTTTAATGTTAAAAATATTACCACAAGGAAGAACCAGTTCACTTATAAAGAAAAGTGGAAATTAAGAAAGTTGGGCCATCAAAGTAAGCAGAGCATGTCCAAAGAATCTACACCTAAATAGCACTTTTCCGTGGAAGATCTAATGCAGAAAAAAATCCCTCTTTTTATTTCCATTTTCTAAATAAAAATTTCCCATTTGGACAAAGGTTTTGAGTTTTAATGAAACCAGGTGTCAGTCCCTATGGATCTGGGACAAGATGAGTTGTTCTGTACTAATATTGTCTTAACTGTAAGCCTGGAAAAGGAACAAAGGTTGTTGGACAGCTTGGGAAGAGATGTGTGGCTGTGGTGCAACCCTTGCCATACTCTGGTTAATTTAGAATAGGAAAAGAGGAAGAAAAATTAGGAAGAAAGGAAGAGGAACTTACATTTGTACAAGTGTCTTTTCAATGGAAAAGAGAATTTATTTGCAAAACCTCTTTCCTTCTGTACCCTCCCATTGTTTGAGCTATTCTCTATAAGGTTAGGAGGGATTGCCAATGGCCCTCTCCCCACTCCTCCTATAATCCATTTAGTCTCTCTGTTAGCAGGAGCAATACAACACCATAGCAGACATTAAGACCTAATGTTTACTGGTAAATCAAACAGGGCAGGTAGGGGCTTGAGCCCTCAATCAGCCATCCACACTGCTGAGTTATTGGTGTGGTTCCTGGCCTGTGACACCTGATACTCTTTGAGAAATGCCTGGCCATGACCTGGGGGTAGTATGTCCCCAGCATACATGCTGAGTGTGCCCACTCTGTGGCTTTGAAAAGTCAGGCTGGTGAAGGTGGGCTGTAGGGGTGCCAGTTGGCCTCAGAGATGTGGAAAGGCTCACTGGCCTGTCTTGTTTAGCCACATAGTTGCAGCTGAAGATGGTGTAAGTGGACAAGATGGTAAGCAGCAGGAGTGAAGCAGACCTCCTTCTGTGGTTGTAAGTCTGGGTGCTGCCCAACCCTTCTTTACCTCCTTGTTTTCAACATTCCCTAACTGGTCCTTTGTGACCAATATACTTTAATATATCTTTGCAAGGTGGTTTCTTCAGTACGATGAAACACTGTAAAATCACCCATTTGAATGCAAAATGTCTTATATTTTACACTGATTGGTTTTCTAGAATAACCACACAACTTCTTTCCTCACTTTTTCGCCACCTGAGAGCCAGGACTTCTTTTTTTTTTCCATCCTATGCTAATATTTTTAAGAATCAGCCTACCTTCTCTAGCCTGGCTATTCAGGAAACAGAAGAAAATATGGTAGGACACTGTCAAAGGCAAGATACTTCTCTAAAAGCTGATATTTCTGGTAGGAGAAAATCATAAAACCTTTTTTCCTTTGCATCTTTTACCAGAAGTGGATTATATTCTCCTGAGCATCTTAAATCTCTTCGAAAAGGCATCAAGCCTACTAATGGCACCTGAAAAATGAAAGCCACCCATAAGGTGCCATGCAACCTTTGCCTTGGCACTTCAAACCCCATCCTGTGTGCCAGAGAGCAACAACAGCTGATGTCTGAAAGATGGCTGGAGTCAAAGATCATAATCAGAAGTGCTGCTGTGCTGGCACCAGGCACCCTTGCAGAATTTAATCTCATGATTAAAAACACCCCACATAATCAACGGGTTGCATTGTGTAAGACAGAATTTCTGAAACATCAGCAGTTTGGTGATGTACTTTTATGAGACCTGTCATCAGCCAACAAGCATATAAAGGCTTTTGATTTTCTAATTGAAGGGGCAAATTTATCTTGATTCCCCATATGCTAAGTGAGGTTGATTAATGAAAGATATAGAGGATTAAAACTTTAGCTGATTCTAATTAAGATTAAATTATTCATTAGAAATAAATTATCTGACAAGTTGGCCATTATCCTGCTTCTGAGGCAATCAAACATTTTTAATCACATAACTATTTTGCAAGCTATTTCTAACTATTGACAGGACAAAAACATGTCAGAAGACAAACATGGAAACTTATGTTGTCTGTCCATCAACATAAGATGGATAAGACTCAAAAAGTTGGACAATCTTGAAAGTTTTCTTGTATGTCTGAAAAAATACATAGATACAACTTGCACATCATTGCACACAAGACTCATGTATACATTTTGTGTGCCTTGCTAAAAGACACCTGGATGTAAAGGAACTATTTTTCAATTAGAAGAGGGGCAGAGAGAGGCATTTACTACTATTCTCCATCATTCTGCAGAGTTGAGCCTGAGGACCTTAAGGTTGCAAACCTTAGGGCCTTTTCAGGCATTTCATGCAGTGCAACAACCACTTTTCCTTTAATAAGTTTCATCAGTTTTACACCCAGTAACACTTGCTCTGTCTGTACTGTCTCAAAGCTTCCTGCTGCTTTCAAAGAATCAGTCTAGCAAAAGCTTTCTGTATTTCCCACTAGAGGTACCTAAGAAAGCAATGCAACAAAACAGCTTGCCACAGTGCACAGTGGCATCCATGGGCCTTAGTGTACCTGTGGGATGTAGCCCTGTATTTGCTGGCCACCATCTGCAGCAACTACCTGACTGCTGCCCCCAGCTCCCCTTCAAGGTTCAGTAGCCACTCATCAGGTAAATCTGCAAGAGTTGCAAATTTGTTGGAGGTAACAGATATCCTGCTCAAACCGCCCCATGCCCCAGATACCTGAATACAGTGGTGCCTGTGATGGGGATGGAGCTATATATGCCCACATCATGGGATGCTCACCAAAACCCTTCCCAGTTTGGCACTGATGAGTTAAGCCTGGCACAAGCCCTTGCCAGTGGGCAGGGTACCATGTGAAGAGATGAAAAGCAGTGCAGCCATGCCAGGGATCTGGCCAACTTCATCTCAGGAGCAATGGCACTGGGGCTGGCACATCACACCTGCGAGCTCTTAGTGCCAACATGCTTGGGTAACAATTTCAGACTGAGATTAATATCTACTGGGCCAAATGGGTAGAGGAGCATGTTCATGTCACTACCAGCCAGAGAATACTAACCTGAATATTTTAAATAAAGGTTCAGTGACTGTGAGAAACTAATGGATTGAGTTTTTAAATGAGAAAACAATTTGTTGTAAGATTTAGGTGTGGTTTTGTCTTTTGAGGGATTCTCAGGCTGTTGAGTTTTTTAAATTTCAAAGTCATCAGATTAGAAATCCTGTTTGAATTCTTCATACTAGAGGATGACTTGCATGACTGGTGCCTGAATTTTGATCAAGCTCTCGAATGTTTTTCTGCTTTCACCACCAAAACATCTAAGTAAATGCATATTTCATGGAAAAATGTCGTATGTCTTGCTCATAATTAGAAGGATGTTTTAGGAAAGCAAAATCTTTTATCTGCCTTTTAAACAAGAAGACCATGTCTCTAGCTGGCTAGGGGGGTTATTAGAGTTTGAAGCTGAGATGCATAAAATGCATTTCCAGAGAAGAAAATGCTGTGCTTCTGAGTAAAGCTGCAGTTATTTAGACCAATAACTGTAAACATAGCCAAGATTGAGGAGAGCCAAGGCCAGACCATCTGGCAGGCACCCTGTGGCTGTATTTCAGCCATCGTTACCTGCCACAGTGAAAGATTTCATGATGAATAGTCATGATTGCCATATACTAAGCCTTGGAGGTGATCCTCTGTGATGTGTTGAAGTTGGAAAGAAGCAGTCACAGACCAGGAGGTTTTTCCAGCTGCAAAAGCTTATTTTGGCAAGGTGGAGGATCAGTATAATCTCTGATGTATCAGTGTGCTCTGATGGTGCTGAAGAAATCTGTGTACAATTCCTTCCATCCAAGAGCAGCAAAATAGCTAAAGGCTTGTAAGAATTCTGTCATGCAAAAGAGTAAAGAGGACGAAAAAAGTCATTAAGGCTTGACACTGAGAAGAGAGAGGGGATACTAAAGAGTGTACACTACCTGGAAGAATACTTCTTTGTTCCGGGAAGCTGGATGGAGGCAAGGATAGAATGCAGAGCTATACCAAGCAGGGAGCACAAAACAAATAAAAAGGCCCAACAACTATCCACGCTATCAAGGTGCTTGCCAAAAGCTGAGACATTGAGAATTGTCTAAAAGACAGAGGGGCAAGAATGCCCTTTTCCACTGATTGACAAAATGGAGCTGAAGAAATGTATTTCAAAGATCAGAGGGAGAGAGAAAGAAAGAAAGACTCCCTGATTAAATGAAGAGAGTAGCCTACTAGGGAATCCCAGAAGAGGAGTAAGGAGGTAGGAGAAAGGATGTCATGAACAATAAAAATTTACTGACCTAAATCCCAAAGAATGCTAAAATGGGTAGGGAAATGAAGCAGAGATGTATATGTTACATTTCTTATGCTGCTTAAAATAGAATTCAGCTGAAGGAGTTTAATTCAAAATCATGGTTTCTGCAGGATTTGGATTCTGTGAAAACACAGGCTAAACTAATAGAGTGTATTCAGTCATTATCACTGTCCCAGAGCTCTTCACCATGGCTGCAATGATGGATCCCACATATAGGTAGTGGATCATGATATACAGACCTGTCTATAATATCTATTCTGGTATGGATCCAGGGAGTGAGCTGGAGGGACAGACAACAGAGGCAATGCTGCTGGTTACCCCTGGCAGAGGCTTACAACAACACAGGTCAGTGTTGGTATCCTACACACAGCCATGCCGTGTACGTCTGGCAGTGACTTTTGGCTTAGGTTATGACACTCCCTTGGCATTTCATACAAGTTCAGAATTTCATTTCAGAAGGCAGACCCAAAGTAATTAAATACTGAATAAATTATTTAGAAAGTATTTATGATAGATAGATGTTCCTTTTATAATAGGCAAAGAGAAAATCACTGCAGATATCTCCTTTGCTAAGGAGAACAGAAAAATGTAAAAATCAAGTTATAAGCAAAATAGCAATACCTCTACAACAGAAATGAAATAAGGAGGTCAATATCAGTAGTATTTTTGTTTCTTTTGTGTGTGAAGTGATCTGTCTTGATGTAGGAGTAGTGTTTTGATACTTCTACCACTGGCATACAATAATTAGAGTATATCCCCTTTAGAAAAGTTCTGTGTAAAATAAACAAGTATTAGGGTTTGAGAAGTAATTCTTCTGGCAGATGGGTGCCAATGTCAGCTATATCTGACAGACCAGAGAAATCAGAATATGTTTAAAAATATTTTGCTTTTAACTAATATTTTTACTTATTTTTTATAGAAAAGTTTCAGGAAAGGAATGGTTGTGTGAAAATTTTAACTGGGCATCTCTTATTTTCAAGAAACCCTAAAGAAAAATAAAGTCATGTGATATGTAACAGCAGGGATAACTGGCAAGCTTTTATTTTCATCCCTGGAGACGGGTTTAGAAAGTAAGATCCACAACTGCTCTGTTTCTCTCCAGAGAACTGTAACAGTGTGGTATTCATACACACGATGCACATGCATGTGACATAGTCCTTAAAATACAATTGTTAGTTATTTTCCTTGCTGTGGGTGGGTGAAGCCCTAGTGTTCATAAAATGTCTCTTATGAAGGAGAAGTGAAAGACTGTTTGCCCAGCTAAGAGAATACAAATAAGGAATTATTCTAAACTAATTCAATAGCTTTTCTTTTCCCCAAACTGCCATAAAATGTAAAATATTTGATAGTACTGTAAACAAAAAAATTATTGTTTGCATTTTTTTCCATATGAATTTGTACAACTTACTGCTATATTATACTACAGGGATTTTAACTATATGTTACAAATGATAAATTCTTTAACATATTGTATATGATTAAACTATGAAAATGCTCAATTGTGAGCTTAGAAACATATGGTTTAGCACTAGGATCACTCCTTTCCCTCCAACAAAATTTTTATTTATAGCATGAAGAAAATCTACTGAAACTACCAAAAGGCCAAGACACAGAAGTCATTTTACAGTAGACTTGAAATAAGACACTTATTTCCTCCTAACTAGAGAAAATTTGGTCAATGTCCTGCATTTCTTTATTTACACTGGCAATAGATAGTGGAATGAGTAGTTGAGACTGGACATTCACAGCAGAGCAACCATCTGGAGAAACACAGAGAAAACAGGCGGCTTCTGGGTGTCAGACCACCTGGGAAAAGGGCTCAAGTGATCTGCCCTGCTGGAAACCAATCTCCTCTGCTTCACAGCATCTGGTTGTCATGCTGGGAACATTTCAGGGCAGGTCCTGACACAACACACTGCAACCTGGGCTCAGTTAAACACAGATCTTCTACAGGCAATTAACAACTATAACAACGATAATGCCAATAATAACCTTGAAACTTGCCTCCTCAAATCCTGCTTACAAACCCCTTGGAAACCACAAGAGAGTATATAAAGCTAC
Organism: Galbula dea; assembly: GCA_013399015.1. Taxonomy (NCBI): domain Eukaryota; kingdom Metazoa; phylum Chordata; class Aves; order Piciformes; family Galbulidae; genus Galbula; species Galbula dea. Next base: position 46,106 of record VWZX01004367.1, on the reverse strand, counting down.
ATATGTGAACGTGAATTTATTCATGAATAGTTAAGCCACCAATGGTTAATGCCTAGCAATCTGCACTTCAGTGTCAGCTCAGACACGGATGATTTTGGCACCTAGTGTCTTTTACTGTACTCCATTTTATTGATTTAGTGGTTTGAAAACCAGAAGTGATGGCTATAGATATCACTTGAATAGTTTGTAGGACCGTACAACCCCTGTCTGCACCAGAGCAGAGGGCAATACCTTCTCAAGTATCCTGAAGGCAGTGAATGATGACAGACTTAGGCACTTACCCCAAGAGGAAGGGGAAGAGGCACAAATGCAAGACTTCCTAGTGCTTTGCCACACAGTAGAGTGGTACACAGGCAGTGCTCCCAAGATAGGTCCACTTGATGTTTTGTAGGCAGAGGCAAGGCCTCCAGTAGATCTCATCCTCCCTGAAAGCAACATAACTTTGTTAGCTGAGCACAGAGACAGAATTATTAGAGCTTCTTAGGCTGAGCAGCTTTTTGTCAGTTTGCAATGTGGCTAGCAAACCCAAAATATAGCTGTCTACCCTCAGGCTGTGGTGCCATGGTGGCTCTTGCAGATCTATGCACTGCTGGGCTATGGTACACTCTGGTCCATCCCAGTATGTTCTTGCTGAGCCAGCCAGGGGTAGTTCCTAGCTCTTCCTGACTTTATGCTGACTGCTGAAGGATGGACAATACATAGTCTAGCATGAAACTAGGTTCTTAATTTGGCATAAAGCCTGCTGTTACAAAATGAATCCATTTACATGTTTTTAAACAGATACAAACCAGCAGAAGAGTGGTCACAGTATTTTAGAGCCAATATCGTGAATTCTGAAGTCAGATTTATTTTCTGACCAAACTTCAAGTGTTTCAGGGCTCAGAGCACCAACTGTCTTTTCCCTGGATTTCCATGAAAAATCTCCATGAATGTTCTCAATTAAGAAATACTCAAGGCTGAGTGAGAAAGTTGGCACAGGTCTAGAATATACCCAGGCTGCTGAAGAATGTCAGATATCTTAGATTATCTCATTTTTGTGCTCTTTAAAAAACCCACAAACTATCATATTCAACTGCCTTCAGTTATTACTTTGCTTGGGTGCTAGTATGGATTGCTAAAAAGGATGTGGCAACTAGAAGTACTCATCACAAAGTCTTTTGCCATGCTAACATTGCTGAAAATCATAAAATTCTTGCTCAGAATATTCCATGTTTGAATACAAACTATGATTTGTCATATTGTTTTTATCCTTAGGGAACACTTCTCTTGAACTGGAAAGGCCAAGCTAACTGTAGGGTAAGCTAGTTCATCTGTAGTCTGAGTCGGCAGCTTTAGCTCTGCACTGGGGCTTGGGAGAGGTGACTGTTACTTTACTTTTAGCAAGTCACTCAGGTCTTTTTCATCATCTCCTCCATTTCTGTCTTGCCTCTTTTGACAGTAAGTGTTCAGGAAAGGATTGTATCCAGCTATGTGTTTATAACACTAAAACCTTGATCTCTGGAGCTCATAGCAGGTCTTTATGCTGGTGCATTTGAAATCGATATGCCTTCATACTAAAAAAACCAAACACATATAACTTAATCAGTATGAAAATAAAGGATGTTAGAACTGCTACTTACATTTTAAGCAGCTAACTACAATTTCACATTAAAAAATTGTTTTCCTGTAGATGATTTTTCTAGCACTGAAAAATACAGGGTCCTTCTGAACTTGTTTTTAGTAATATACATTAGGATTACATAGTTTTATATCTAAGATCTTCCAATTAAATTATGTTTTGAAATCAAGAGAATATTTTTACTTTTTTATGACAACATATTTCATGGGCAGATTTATCATATTGTGCATAAAGAGACACCTCCTTGTGTGTTTTCCAAACACAGGCCATGAGCAGATCTTTGTATCTGTGCTCCAACTTATCTTTTAGTAAACACCTCCTAAATATATGTAATTATATTTATATGTAGAATAATTATTTGTAGAACAATTATAATTATAACAATTATAATTATATGTAGAACAAATAATATTCAGGCTTCCCATTTGAGTAAACAAACTGTATAAGTCAGAATTTCTTCCAGCTAGCATTAGCCACCTGAATGCCATGCAGTCCATCTACACCAGTCACCTGCAGTCAGCAGGAACACCAATCCTCAGGAGGTATCAGAAGGAATAAAAATTCCCTTGTCTCTCCTCTGACTTGCAGGAAGACTGGATGAATAGCTTAGACTAGGTGCCTCCTTTTCAGACAGTTAAAGGTGATGAGATGATACTGCTAGCTTTCAGATTCATCTGACTTAACATCAAAGGAAGACTATAAAAAGGAAAATGTATTCGTCTATGTGAGATACAGGACTCCTGCTGGTATGTGATACTGTATCCTTTCAATTTCCAGTGGGAATCAGTGTTACAGTCTTGCTTAGTTAAAAGGGAAAGTGTGTATACCCCATGCACTTGCTGTGAACATAAGCTTGCTGGACTGGATCTAGGACAAAAAAGAACTTAAAATGTTAAGGGAAGGAAGGAAAGAAGGAAGGAAGGAGGGAAGGGAGGAAGGGGGGGGAAAGAAAAAAAGAAACGAAAGAAGAACAAAATTAATGAAGTCCTACTTTTATTCCCTGAAGATGCAGCCACTTTTCTCAGTTCCAACCCATGCAAGAAGAGGAGCTAGTGTGCAGATGATGCCTCTGTCTGAAGGTAGGAAGGCTCTACAGAGGGACCAGGACAGGCTGGATCAATGGATCAAAACCAATTGTATGGGGTTCAGCAAGGCTCATGTCCTGCACTTGGGTCAGAATAACCTAATGCAATGCTACAGGCTTGGGGATAAGTGACTGGAAAGCTGTCTGGTGGAAAAGGACGTGGGGGTGCTGGTCAACAGCCAGCTGAATATGAGCCAGCAGTGGGCCCAGGTGACCACGAAGGCCAACAGCATCCTGGCTTGTATCAGAAATGGTGTGGCCAGCAGGACTGGGGAAGTGATTGTACCCCTTTACTTGAAGGAACTGGAATTGTTTAGCCTGGAAAAAATGAGACTCAGAGGAGACCTTCTTGCTCTCCACAACTACCTGAAAAGAGGTAGCAAGCTGGGGCTCGATCTCTTCTCCAAAGTAACAAGCAATAGTACAAGAGGAAATGGTCTTAAGTTGTGCCAGGAGAGGTTTAGATTAGGAAAAGCTTTTTCACTGAAAGGATTGTCAAGCATTGGAACAGGCTGCCCAGGGAAGTGGTGGAGTCACTACACTCGGAGGTATTTAAAAGATGTGTAGATGTGGTGCTTAGTGACTTGGTTTAGTGGTGGCCTTGGTAGTGTTAGGTTAATGGTTGGATTCAATGATCTTAAAGGTCTTTTCCAACCTAAATGATTTTATGGTTTAACAGTTTCAAATGAGAAACAGCATTTCTGACCAGGCAGCTCTCCTGTTACCACCAGCAAGGGCGCTACTGACTGTTCTTGGGAACTAAGATAGGAAGGGTTCTCCTGCCACCTCTGATGTAACTCCTGTCTCTCCAGGGGTAATCATGCTTAGAAGTGTCAGGCAGAATCTACTCTGGCACCAGCTTGTGTTTCTCTAATACTGCCCTCCTCTGAAAAACATATTTCCATCTGCAGTGTTGTTCTTCTCTTCTTAAGAAGTACTTGAAACTCCACTATCTCTAATTCCTATCTTCTCATTTGTTAGGACTCTGGCAGACCTCTTAGTTGCCATATAGCAGTATGAAGCATCTTATTTGCAGAAAATTTTACATTTTATCTCCTGTTTGGGGTCATGCTATTTTCCAGAACTGGCAGATTTCTTTTTAAACTTGGTATTTTTTTTCCCCCTGGTACTCTGGTGTAATTAGCACTAAATTGGACACTGAAGGCACTACAGCAGAAGGCTGAGATAGGGTTTCCTGATAGTAAAAATATGAGATACTGACATAAAGATACTTCCATTCCCAATATTCCCTCCTGGAATCTACAAACCCAGCAGATGAGAGGCCATCTGTGTGGATACCTTGTGATGCATTTTAACACTAAAACAGTAATGGAGCTGCACTTCTAGGGCTTCTCTTGCCAGGAGCCATCCCTTAGAAATCCATTGTAGGAGTGAAAGTATAGATAAGGACAGTGCTGTGGAAACAGCTGATTCTTCCCATACCTTTCCTAAATACACTAGAAATTGGAGACTAACTTGCAAAAATCTAACTAAAGAAATCTTCCCAAAATTGTCTGTTGTGTAATAGTTAATGACACATTTTATTGTAGTAAGAATTATAAGAAGATACAGTAAGAAATTGAAATGTCTTAGTGTTTTTATTCTTGAAAAAAATGTTTTAACATAAGCTGCCAGTGTGCGCTTGCAGCCCAGAAGGCCAACCATATCCTGGGCTGCATCAAGAGAAGAGTGGCCAGCAGGTCGAGGGAGGTGATTCTCCCCCTCTACTCTGTTCTAGTGAGACCCCACCTGGAATATTGCATCCGGTTCTGGAGCCCCTATTACAAGAAGGATATTGAAGTGCTGGAGGAAGTCCAGAGAAGGGCCACGAGAATGATCAGAGGACTGGAGCACCTCTGCTACAAGGACAGACTAAAAGAGTTGGGATTATTCAGTCTGCAGAAGAGAAGGCTCTGATAAGACCTTATTGTGGCCTTCCGGTATCTGAAGGGGGCCTACGAGAAAGCTGGTGAGGGAGTTTTTAGGATGTCAGGTAATGATAGAACCAGGAGAAATGGAGGCAAGCTAGAGGAGGGTAGATTTAGATTAGACATTAGGAGGAAGATCTTCACCATGAGGGTGGTTAGGCAGTGGAACAGGTTGCCCAGAGAGGTGGTGGAAGCTTCATCCCTGGAAGCTTTTTAAGACAAGGCTTGATGGGGCTCTGGGTAACCTGATCTAGTGGATAGTGTCCCTGCCAGGTGGGGGAGTTGGAACTAGATGATCTTTAAGGTCCCTTCCAACTCTGGCAATTCTATGATTCTATGAACACCTCTTTGTGGTGAGTTCTTTAGTATCATATTTGGTGTACTCTGTGTACACCTTTACCCTTGTGTTTTAGAAACATTTAAAAGAATCAAATAGGTTATATTTATGAAAAAAACCCCTGATATATTTTTCTAGGGCAAAGATTAATACAAAGCAGTGCTGTAATTCTACAACTTTTTTCCAAAGAAAGCAGTTGAGAGACTTTTGAACACCACGCAGCAAGAAAGACCTCCATGACAATCTTCTACTTCATGAGTTTCACACATATGAGTTCAGCAGGTATCAGAAATCACTGCCTCCTTCAGAGGAGGTTATTTCACTGTTTTAGCTAATCAAATGCACCTTGCAATTGAGGGGCATTATCTTCTGGTTCAAGACATTTCTTCCAAGGGGTTTAAACCCTAATTTGAGAGAGAAAAATAAAGCCTATTTCACCATCACTGAAAAGCTGCTGACCCTTGCTCTAGGTGATTACACTGTACTTGTTTTTCCTGAGGAATACTGGGACAATTTATGGGTGGGAGAAGGAAAGACTCTTGCTGCACTCCAGTGCACCTTTTGTTCTATTTAAAAATTACTTACAAGGTTGGCTATTCACTATGTTCTACCTCTACTCATGATAAAGGATGGTGGCCTTCCTATGACCAATTTCATTTTATGTTTTGGTAAAGTGGAACACCCTAACTGTGCCCTGCGCATACTCAGGGCAATTTGTCTTCCTCCCACTTCTGCAACTGCATTGTGCATATCTATTGGTGATGTTTTGAGTGGAGGCAAAGAGCACCCACAAACTCTCTGGAGCAAATGTTCAGAAAAACTGCAGAGGATTTCCAGTGAACATCTAAAGCCATGACAATAGAGCATTTGGGTATTCTGGGCACATTCATCTCTCTTGGTGACCTCTTCCCAAATTTTTCAGCCAGATCCTGCAGAGTTTAGCTGTCTGTTGCCATAATCAGAAGCAATACTCAGCTGGAAGTCCAAATGGTTACTAGATTAATGTCATGACTGCTTCAGAACATATACTTTAAGGCCCCAGATTTCATGAAGATTAGGTAGAAGACTGTGCTGGTTCATTTTAGTAGCACCATATGAATTGTTGACTGCATGGGCATGCACATACAATTACCAGCAGGACACATTTTCTGTAATTGCTGCCATGATGTATCAGAAAAAAAAAAGGGACAACATATAACAAATGACTATCTGTCTGTAGACTTACACAAGTAGGTCAAACTGTACCATATAAGGATTAGGAGTGTCCACACATGATTAGCAGCCATTACATTACACGAGCTCAGGACACCTCTTTATTTAAGCAGGTACAACTATGCGAAACAGGCCTCACCACTCTGAAAAACTGTATTGAGTCAAGACTAAAAGTAGCAAATATATGAACACATACATGGCAATACATCCTATTTAGCAGCTTCAAAGGCATGAAGACGTCAACAGCTTTCACTTTAAGAAAATAAATGAGCAAGTCAAATACACACCTACTACAGCCACAGTGCTGAGGTTCCTCAACTAAACACACAGTTTCAGGCAGAAGGGTACACTAGATTTTTTTTAATTAAGACAATTTAAATCACAATTCACACACTTTGTGATTGGTAGTTAGGTTGTTATACTAAGCTAACCAGTCTAAGAAAACTTTTTTTGTCTTTGTGTGTGTGTGTGTGTTCCTGAGCTCTGATGAGCTATAAAGGCTCCTTGTTGTATAAATGTTAATTTATTTGCATGTAAACTGTAATTTTGTAATGGATGCAGAGATAAGTCCACACAGATGCAAAGGCAATGGCAGGTGTTTATCAGCTTCATCATGTATTGTAAGTTATAAATGACTTCTCTTTGAGGAAATAGAACCAAAAATAGCTTTTGAAAAAAAAAATCATTAAAGTGTGAAAATGAAACTTAATGAAGCAAAATGTTTATAAATTAATGGAAAAGGGTCAGTGAGACAACAATAAAATTAGTAAGATTCATTACCATTTTCAGCCTAAAAGTACTGCCTCTATGTCTGTCATGTGGTGTAAAGAAATCTTTTTCAGATTGAGCACAAAAGTACTCCAAGAGCTCATACTCTTCTTAAAACAGGATGTCACTTCTGGTGTTTTATAATGGCTTGTTTATAGCAAATGCATGAGTATTTGAGTGACAAAGGAAAGGTTAACAGATTAGAAAAATAAAATGTAGTATTTTCCCGGAGAACCTGTACAAACATTCCTTCCAATGACACACGACATCTATGTTCAGCATACAATTGTGCTGCACAAAAAGATGGTGGCACCAAGAAACTGGTCTCCAAGCTGTGGATGAAGGGGTGTTCTTTCTTTTTCAAAACATGCTTATTTGACAGTCAGCTTACTGTAGTACTAATATTTCTATAAAATACCAGTGTTGTGTAATCTAATGAATACTTACTATTTAAGTTCGGAGTTCTAAAATAAAAAAAAACCAAACACAAAAGCACACATGAAATTATTGAAAGAAACACACTATTTTTGGCAAAGTATGATAAGCTTATCTTTTTGTTTGAAATTTTAAACTCTATGATGACTTCATAACAAAATTAAGGTAGAAGTGCCACTGTTTTCCTTGATGGAGAAGCCAATTCACAAATAACGTTGGCCTCAACCTTGTAAACATCTTGTGCACAGGCTTAGCTTTTGTACCATTGATAGTCTAATTGAACTCAAGGGGATTATTTGCATTATGAGTGTTCTGTGCATCTGCATGTGCTGTACTTGAGCCATTGTTATAGATGTTTTCAGGCTTCACAAATTAAATTTTTTTTTTAAAAGTGCAGTTGTGTCACCTTGGTAATAGTCTTCCATTTTAATAACAAAGTGGATACCAGGGCCTGCCTGCCCACTGCTATCTCACTGACAGAAAAAAATATGAACTTTCACAAAATTTATCTAATCAGGACAGTAGTTCCTGACCTAGATCCTCCACAGACTAACGCACAAGCCACGAGGGCAGCCTGTTCCTTCTCCACACAGAGACAGTCAACGGGCCAAGGCGGCAGGTGATGGGACAGCCCCTCTGGACGCTGGGGTGCTTCCCAGGGAGGTGCGGCCGCCCACAGAATCTCAGGCCAAGGGCTGGTCTCCACAGCCCCCTGGCACCCTTTGGGGCTCCTGCCACCGCAGGGTTAGAACAGCACCGGGGAGGCCCCGGACCGCTGCCCCCGGACTCTGCTCAATCCCACACCTCCTGTTTGGCCTGGCCCAGCACATCCAGCCTGCGCGCCACCTGGGCCGGGCCACGCTCTCCCCTCACAAAATGGGGGCCGGGCTCCGCGGCACTGCACAGCAGCATCTCGAGCAGCGCCGGCGCCTCAGGCCGCCTTAAGCCTGCGGAGTGCGACGAGGCCTTACAGCCCCACGGCCTACACGTCCCAGAGCGTGCGTGGCCCCAAGCGCTGGGCCGCGTCTCCCGCGGGAGGCGGAGGGAGTGCAGCCTCGCTGCTCCTTCCTCCTCCTCCTCCTGCCCGTCGCCTTCAGCCCCTCCGCGCCTCTCCACGTCGCGCCCAGCCAGGCCGTGTAGCGTCGGTTACCCCCGCCTCTCGGCGCTGTCTGCCGGGCAGAGCGGCGGCGGGGTCACGGTGGCGGCGGCCGGGTCAGAGGGTAAAGGTTGCTCCCCCAGCATCCTCCGTGCTGGATACTCAGCCATCTTGGATCCGCGGGACAAGAAAATTCATGCGGTGAGTCCGGCCCCGGCCGCCCCCTCCCCGGCCTCCGTCGCCGCCCCGGGCCCCGCTGCCGTCCCGACCATGGGCCGATGAGGGAGGGCCGGGCGGCGGCGCGGCCCGCGGTGGGGCCCTGTGGGCCCGAGGCCGTCCTGCCGGGTTTCCGTTTGCTTTTGTCTCCGAGGGGGAGCGGGGGGGACGCGCGGC
>VWZX01004367.1:0-37162 GCA_013399015.1 Galbula dea | reverse complement strand
CCGCTTCCCGGGCGGCGCCGAGCTGCGCGCCTCGCCGGTGTGGCCTCCGCGGCCTGCTCAGCCGGCCCCCAAGAAGGCCCGGGGTGAAGAAAGGGGGTGAGACAGGGGTACTGCTGGCTGGTTTTCTTTCAAAAAATATTTTTTTGCCTGTGTCATTTATTCTTCTCCTCCTGACTTTGGTTAAGATGGTGTGTAAACAGGTTCTGATGTTCCCTGAAACAAACTTGAAACAGACCGAACCGCTTTGCCGAGCGCTGCCCCCGAAGGAGGGAGCTGGCCTTTGCCACCGTCGGGGCGGTGGTCTGAAGCTTTGGCGTGAACCTGACTTGGGGGGGGGGGCGGGGAGCGTGCAAGTGCGGGTTTTGGGGGGAGGTGACACAAGGTGACAGGTTAGGGATGGGAGAGAGACACTACAGCGATGGGGAAGGGTGGCAAGAGTCAGTGCCCTGTGGTTACTGTATGTGTGTGCTTCTGACGGAAGCGAGGATCTGTTTACAGGTATCATACGTTTAGCATTTCTATTTGGGGTAGGTTTTTTTTGTGAAGTTACAGATTACTTTGTTTTGGAAGTTTTGTTATAAGAGAAAATGAAAACATGCTTGTGTTAGATGTCTATCGACAGCATGATCCACATCTAACACAAGCATATTTTCATTTCTGCTGTAAGTCTGTTTCATCAGGGAAAAACTTGTTTTCCAACTTTGCACTGTTTTATCCCCAGGGAAAGATAAGAACTTTTTGCGTTTACTTCTTGTATATATGTGTGTGTGACTTGAGTGTCTGAAGGAGACATTCCTGTGTGCCTGCATGGCTGTAACATCTGGTGCTGATGACTGACTGCTAGTCTTAACTCTGCAGCTGGGGGAAGGGAGTTTAAGATCATCAAACCTGCTGTCACATCAGTTAGTGGAAATCTTTGTGTTTCTGGAAGCTTGGATGTATTTCAGATTAAGACTTGTAAAGACCTGCAAGAGCAAAATAATTGTTCAGGCTTATATCTCAAAGGCATCTTTGCTTCGTCCTGGAAGTACTCTTTTGTGTGTGCTGGTGTGTATTGATGCACTTTGAGTTCTCACTATAATGGCATGTTAATAGAAAACAACTTGCAAGATACACTTTTATGATCTTAAAGACTATGTATTTGTCCAGTGCCTTTTTTATTTTTCATTTCCCCCCCAGTTTCCACTATTGTTTATGGTCAGCATTCAGCCAGCATGCTAAACTTCAAGGTGTCAACTGATTGTGATTTTAGGAAGGGATTTGAATACTTGATACCATGAGCTGACTGACTTGACTTGCAAGTGCATTTCTGTTTCACTTTCAGGAAGCTGTTGCTAAAGCTAGCAGTGTAGTAGTAGCTAAACCTTGTCTACACCTCTCTTCTAGAAAATTAATATTGCTGTTGAAGTAGTCATTGTTACTGTAACCCGTTTGTGTGACAGGTCTACTAGCAAATGAAAGCAAAAGCCCTTGGCTGAGAACTGAAAATTAAAAAATAAAAATAAATTAAAAGTCTCTGGAATTTATAAAAAAATCTGTTTGAATTCTCTTTTAAGTAGCAGTTAGCACCTGAAAATTGTGTTCTGGACCTCCCTTCACCTGAAAGGTGTGGTGCCTGCAATGGAATGGTAGCTCTCAAAGTATTTCTGTTGTGTTTTCATACATCTAAATGTATTTCTGAATAGACAGAGATTAGCTCAGAAGGTAGAAACATTGTTGCATTTTTAGCCTCTGCAGTAGTTTTTTTAAAAAGTGTACTTATTTTTGTGTTGTTGCAAGGGTCTGTCACGTAGTAATTACAAAACTGTAACCTCATTATAGCTTTAAAGCAGTATTGTATCATAACTTATTTTGTTCAAAAATATCTTGCATCTCCTTGTTATTGATTCAAGAAGTGAATAGAACTTAAAAATACACTGTAGTTGAATTAAAATAAAGGGGTTTTGTAGCTGGCTTTCTGTCTTGATTTAGAAACTTAAACATTGAATTGCTTGTTTTATTTTGAGATAGTATAGAAAGTGTAGGTAATCTCCGAAGTATGGAATTTTGTTCTGAAGAGAGTAGAGCCTTGTATTTAACTTGTCTTTTTTATAATGTCTTCCTTGAAAGGTATAATATGCTTGAGTACAGATTTTTAAAAGGCATCTTAAAAAAAAATTCTTAAGAAAATAACTAAAAAATCTTAAATTCTTGCTGTATTTGTTGTGTTTCTAAATGTTAGCTTAGGTAGAAAGGTCTGTGCTGGTTTATATAGAAGTACAGTGCCATAGTAAGGCAAAACTAATTTTTTGCCACAGATTGAAAAAGATTCCTCTCCCAAGTGTTACAGTCTTTTTCATTAAAAAAAAATTATTATTACAGTATATATATGAATTACAGTGCTTATTGTCCATAGCCAAGAAGTTCAGGTTAGGCTAACTTTGTTTTTGAGGTATAAATAAATAAAAAATAAATGTAAACATTTTTATACACAGTGGACCCATTTGCTAATATTTTTTCTTTCAATTTATCCTGATGTTCCAGATACACTGTGCTGAGTAATTCAAAGCAACCTGTTTCAGTTGTTTCCTGAAGATGATTGACCTTTTTATTTATTTATTTATTTATGATTTCTTAATGTGCTTTAGCACATACAGTCTGTGTGTGTGTTGCATTGGTCTCCTGACCCAGAAGGGTCAAACTGAAAGTTTGTGGGTAATCTCATTGACTTAAAAGCACCTACTCATATGTTGACAGTTAGCTTCACCTGTCAGAGTTTTCAAGATGGATGCTCTATGTTGACAGCTAACAATGCTTTTATTGAACATTATAACAGCATAGGAAGAACTGTGTGAAATGAAATTATTGCACAGAAGCATGTTTAAAATTGTCCTTATGGAATGATTTTGTTTTTGAGAAGGTGTGTTTGTATACCAAGCATGGGCAATACTAATCAGTAAGAGATTTATTTCTACATGGAATTTAAAATTCTTTTTGTGTCTATATCAGCAAAAATTAAAAAACCCAACCAAACAACAAAGACATAAAATGTTCAGATTGCTTTAAATTTATATTTTGTCTTTCATCTATAATACTGTGCTGAAAATTGAATATTTGCATTGTGGTAGTGTGTACTATCTCAGCTTCTGGTCTGGTTGTGTAATAGCCCCCAAATCAAGGTGTAAATGATCCTTGGCCAAAGAGATGGCTGTGCCCTCCCCCATCCTGATTTGTCTTGAGATAATGTTGGCTATCAGTAGTGTTACAGAAAAGTCTGCATTATTTTTTTTTCCCATGGCTTGCTTGCTCTGCTGCTCTTTACACTACTGATATGTTTAAGTTTGCAATTCTCTGCATTTCCTAGGAGAATTTCTTTTAGGTTTTGCTGGTAGGCTAAAAAATTCATTATAATTGAGACTTTTTTCCAGACATATCCTTGTGCAGTTGAAATGCAAGAGTTGTTGATCAGAAATTCACTAGTAAGTAAACCATTGTTTCCTCCTCTTTTCTTTTTGATCTGGCTTAATTTTTTTAGTGGTATTTTTAAGTATCATCCTGTACCCCATGACAGTCAGGATCCTTTTTGGTTGCAGTGAATAGCTGAATGAACTTCTGAAGCATTTTCAAAGTTCTACCTTCAAACTTTTTATGCATTTGAGACCATCAATAGTTGAATGTAGTTGGCTGAGGTCAAGTTATTTGTAAAAAAGTATAGTTTATTTAACATGAAATAAATTGTGGGAAGTGAGATGAAAACTTATACTTTATATTACTCTTGCTAAGCAGACAGTAATGTAATGGATGGATCATGAGCATGAGGAGCGTGCTTCCTGTCTGTCTTAGTTACCTACTGAAGTGATGGGTGACTCTGGGTAAGTCATTTAACCAGTTTATAGCCAAGTTGTACTCTGTAGCAAGAGGATAACGCTTTCCTGTGTTACTGGCATGGTTCAAGGCTTCTGTGGAACTAGACACCAGTAACAGTTAAAATGCATAATTAGAGAAAGCAGTGTTAAGAACCCCCAAAATGGTCCTACACCAGATTAACTAGATGGCAGTTTTATTGTTCATCCTTGCATGTTTCAGAATTGTATATCCACAACATTTTCATTACAGTCTAAATACGTATCTGAAATCAAGAGCAAGGAGTTTCAAGGCACCAAAAAGAAGCAGTGTGACTAATTGCATTAAACAACAGTCAACTATTTTAAATTATAAACTGTTAATGTTTAGTTTTGTAAGCAACTTCTTGGCAAACAAGGTTTTCTATGGCTGACTTTGTAACACAGACAATGATAATATCATATATTGTATTTTCTGTCTAAGGATTTTAGGAAGATGCCTATCCTAATGCAAAATAAGTAACTAACTAGTGCTTGTGTCATTGTGAATTTTTCCTTAAAGCTTCACTGGAATAGTACTTTTCCCCTTCCAGCCTACTAAACCCCTTACATTGTTAGAGGTAGGCTGACTATTCTGTGTAACTATTTTTTAATGCATTTCTAATTCTAATTGTGAAAACTCTTCTCTCAAAGGAAGTGTTGCCATAGAATTACAGTGATGATAAAAAGGTCTGCCAACCCTTCCTTCTGTTGCTCTGCTGTGTAGGGGACCTATTCAGGTATATGCTTGGGGTCTTTCAGCATTCAGTAGAAATATGGTTTGTAAGAAAGTACTTGTTACATATTTATATATTTTAAAAAACCCAAAAGTATGAAAAGGGAAAATAGCTGTGAAGCAGGTATTTTATGTAATGACAAAATAAGCTAAAAAAAAAATGTGAAGGTGGTCTCCTGTTCTTAAATGTGCTACTAGACTGAATTTGTTTTTATAGTAACATCTCAACAACTCTTGAAAACTGGGCTGACCAATTGTAAATCTGGTTGGCAACCAGGAGTGTCTCACACAGAACAGGCATCTTTAGCTGCCCCTTAACTGTAGCATGTGTGTGTTCCAGTGTACAACTGCTGGACTTTTCTGTGCTAATAAATACATGTGTACAGTCCTGTTTTTAAAACAAAATCATTTTGAGAGGTGTATTTTAAAACTGGGTAGACTGAGCCTAGTCCACAGGCCACACTGTTAATGTACTTAGCCAAGAGCCTGAAGAGGAATAGCATAGGCTGCAAAGAATACAGTGGTAGTAAAATCTGTTGATAGTAGGATGCCCTTAATAGATTGTTTTATGTCTGTAACTGCAAGAAATAGAGGAAACAATATTGATAAATTCAGATTTTATTGTTTTGAAGAGCAGTGTGATACATGGCAATCAAGTTAACAGTAATTTTTTAAAAAGCAGAAAAAATGACAGTAATGGTAGAAGTTAGAGATGGTGAGGGAAGAACAAAGTTTAATCTAGGCAAATGCACGCTGGGTTCATTCTGCAGCCTCTGGTACTGTTTAAAGGAAGTAAACATCTAGGAAGCTTTGATTCACTTTTTCTCAAGAGGTGTAATTTGTGAGATTTGGTTTCTCCCTTACCTTTAGTGAGAGTGTGTGTGTGTGTATAAATGCGTGTATATATGTGTGTGTGTGTATATATATATATATATATATATACATAAAAGTATTGAATATGTGAAGTATATATAGGTAACCTAGCTTTTGAGTTAACACAAAAAGTTAAGCATTTAACTTAATTTATGCTTATGTTTATATGTGGAAGTTTAAAACAAATCAGAGAAACTAAGACTCAAATTGTGATCCTACAGACCTCTTAAAATTGTGTGTAGGTACAGGGAGGAAGTCCACATTACTACACCCTCTTGGAAAAGAGATAGTCAGTCCTGATCTAGTATGTATTCTGTAGAATGGCAGCTGGTCAGGCAGCCTGTGAGCATGTGCAGACTTCCAGAGTATCTGCACCATGATTTAATAATCCCCCTGGAGCAAGGGGGAGAGAGAGGGTCATGAAGAGATGTGGAAGAGAAGGAAGTTGGAAGATTATCATGGTGTGGGAGAACAACAAATCTGTAAGAAACTAGTTCATATTAGTTCTGTTCATAGGAAAGAATATGTCTGTATTTATGATTAGTAGTGTGCTTGTGAGTTTGGTTTTTTTAAATGGATGCAAATTAACTTTCTTAGTCTCAGATGGGTCAGTATTTTTTGGGATTGGCAGGAGAGAATTCTAATCTGAATCAAATCTAATATTCTGCTCCAGCTGAGCAATTGTTCTTTGTGCACATTGATGTAACTGTCCATGACTCTGCAATGGATTCCAGTGCAGTACTTAATTTTGTAATGTGCTTCTAAAAATAAGGGCATAGTCTTATGTAACACTTTTTGTATTGTTAGCACCTAGAGGCTTCATTCCCACTGGTAAGGATCGGAATACATCCTACGTAATTTTTGATTGTTGGTATTTACATCTGAATATTTTCCCTGTTGCTGTCTGTGGCAAACAGTAACTTTGTATGTGTTTTAGGAATATCAGATATCTTGTTTGCACACTTAGGTAGGTTATTCCTTTGCATTTGTAGAGTTTTACAGTATTACTTTGGAATATCTGAGGGAAACAACAGTTTGAAAGTACTGTATAGTACAGTCGGCATTTGTTTACCTTAAAGAAGCCCTGTGGATTCCTGCTCACAGGTACATGCACTTTTTTAGAGACCTCTCCCGTAATCTGGCTCTGCACTGGTAAGAGTTCTGAAAGTCTGTGGATGTTGCAGGCATGAGAAGGAGCTGTTAGTTGTATTAATGTAACTGAAGGCAAACCTGAAATATGCTTGGAAGTCAACCTGCCCCCCCCTCCTTTCCCCCCGGTATTTTAGGTGACATTTATGATCAAGTTATACTATTCTCTTAGGTGTTGTACACCTCTTACTGTAGTCTTAGCTATGTTTTGATCTCTTTAATGTGACTTCTTTCATGCTTTTTGAATTCAGGCTGCAAATAACATGTTAAATTAAATGATAAAATGCATCATGTCTTGCTGATAGGATGATACCTGTACAGAACAAACTTGCCATACGTAAATAATTTAAGGGACAGAAATTGGGTATATCAGGAATTATAGCTTTATTATAGAGTAACTTGGTTCTCTTTTTTCGCCACTTCATGAAGTAGGTGCGATATTTTTATGTTAGGAGTACAGCTGCAATTTCAGAGCAGAGGATTGAAAGTTGAGAGTCTCAAAATCCAAGACCAAACCAGAAATATCCTTTGTTTGTTCTACTACCACCTTATAAAAGTTAATTTTCTATAGTGGTGTTTACTGACATGCCAATTGCTTCATTTTACAAGGTTCTTTTCTTTCTGAGAGGGTTCCTGTATCTCATTGAAGAGTGAATTTAAAGGAATTTGAGTTCTGAAGAAAGAGATATTTACTTACAGAACTAAGCCTTTTTGTTAGGTCACAACTTTAATAAAAAATGAGATTTTGTAGATGCTTTTAATGAATTTTTTTTTTTTTGGTCTGAACAGTTCAAATGATTTAATTTCCTAGCAATGTCTAGGTCAGGTACCCAGAACTCTGGGGCAAGGGAAATACTTTCAGCTCTCAGACTTCCTTCTTATCCATGGAGGTCATCCTGAAAGACTGAAAAATTTGTGAAGCTTGATATTTATGACACCAGAACTCATGCTTCAGTATAAGGGTTACCCTTGGCAAAGTATGTGTTACCTATTGTCTTTCCTGAGGCCAAGCAGCATATATACATATTCAAATAGGTAAGTATGTGCTATTTGTACATGGGTAGGTTTTATTTAATGGGTTTGACTTGGGTTGTTCAGTGGGAGAGTGGATGACAGTAGGTGACAGCTGCTGTAAGACCTGTCATCCTGTGCCTTCTCCCTTTGGTTGTGGATCTTAAGAAACCTCCTTGACCAAGCTTGTGTATTTGGGGCAGGGTATGTGTCTGTAAACCACAAAGCACTGCACCACCCTTCCTGGAAACCTGTAGATTCCATCCCCTTCCCCTGGTGATGGGGAGACATCCCTTCTTGTTCCTGGGAGGCTGCTGGGTTTGCCTGTGAGAGGAAGGAGCAAGATGTCCAACACAAAATCATTGTTACTCAGCATTGCCTTGTGAATAGAAATTACTTGCATTTTTCTTGATTTTTGGACTCTCCAAAGAGCCCTGGGACACAGCTGGAACACTGTAGCTCTGGGGGAAGAAAGGACATTCATCTGGTGGTCTCCTGAATGCCTTGTTCTTTGAGTAGAACGACCAGGACTGTGCCCTAGCCACCGTGGAGCAGGCAGACACGCGTTTCTGTTAGACAAAGCAAGGAATGGGAGGGTAAGGGGGGAGGGAAGCATCCCAGAGAGAGAGAGTCTCTGCAGGCCAGGCCATGTTGTCCTGTGCCTGGTGTGTGAGCCTGGGCCTAGCCTGTCGGTTAATAAGAAGACTGCTTATGTTGAGGAGGCTCTGGTGGTTGTTGGCCATTGAGCACTGAGTCGACTTGGCCTGGTTTGAACAGGGCTGAGTCAGGAAACTGCTGGTATCACTAGGTTCATGGAAGGGTTGTTAGGAGGGGGAAGTTTTCCTATTTATTTTTGTGTAAAAAGTCAGTACACATTTTTTTTTTTACTTTAAACACTTAATTGTCGTGTTAATTTAATTTTGTGAAGTTAGTGTGTTTATCCTGCGCTCTCCATAGAATTTTCTATTCATGAAAATGTTTAGATTTTTGTGGAAGGTGTTGTACTCCCCCTTTCCTCTCTAATTAAGTAAAACTTTGAAATTTTATGTCAAATTTATTCAATGGCTGCCTTTTTAACTTGAACCTACAGAATGAATGGGTAGTCTTTTCATTGACTTAACACAGGGTGAGAATGAGCCCTTTAATGTTGCCTTTGCCTTGACACTCTGTAAAAGAGTGTGGGTATGTTTTGATCCTTCTGAGGTATGGATATTTTGGTTGTGAACATGTTTTCTGTGAAAACTTTTTCACTGATAATTGTAATGACACTTAATATCTGTACTGTTTTTACTGGGAAGGAAAAAAAACATGTAAAACCACAAGAGAATGAGAGATTTCACTTAGAAGGTAAGCATCTGAAATCACTATGCATGAAGAGTGTTTAAAATAATCCAGTTGTCAGTGTTAAACTGTAATACTGAAACAGGAAAAAAAGTTAAACGCGGTTGCTCCCATGCTTTGTAGTGTCAAACCCAGAAGACATACCAAGTTTTGCCTTGGTTAGCAAAGCAAAATTCCCTTTAGTGGTGTGTTTCTTTTCTCTGAATGCAGCTCTGCAGACATTATCCTTTTTAATTTTTTGTGTTTTTCTCTCCTGAAGAACTGCTCAATATTTTTCTCTCAGCAGTGATAGTCTAGTGGTCTCAGGGTAAGGGTGTTACCGTGGAACAAGATGGACAGCTGCTGATAGAGAGGTTTTAGTTTGGGTGCCACAGCAATGTCTTGTCATTCACTGAAAACCTGACCAGGTTTTACATCTCTCAATGCAGTCTGACCCCTGTGGACACTGTCAAACTGGCAAAATTAAATCCACAAAAAATCAGAACTGCAAATGGTTAGATTGCTAATGGAAATATGTCCCTTGAGTGAGAATGAGACTCTTAGAGATACCTTGTAATTACATGTCTGTTATGAGGAGTTAGTTTAGGTGGTTGAAGTGATAGTGCTAAAAATCTATGCAGCACTGCTGAGGTGGTCATATCCCTTATTTATTTTTTGTATGTTCTTTATATTTTTTGTAATATCAGGTATTCTTTGAAATTTTAGCTATTAAATTTTTTAATTTTTTCACTTAGTGTGAGAAGTTTTGAGATAGGTTACTGTATAAATCTATAGGATAGCAGTAACTGTGTTCCACTAAGGAACACAAGCATTCTGAGTGTTAGTATAGGCTCATAATACTTTAGCTCACCTTTTTTTGTCTTCTGTGCTCCCTTTTTCTCCCTTAAGTATTCTTACTTTTTTTTTTGTCCCTGTACTTTTTGTACTCATTTTCATTTATTCTTTTCACTTGGTTTCTTTGCTTCCCCAGCAATTTAAGATTGAAAAGTGAAGCTTTGGATTACCTCATTGTTCTTCCTGATGCTTAGTCTTTGTATTGCCATGTCATAAATTTGTCTCACTTTCAGTTCATAAAGTGAGAGGCAGATAGGTCCTTGTTTATATCAACATTTAAAATTTTTAGAAACAACTACCTCAGTCAGTACATAAAACCCTATTGCCGTGACTGTTAAAATTGCAAATTCAAGGCAATCTGAATTTAAGAAATGCTGGAATGAAGGTTTTCTTTCCTATTTTAAACCAGGTTCCATCTGCATATCCCTGTGTTACATTTTTTTGACCAAATGGTATTTTTCCCAGAGGACTCTGGCCTCGTTTGTTAGGCAGGATGCATAGTGTTCCCTCACTGAGGTTTTTCTTTTTTAATCCTGTTGTTCACTTCATACTACCCAAAATTATGAGTAAATTCTGGATTAATGTTTTCTCCCTATTTCTTTGTTACAGTTTCTTGGAAGTGCTCTATAGTGTGTTTTCGAAAAAGTTTTTATATTGCCTCACTGAGGTGACAGCCATGCATTACAAAGGGAGAAACTGAGGCACTGGCTTAAATGAAAGGCATTTGTTATTAAATATTAATTTGCAGCTGTGATTGGTTGATGCTTCTGCACAGATTTTTGAAATATTTCAGGCAGAAGACTCCTGAGAAAAATCTTTGTGTGGCTCACTTGGCCCTATTAAANCCCCCAAAAAAAAACCTTTAAGAAGCATAAAATCGGATTACATACGACATTTAACCATCTTAGCTAGATATGCTGTTTCCTTTCTGTAGTCTCTGCATCATTAATTTGAGGTACATCTTGGCAGTGGTCACTGGTCCATTGACTGTGCACAAAAAGAGTAAGGAAATCCCAAATGGTGGGTCCAGCATCTGAAGCTCTGCATACTGTAGTAGCTGGGTCTTTAGGATTCTTTGCTTTCCAATCAGTGTCTTAACACGTCTGTCTTTTATCTGCAGTTTCTTTTTCTGTTCCTCTTCTGGTTTGTTCCTCTTTTGTGTCCATTGTAGCTATCCTCCTTACAGCACCCAACTGATTCTATAAGAGAATTGAGGTAGTTCTTAGTCCTAGGATGGAGTACCATTAGCTATGCGGTGGCTAGGCTTAGCGTCCCCACCATTACACAGAGGTCTCATTCAAGAGGGTGAAAGGTGCTGTAGATCAGCAGAGAAGTTGTGAAATTCTATACAATGTTAGTGTAGTGTCTGAGTGGGGTGGTGTTGCAGAAGCCTTGCAGCTGAAGCAAACTGGAGCAACTCTTCCTTATGATGGTATATGGTGCCTTCCTAAGGCAAGAACATGCCCTGTTTCTCAGTGTCGCACAGTGTTCCAGTTCTAGAGCATCCCGACAGACTAGATTTTAAAATGTTTTCAGCTGGGTGAGGGATGTGTTCCTGTTTAAAACTATTCAGAAATGATTAAACTATCTTAGATACTTAAAAAAAGTAAATCTGATCAGTTTGGCCTTAAAAGGGGTATTGGGGGTATTTGGGTATAAAAGGCATTCCATAATTTGGCCAAGTGTGAATGAATATGGGGTCTTAAAAGCAATGACTGAGACTATCCAACATGGTGTTGCTACTGTACTGCAACATGTAACAATCTGCATTGCTCTTAAAAGTGAAACCAAATGTATGTTTTCGTAGCTTTTTTCTTTTCTTCCAAAGTAGTGGATTTCATGTCCATGCAGTTCTCAGAATATGGAGTATAAGAAGAGCTAATAGAAAATTTCTGGAAAGTCATCAGTCTAGAAGTGTTGGATAAACCCCAAATTGCAGGATTATTTTCAAAATTCTTAACATGATACAGTTTTCAGTTATCTTCCTAGGATTTCTTTTGAAAATGGCATTTGAATTAAATGCTTAGAGGAAGTACTTTTGTGCTCTCAATTTTTTTGATTGTCTGCTTTCTGGAAAGAATCTTCACTGGAGGAGACAATTTGTATTTATAGGAGGGTTACTAGCACGTGAAAATGGTTTGGAAAGCAGGGTTAGCTGTATCTTCATAATTAAGACTGACTAGTGTTGCTACGTTAAAAAAAGTGTTGTGAATTAAGGTAATTTAGTTGTCAGGGTATAGGAGGATTATGTAATGAGGAGAAGGGTGAAGGAGTTAAAGTGTTACAAGAGGAATGAATGCTGTCAGGTGAGGTGAAGGTTTTAGTTTTATTTGGTATGTTCACCTATGTTAAAACTACTGTGAAAATAGTAAAGATGTCTATTCAGGTAACATATGACTCATTTCCTCTTCATATTTTACAGTTGAGGCAGTTAATACTGAGACTTGGCTATATATCTTTGGGTGTCAATTTAAAACCAGACTTACCCACATGTCTTCCTCCACTTGATTTTAATGCTTGAGGTGAAATGTCTCTGTTCTAACTTCAGCTGACTAAAAGGTAGGTATCTAGGCTTCTGGAAGTCTAGAGAAAGAACTGAAAACTTTTAATGTATTCTTTAAAAGCATGCATATACCAGACATAGGCATCACTCTCGGAATGAATAAGCGCAACTGCGTCTGTTACTGTTGTGTGTATGACGGATCGTACAGGCAGTGTAAGTGCTGCTGGACCCTTTTCCTCCTTTTCGGACTAATGGTAATACTCATGTAGCAAATTTTTGTGTTACGCAAATATGCTACAGATAATGAACAAACAGTAATTTTCAGTAGGATGGACTTAAGAATGTTTGACTGTGACATTGTGAATTGCTGGAGTAGAACTTTTCCCTTTGATGCTTTAATTTCCAGGTAGAGATATTTGTCAGGTCTCATTTGCTGCCTGTAGCTCAGGATTTTGGTAAAAGTCTTCCTTCTAAATAGGCAGTAGCAATGCTAGACTTCTGCTAACGCATAAGAACATAAATAAGTCTTGTATTACTATAGTAATTACAGTATAATATATTAACATTTGTGAAACTTTGAATGACTGCTGTAAGAACAAACAAACAGAAACAAAACCACCATGTAACTATGTATAGTCGGTAGAATCTCTTTGGGATTATGCATTTTTTGAAGACACCTTCCGTGTGCCTGAGTGAGTAGTTTTTATTGACATCACAAATGAGAATGTGGTTAGCATATTTTCCTGTAAGGGATCAGTTATGGACTCAGACTTTCTTCTCCCCCTTCTGTCAGGCCTCTGTTGTGGTGCCCATCCTTCTCAGTGATGGGCCTGTATTGAATTATGGTTTGTTTACTGGCTCTTCACTGGCTTCTTACTGCTTGCTCCTCAGGCACAGTGCCTCTGGGATTTTTCCTCTTAAACCTTCTTTGGGAAAAACAGTCTGTAGTTTTAAAAATCTATTTCCATTCTTTTGGCTGAAAGGTGTTAATTGTTTAATGTATAGTTTTATGATGGAGCCTAGCGTTACTGCAGAGTTTTTATTAATTTTGAAGATTCTTAATGTGTTCTTTCTCCTTCATGTAAAAATCGTATCTAGTTTTGATGAAAAATATGTTTAAGTTAGTTCTGTGCTTATTTTTAGAGAATTGGAACAGTATAAATTGGATTAGGTGTAGAATATGCAGAGTAAAAAGTTTGCGAGTCATGTAATTTTTTGCTCAGTAAATGACTCGGTGTCCTCTAATTTTGCTCTTCTATTTAGGTCTATTACTGGGCCACCATTGTAATCATATGAAGTTAGCCCAAGGTACTGACCTTGCTTATAAAAACCTCCTTAAAGTATGAGTTAGATGTCTTGTCACCAATTTCTATGTCCTAATGAAGTTTGAAATCAGGCTACTTTGTGTTTCAGATTTTCTAGTCATTTTTTTTTTAATTGAAGTCTTGTTTGGCTGTCACATCAAGTATGTAACATACTCGAGAATAACTGAGTTTCAGTAGTGTTAAAGTTTATCTTTGTGATCTATTTTTCTTTAAATGGGCTATTAGACTTTGTAACTGTAGAAATGTGCTTGATACTGGTGGAGTTATTGTAAACATTTACTGTGAAAGCTTTTTGAAAAAGAATTCTGGATCAGTAAGAAAAGTAATGATGAAAATCTAATTTTCTGTGAAGAGGTAGACACGGAAGCAGTTAAAGGAGCCTCTGTCAGAGCAGCAGAAGTATATTGCTACCATATATATATATCATGTAACTGACACATGTTAATTATGATGCACTTCAAAGGACTGAACTCCTGAAACAATTGCTTTCATTAAGGCTTTTATCTTGGGATGTTTGGTCATGATTTAGGTATGCTTTACTCTGAAAAGTATGAGTGGGTTAATTGTATTTAATTGAGAACGTTTTCTTAAAGAATTTTTTACACTGGAGCCACACTAAATGACATTTAAATAGTAACTATGCCAATTAGAAGAGATGGTGATCTTTCATACTTCATTTAAAACATTTAACTTGGGTTTCATGTGGTTTTGGAGTTTCTTGAAGGCCAGTTCTTTTTAAAAGTGAAATTTCTTTTGTGTTAAGCATCAGCTTTGCTGGATTTAATTGCAGTATTAAAACCTGCAGTTTGTTAATGTTGCAGATAGTAGATTTCATGGAGATCTTTTTTCCACACTGTAACAGGAAAGTCTGGATATTTCTGGAGATTTTCTATTTTTTTAATTCTGTAGTGAAAAGTATATATATTTACTCTTGATTTGCAAACATGATTTGCCATCTCCAAAATGCTAGGCCATCATGTATATATTACAGAATTGGGCAATTGTTTATTTACATATAGATTTGTTTTGCAGAATAATATTACCTGAGATTGTGTCTTTTACTACGTTTTGCATTCTTGCAGAATTCAGTAGAGTTCTCAATTGAACTTCTTCCTTACAGAACTTTGTTACGGGAAAAGTAGAAAGGTGCTTCAAAATGTCTCAAACCTACAGTGTCACTTTAAACCAAGTTAATAGTTCCAGTTTTTATCTTTCTGAGAAGTAGCAAATCACCTAACTGCAGTCTAATACAGTGCAGAGAAATGCCTGTGATCTCACTAGCTATTGTAGAGGACTCTAATCCTGACCTCAAGATAAGAATGGTGAGTAAAGGACTGCTTGGATGCTTAAAACTACCTGATGGACCTCCCAAGTAATGTCTCTGTTAACCCTCTAAGTAAATAATGATGTTACTTAGGCATTAAGCCTAGATTTCCTCAGTTAGCTCAAAGGACCTTTCTATAGGGTTGTTATGGAAAGCAAATGTCCAGATCCAGGGATTACTCTGCTGTGGCTGAGTTAGGAGAGGAACAGCTGATTCTGGATCACCTGTCTTGGAGATCGGGGTCCTGGAAGGTACTAGTATTTGATAAACAGATACCATACAAGACTGTAGGAGAGTGTCCCCTGAAATGCTGTTTAAGGGTTTATAAAAGCTAAGTCATTAAACTGTTACTCGTTTTATGATTTCTCTGATTCCTTGCAGCTGGTCTTGCAGCTTGCTGTTCCAAGGGCATAGAGGAATAAGCTCTATCCCTTAAAAGTACTTTTTTTACCCTCTGCATTTCTTGAAAATGCCAGTGTTGCCATTCATAGCCTGCAAAATGTGTTTTGTACAGGAAGTGGAAAAGCAGTAGAGGGTCAGATTTTAGAAGCAGCATGGGAATGTAAAAAGCAGTGAAGGTCTTGGACAATGTGGGCTGTTAAGGACAGTGTGTTTTTGTCTCTTGGAAACAATAGGCAGAAACCGTTTATGCAAGGTGCTGGTTTTCCCTAGAAAGAGATTAGGGAAGAACAATCTATACCTAATCTGCTTTACTTCTGTGGCGTTAGCCTTCTGAGTGAAGCGTCAACTGCAGAGCAATAGCTTTCATACAGCTGTGTCTGAGCAGACTGTGATCACCACCACAAAGCACTTTGCTCTTTCTTTTTTTTTTTTTTTTTCTCCATTCCTAAAAGCTTCCTGGCAAACAGTGGCCTGCCAGCACAGGTATCTGTACGACAGGGAAACGAGCAAATATACATAAACCCAGAAGATCCTGCCAATGTGTAAACTGGCTAAAAAGTTGCTGTGAGAACCAGTGGAGAAGTTGGTTGGCAGAGCTTCCTCTGATAAATCTGGAAAGCTGCTTTTTCAATGTTCATTGCTAGACAGACTTACAAGCACTGCCTTAGGCTTTAACAATTATCTCTGATTTCCAGCAAGGCAGCTGAATTAAAGAGAACTGCTACATCAGGGAAAGTTTCTGAAGAGATATTTCAGGTAGCTTGCTGGGCTCTTCTCCAGCTTAAACGTCATCTACAAAGCTATTGCTCTTCCTGTTCATCCTCACAAAATTAGACTTAGGAGGTCGTAAATGGAATATTTCATAGATGGAGCAAGATCTTGGCTTGCCAACTAATTTAAACGTCATTGAAGTGACGTGTTGTGCATGTGTTCATGATGTGACTGATATGCTACTTCATGGTATCCATTTGAAATCACCTGAGTCGAGGTGAAATTTAAGATCCTTTTCTGTATAGGAAGCCTTTTTCTGTAACTGTCTGTAGCAAGTGTACTTCTTTGGCATAACATTTCCAGAATAACTTCTGCATTTTTGTTCTGCTTCGATGCCTGCTTAAAGGTATCTTGCCAGTAAGCAAATGTGTAGAAATGTCCTGTTGTTTTCCATATCATTATTACCTTTTTACAAAAGTCACTCGATAAGCTACTAACCCAAAATAGAGAAGGTCTGTTGGGACAAATATGCAAAATGAGTTATGGTAAAATAAACTTTATGGAGGAGAAACTTAAAATTTGTCATCTTGCATTCTTTCTTCTTTATTATTCTGTTTTTGTCTGTATGCTTGTCTTATCCAAAGGTAGCTTTCTGATATTTTCCTAACAGTCAAATTACTTCTTGGCTTCTGTAAGTGTCCCTGTTTCCAGGGGCCAGACCTTCATATTTCTAGTAGCAAGTCTTAAGCCTTCCTCTTTGCTGGTTGCTGTAAGCTAAGTATCCATTATAATAGGCTTATAGAATTTAGTTCTCTAGGAATAACAGTTTTTATAGTAAGTTCTGTTTGTCTCACTTGTAAAACTTTAGACAGAGAAACAGAAGCTGCATTCCTTGCATTCTATCCATACGGTGGGAATGAAGGAGGGAACTCGTGCCTTTCAGTATGGAGTATAAACCTGGGATTTACTTTTCTGTGTAGTAGAAAAATGTTAACAATTCCTCTAACTTTCATTTGTGTTACTACTCACAGCTTTATGGTCTATCCAGTACTAATACTCAGTGCAAAATTTTAGCTTTAGAGACGCATTGATAATATGCAAAGCAAGGAAAAGGGGAATAACTCATTTAATATTAATTCTCTTTGTCCATCTTTGATAATACTATCAGCCCTATTTTCCCTATCTGTTGCTTTTGGTGTAAACAAAAAAAAAAACAAACCACACAAAAACCAAAAAACCCCAAACAAGTGGTAGTGTAACCTTTGGGATTTTTTGCTTTGTGTCAGTTTCTCTTTATGTTCTTGTTAGAAGTGAGTGAAAATGTCAAATCCAACTCAAAGCAAACTCTTAATTTTTAGAGACTTAATATTTAGTCATCTTTTATCTAAACAAACTGTTTTGTTATGCTTTTTTCAAATAATGTATTATGAGAATGTAGTAAACTTTTCAAATAATTGTTTTTTGTGTTGATATTGTAACTTAGGACTTACTCGTAAGTCTAGATATATCCAAGAGCAGCAATTATACCAACATTATTTTTTAAATTTATTTGTCATGGAAGGCTTCAAATTTTTTGGTTTTCTTATTGTATTGTTACAGTAGCTATTTTTAAGGGGCAAAAGGCCACTAAATACATAGCAAGAAAAATTTGAATATGAGGCAGCCTGGGGATGACACTATTGGGAAAACATTAAAAATATTACACATCTTTATATTTAAATCTATGTAAATATTATCTCTAGTATTGACTTTTGAGCATTTTTAAATGTTTTATTATACATACATATCTTTTTATCTTAATTACATGTAGTCAGTCAAGAAGATTTCTGGGTGTTCATTCCTAGAAGCTTAATTAATTTTAAATACTGTAGGAGAAGGGTTTAGCATATGTATCAACAGATGTAATAGTGAAGTTTGAAGCAAAACCTTGTGTTCCAATGTACCTTCCCTTAAGAGAATAGTTCTCAATATATTGTAAAATAATCAAAGCAGTGCTCTGTATAGGTCTGTCTGTAAGAGTGCCTGTGTAAAGACACATTTTTAATTGCAAGATTCTTGTGCTTTTGGATTTATCTGTGCTTACTACAGAAGGTGAGCTTTTTTAATTTAGCTATCGTGTCACTGTTACTAGTGCCTTAAAAACTGATGAGTGGAATTACTGTTCTGGTCCATCAGCAAATTAAGAGAGTGGAGTGGCACAGGCAATACTGAAGCAATAACTTGACCTAATGAGTTCTTGCATTGTCATCTGTAACACATCAGAAGAAAATGTTACCATTTATCTCTTGCAATTTAAAGACTAAAAGGCTGAGTAGTTTTCTGAGTCGAGAACCAAGCATGTTAATGAGAGAGAAGACAAATAAGCTTCATGTTATTTCTAGGTACTTTGGATTTATCGTTCAAGAATAAAGAAGTTTTCTAATCAAAGGCAAAAATAACCTGAGCACTGATCAGCTGGAATAGATGTGCAGACTGGTTAATTGACAGTGATACCTTGCTTCTTCCTATAAAAGGAATGTAAGATCTGGACGAGCCTTAGAGGGGGTAGTTGTAGCCATACCATACTTTTACATGTTAAATGCAATTAGGTTTTTGTAATTTTGTTTGATAGTTACAGGTAGTCTGTAAAGACTGAAAGATTGATATCTATTGCCTATTGTTGAAAATAACCAGTAAAGTCCAAATTTGTAGTGAACCTGAGCAAAGACAGTTATGCAGATTAACATTCAGTTATGAAAGAAAATGCTATGATATTTAGTGTAAAAACTAGCTTTTCTTAAAATTTCTGTATGAAGGATAAGTTATTACCTGGAAGTTGTAGATCATAGTGCTTTTCTTGTATTTTTCTACTGGAATTTTTCTTCCTTGCTGTCCGTTTAAAACAAGAGGAGGGGAGAAAATGAAAGGAAAGGGAAAAGGTTCTTCTACAACCCCTCTTTCTCCCCCCGCCTTTAAAAAAAAAATCGATGAGGGAAGAACTTTTCTGATCTTACTTTAGAATAAACTGGGCCTTGCTGATATCAGGAGGATTTCCTGTGTGTAAAAGCACCTGCATGCAGGGAGAAATTGGCCCTGATCCCACCCTAAACATAGCTTGATTTAAGATGCAAGTTTCTGATCTGTCTTCAGTGAGGCAAATCGTGTATCATGTTTCCATTTGAGAGTAGGTTGTGTGAACATAAAATAGAAGAGTGATTGAAGGGCACTGGCGATTTCTTTAGGTTGAGATTTTCTAATAAAACATTCTGAACGCTTTACCATGAGGCCTTTTGATTTATTCAAATGCTTTTTTTTCCTCCCTGCATCTCGGTTGCTGATCTACGGTTTGCTGGAGAAACTCTTTTGCACGTCAGCAAAAATATCTTGCTAGTCTGTTTTCTTTCTGCACTCTCTGCTGCCTGCTGGCTCTTCGGGGACTGGGTTGTTGCTGCTTTTTGTTGCTGTTGAAGGCCACGATTGGTCTGAGTGCATGAGCCGTGCTCAGCATCGATGGACGAACCAGGAAATGCCAGTAAGAGTGAAACTAGTGATCTGCAAAGTGCTCTCAAACCAAGTAAGCAAAAATACTCAATGTTTTGAGTAACTTTCACTGACGATTAGGCATTCGTTTGCAAGCAGAGCTGACAAGTGCATAAACCACTGTTCCATGGTTTTAACAGAGTCCTCAGGAGGTATTTACTGAATTCATGTACTCTCTAAGAGTATGTGTATATTAAGGGTGAAGGCATGTCGTCTTAGCCTTGTAATAGTAAATTCTGCTAGAACTATGTAGCTGTTTATATTGAATTGCACTCTTAGTTTGCTCTGCTGTTGTTGCTGCATTACTGTAAAATAGCTGTACAGGCAACCTAAAAATAAAGGCATTTTGTGGTTACCTGATATCCACCTAAACAGCGTGGATGAAATGCTTGAAATGTTCGTGGGAATGGATGTTGAGTTAGATTGAAAGATTGGAGAAAAAAGATTCACCCATGTCTGGGCTGTGTTGTTTGAGTAAATTAAACAAAATAGCTCTGCATCAGTGCTTGACTGTGCTAGACTAGCCCAGGTGCCTGGTTGTAGCTCCACATATGATGCTTGAAGAATTGAGGAGAAGGAAACTTGGGAAATCACGATCTGTTGGATGAAACAGAATGAAATCCAGTTTCAGTGTAAAATTTGGGTTAGCTGCAGTGATGTTTACTGACCAACTTCAAACAAGGAAACGGGAATAGTGCAGGTGTGCTCAATGAGTGATATCAATTGAGGCTGAACTCCCAGCATGCATGAAGCTGAGTTGTCGCTGGGACAGTCTCGGTTCCTTTTCTGCAAACACTATGCCAAATGTTGCTTGTGCTGTAAAGTTGGGGCTCAGATTTTGCATCCAATAGTTTGAAAAATATTTAGTTAATTTGTTAACGTCTTTTCCTGGGCTTCTTATTGAATGTAATGCTCCTTTAATTATACCAAAGAAAAAAGTGGTTTTGCAGGTTTCTGACAAGTGTGAGGATTGCTTTGTCTTTGAGGCATGAGCCACATATATTTGCACAGAGATCCTTGTATGCCCACAGCTAATCGAACCAAAGACCTCTTCTCCTTTGCCACTGGTGTTTGGTTGGAGTATTCTTGGTGCCCTCCCCTGCTTGCTGACAATGCTTTGCTATTTTTATTTTTACCTGAGCTGCACAGCTTTCTTCTCAAAGTTTTTACATCTTTAAATCTACTCACTCTACTTGCCATTGTTATCTGTAGTAGTGGCTTGATGGTCTCTTCAGGCTGTATGGTGTAGGACCAAGAGATGGTGGTGGCTAGGTGCAGAAGCTTCCATTTACCTTTCTTGAACAGATGAGATGGATGCCTATTGACTTAACTTGTCTGGGCATGTGCTTCAGGCTGCAGGATTTGTGCAGTTACATTAGTGTATCTCTGTCTTCCCCACTACATCTGGGAGTAAAATCACAGAATCACAGAATATTGGGAGTTGGAAGGGACCTCGAAAGATCATCTAGTCCAACCCCCCCTGCCACAGCAGGATTCCCTAGACCAGGTCACAGAGAAGCACGTCCAGACAGGTTTTGAATACCTCCATAGAAGGAGACTCCACAACCTCTCTGGGCAGTCTGTGCCAGTGCTCTGCACCTGAAATGGGAAAAAATTTCTACATTGTATTCACGCGGAATCTCCTATGCTTCAGCTTACAACCATTGCCTCTTGTCCTGTCACTGGGCTTCACTGAGAAGAGCCTGACCCCATCCTCCTGACACACACCCTTCACAAATTTAAAAGCATAGATGAGGTGACCCCATAGCCTCCTCTTCTCCAAGCTAAGGAGACCCTTTTTACAGATCTTCTGTCATCTTTGTCCTTCAGAGAGAGTGCCACTCCCACGTGCTAATGGGGCAGTGGCTTTACTTCTAGGATTTGAGTCAAAACACACACACACACACACACACACACACACACGGAAGCATCCCTCCCACAGCCTTAAAGATGTTCTGCAGTAGCTGGCAGTAGCTAGGCTGTTCTTACTTGCTCATGTGGCCACAGCACAGCTGCGCTTTGCTGCAGACTTCTACTTCCTTGGATGTTGGAAAGAAATTAACGTATTGCATTTAGTTTGTTTTCTGAGTATTTAGAGTACCTTAGGAAAAGTTTGAGTCACTTCATGGCTTTAAATCTGAGTTAGGAGACTTGGGCTAATGTGTTAGAGGTTGTCGTCTACAGATGGATCTCTGTCAGCTCTGATACAGATTCAGAGAAAAATTCTTGAACTATCAATACAGTTAATTTTAGAGCTGCAGTGATGTGTGTTGGGATTTCCACACGTTTGAAAGCACAATACTGTCACAGTTTTCCTCAGACCAGTGAGAAAGTTGATTGCTTTTAGAGTACTGTGTTTCTGTTTGGACATGGTTCTGCATCTTATTTGGAACATTAAGGTACTTTGTTTTCTTTTTCCAGCAGTAGTGTCTTCCAGTTTTTAGAATAATATTCACTTAATGTTTCTTGAATTAAATTTGGGATTAAAATAATAAGCTACAGTGGATATTTTGAAATGTCCTTTATTGATTGGAGATTCACTGTAAAACAGCTTAAATGTTTTTGGGTGGCTGTAATTTCCAGGTGATGGAGAAAATATGAGACCGTAGAAGAATGTGGTATCTAAAGAAAATTGTATAATTCCTTTGACATTGTAAACACTTACTTATATTGGTAACAACCAGATAGTTGTGCCTTTTTAATTTCCTTTTTGACGATATACCCATTTGAAGTTCCTTTTATCTGCACATGTATTCTCATTTTGGGTTAATTCAGCACTGTCAGTGTCTCACTATTGATGTAGTGATGGCAGCTTAGCCACATTTCACCCATTTTCATGGTACATCATGTTAAGAAATAAATTGCTGAAGTTCATTCTTGCCACTGGTCATCATAGGGAGTGCGTGTTATGCCTGTGCAATGTGGACTGAGTGAGTGTGGTTTGAATACAGCACTTTTATGCATTTTTGTAGTCGCATTTACTTGCCATTTTTTATCTGTTTGAAGACCTTTGACAATCAGAAATCTAAATGAATGCTTCATCATCTTTAGTCATCTTTACTAGAAGTAGTCTTTACATAGAAAATCACTCCTCAGATGAAGTTTTCAGTGTATGTACCCATCCCAGACACTGAGGAAGACAAATTTGTGAACAGATAAGAGAGGTAGATTTTGAAGTTATGTTGTCAGAAGTGCAATATGAGGAAGAATTAAAAGTGAAAGATGAGAAAGAGAAAACCAAATCGTAGAGGATAATGAGGAAATCTGAAAGGAGTACTTTGAAAAGTGTGAATACTGTAATCCAGAAATTTGAGTTATCTGCTTAGATTTTATGATTTTGAATACCCTTCCATTACTCTTTTGTGAACTTTTGGGGTGGGTTAAAAGCAGGAATCTGATATTATAGGAGTCATATATTACCAAAAAAAAAAAAAAAAAAGGGGGAGGGAGGTCTACCAGTTTGCAAAGCTTTTAAAATCTGTGGTCTGCAGGCAGACCTTTTTAATGAGATAGGCATGTACATGCACATTTGTCTGTGTTTGTCTTGTTACATATATGGATTGTTATAGCACAGCCCCCTTACTTTGGTGAACGGAAAAATCTTTATTCTGCTAGGATTGTTTGGTCATTTGTGATGCGAGTGAACAAGAATGTGCTTGTAAGGTGCCAAGTAACAAAGTTTTGGTGGTGGTTTTTTTGTTTGTTTTTTTTTTTTAAGTAAACTGAACAGAAAAGTATACAGAGATAGGAATACTTTAAGATGATTGCTCTGTTAGTATGTTAAAGCTACTAATTAAAACTTTTCTGCATTACTTTTCTTCATAATAGTCTTTTTCTGAATGGAAACTGTTAACTGTATTCTGCACTTTTACATGGAAACAAAGGTGATATTTTTGTTTTAATTCTTGAAGTGGTTAAAGGGAAAACTGCTACTAGGGCAAGCATCAAGTATTTGTTTTTACCTACTTCATTTTACCTGCATAGTAGAGAATATTAGCAGCCTTGTTTGGATATTTCTGTGCTTCTGTATTTACGAAGTGTGACACTTGGATCATGTAGGTGAACTTGTTAGCAAAGCAGTGGTTCTGCTTTGATATATGTCTTCTTCTCAAGCTAATAGCAGTAGCATCTATGGTAAAAGATAATTCAAGGTTTTGTGTCCTTTGTGTTTAATGCTTGTTTTCTGTTTACTGCTTTCTGTGCAGTAGTTTTGTCGTCCAGCCAAAGTTCTGCATGTTTGAGCAGTTTGTAAATAATTTTTGGTTGTTTTAAGTTAAGATCATTGGTATCTCTTCTACTTCAGGCTTCAAGTGCTGCATCCTGAGTTACTAATGACAATTTAGAGGTGTTGAAATAGTGTGTGAGAGCATAAGTAAATGAACTGCAAATAAATACAGTAAGTAGTAAACTTTGTTTTAGTTTTATTGTGCATGATTAATTATTCATTTTAGAAGGCGGTTGCATTTTTGTGTGACAAAACTATGATGCTCTCTTTAGCCATGAGAATTCTGGCATGACAAATTTAGGATTATTTGTTTTATTCCAATCAGTAAGATCAGAGAATATGTAAAGTATGGTTGGCTAGATGCGGTGAGTAGGTCTGCCTTGCTTATATTTAATTATGAACAAGTTTGAAATCTGGTTCACCAGCCTCTTCAGGCTCCTTTTATAGTCAGTGGATAGAGTTCACTCTAGGGAGTGATTCCTCTCCTGATTCCTTTCTTGACTGACTATAAAGCAAGTCTTAGTGTTGCTTTTGAAAGCAGGATTCTTCATGCGGCTGTGTGTTCCTGATCTCTTCCATTACTGACAAAGACCTTATGCTGCAGATTTGCTTGTCTTGGTAGAGCATGCAAAAGAGCCTCATTATCAGGAGAAACCTTTTCTTTTTATTGTTAGGGAATATTATTATTAGCATTAGTGAAGACAGGAGTAGGGAACTATTTTTCTGTAAAAAAAATCCCCCAAATGACCAACCAAACAAAAAATCCCTAATCTCTCAATGGTTTGTTCCTGAAAATGGCCTGAAGTGGTTGAGTTTAGGATAACTGATCAGCTGCAGGGTTTTGCAAGTATGTGAAATCCAAGCATTATAAGAATATTTGAAGTTAAAGGAAGATGCTGAAAGGAATTTAATTTTCAACTATAACATCATCAAATCAAAGTTGAAAATAATGAAATTGTCTGTCAGTCAAGACTAATGAGTATAAGACTACAGAGGAAATACATTTCAAAGTAATTCTTCTACAGGGAAAAATGCAGACAAAACTTCTTTAGTATTCAAAATGAAAATATTAAATTAATATATCGCAAATAGAAGCAAGACTATATCATCTGAATGTAGCATAATGGAAGTGGCACTCACAGTGACTTCCATATTTTAATGGGTTTTAGTATAAATACTGTTTTGACATTTTGACTGCGATTTGTAAATTAATAATGAAATTTTTCAATAGAGAAATACTTCCTGTTGACTTTACTGTACGTGACCTAAGGTCTTAACATCAGAGACATCTTTTTTTTTAGTTTTGCATTAATTCATGTTAAAGTTTGGAATGCTTGAAGTATTTTCCATTCTTCTGGCCCTTAATTTGTAATTTTAAAATTTATTTTTTTTTTTAACTAGGCTTGGTTTACATTTTGTAAGATGTGATGGTTTGGACCTAGCTCCCTGCCAAATGCCCAAACTCACAGTGAAAGCTTTCCCCCTCCCTTTACAAAATGCTGGGAGAGGTTCCTCAGGGAGGTTGCATGAGGTCTGTCATGGGTCCAAGAATCAGTAATGATGCTACCAAGTAGGAACTGGCCTTCTGCAGAAGTGAAGGTTCTGCCCCTGCCCCTCCCCGCCCCCCCAAAAAAAAAAAAACCACCAAACCACAAACAACAAACACCCTACCATGCAAGGAGATGGTAGCAGCTGCTGCTCTCGCAAGTATGAGGTGTCTCTTTGCGAGGGAGAATTTTCCCTTTCCTGCAAAATTCTTGCTCAACAAATTAACATCTAATTTGGAAGAGAATACTGTTTGATGCACAGCCTTTGGGCTGAAGAATTTTCATTTCCCTTAAAACACTGAGAACAAAAGCCCTGTAATGAGGTGGAATTATAGTGATCTTAATCAGTGTAGAATTTGTGTGTATATATGAAATAGGGCAATATTTTTATTAGCATGTTGTTGTCTCAATATAACATTATATATACATGTGTAACAAAATGATGAAGATTGGCGTTTTCTCCTTCAAAATGAATCAAAATTTTGAACTCGGCTAAGGTTCTACTCTTTGCTTTTTTAGTCTTTGTCTCAGAGATTACAGAACTGGAGTGCTGTGGAATTTCATCAATGCTGTTTTAGTTGACCTGGTAAAGATTGTGTTAAAATGGCATGAGATGTCTTTCTTCAGCTGGAACTGAACAGAAAGCTGCTTTGTTGTAGTTGGTTAATGCTGTAAAGAGAGGAGAGGGAGCAGCTGAAACCCATCTACTTCTGTGGCACTTCTTAGAGAGGCTTTGCTACCCAAGTCCTTTCCTTTCTTGCACGGGAAAGGGGCAATCCAGTTTTGTGTTGAAATTATGATACTTAGTGATTACACCCTAAAACCTGACTAACTTCATAATATTTATTCAGAAAAAACCCCCAAACCTTTCTCTCTGATTTGTCTTATGATTTTATTATATTTGCATTTCAAATAGGGTGCATGCTCCCACCAATAGGTTTATAAGGCTAGATGAAAGAGCCATTCCAGTTGTAGCAAGTCTGAATTTAATGAAATAAAAGAAACTGAGTGATTACAGTATTAGAAGAAATGCTTAAAACCATCAAGTGTACAGATGGTAGAACTGAAATCATAACACTAAGACAAATAAAGCCAGCATTGCTGAGCATTCTGAGTTTAGAACCTACCTGAAAGAGGAGTCTTGGGAACTCTGAAGTTTCATGTCTTACGGTGTTGAAGCTCTCTAAGGATCCAGTCCCTTGTCAGGCAGAAAGGATCAGTCTGCTTGTAAGACTTTGCTGATAAAATTTGAGGTTTTGTAGCAAAGTAGTTCTTACAAAAATCCCTACCTTAAAAAATAAACCTGTGGGTTTTCCACAGTATTTGTTACCATTTCCATTTTGTCAGGTGAAGAACCACCTCTCAGTCACAGCCTTATACCAACAGTGCCAAATCCTACTTGCATTGAGCAGTGCTACTGCTCTTTGCTAATGCTGCTGGAGGGAGAGCATATAGAATCATAGAATGGCTCAGGTTGGAAGGGACCTTAAAGATCATCTAGTTCCAACCCCACTGCCATGGGCAGGGACACCACATGCACTAGACCACATTGCCCAGGGCCACATCCAGCCTGGCCTTAAACACTGCCAGGGATGGGGCCTCTACAACCTCTCTGGGCAACCTGTTCCAGTGCCTCACCACCCTTTGGGTAAAGAACCCCCTTCTCATCTCCAGCCTAAATTTCCCCTCCTTCAGCTTGTAGCCATTCCCCCATGTCCTGTTGCAATCAGACCAGGAGAAAAGTCTCTCTCCTTCTGCCTTAATAATCCCCTTTCAGGTACTGAAAGGCTGCTATAAGGTCCCCTCTAAGCCTTCTCCTCTCCAGGCTGAACAACCCCAATTCCCTCAGCCTGTCCTCGTATGGGAGGTGCTCCAGTCCTTTGATCATCTTTGTGGCCCNGCAGGACCTTACACTTGGACTTGTTGAATTTCATTTGATTCTCACAGGCCCGCTTTTCAAGCCTGTCCAGGTCCCTCTGAATGGCATCTCGCCCCTCTGGTGTGTCAACCACACCACTCAGCTTGGTGTCGTCTGCGAACTTGCTGAGGGTGCACTCAGGACCTCTGTCCAGGTCTTTAATAAAGACATTGAAGAGCACCGGTCCCAAGACAGGACCCTGAGGGACACCACTCGTCACCTGCCTCCACCTAGACAAGGAGCCGTTGACCACAACTCTCTGACTGCCTCCATCCAGCCAATTTCTTATCCACTGGATGGTCCACCCATCAAATCCATATCTCTTCAATTTTGAGATAAGGATGTCATGCAGAACTGTATCAAAGGCTTTACTAAAGTCTAGGTAGATGACATCAGTTGGTCTTCCTTCATCAACCGTTGCAGTTACTCCATCATAGAAGTCTATCAGGTTGGTCAGGCATGATTTGCCCTTAGTGAATCCATGTTGGCTTCTTCGAATCACCTCTTTGTCTTGCATGTGCCTTACCATCACTTCCATGACAATGTGCTTCCCAGGCACAGAGGTGAGGCTCACCGGCCTATAGTTCCCTGGGTCTTCCTTTCTACCCTTTTTAAAAATGGGGGTGATGTTACCCTTCCTCCAGTCACTCGGGACTTCACATAACCTCCACGACTTGTCAAATATGATGGAGAGTGGGCATCTCTGGATCACGTAGTTTAGGCACTTGACTGGTGGGGCCTGGTCTCTTGACAGACCCATCCAAATCTGAAACTGTCTGCTGTCTCTGTTGGTAGTGTATATTGTTTGGCTTTGCAGCCTTTAGAAGTGGAAGCAGGAAGACAGCAGCTTGCCTGGTGTCTTGTGGTTTCTTTGCAGGTTGTGACAAGGCTTGCTGTGCACCAGGACAGTATAGCCATATCAGAGATGGCAACATCTCCTGCTCTGCTTTCTCCCATTGTCCCTTTTTTGACAAACTATGCCTTTGATTGTGTGGTGGCACTGGGGTCACACTTGGATTGCTCGGGGACCACAGCAGTAACTGCCATGGGCCTGGGCGACTTGGTTGCTCTCTTCAGATGTTAAAGGCCACATTCACTGGTAACAATTCTGAATAGGTCTCCTAGCATTATCATTGCTTTGGTGATATTTCTGGGGGAGCGTTTTTGTTGAATTGCTTAAATCTGAAGAAAAGGAGGTGTGCATGAGTTACTTAGCAAATCTACTTTGAAATTTTGCCACTCTTCTGAGGGTGAGGAACCTTAGGAAAGTATTGTGAGAAGGGACAGTGCAAACTCCAGGTTTATCCTCTAGCTGCGGTATCTGCAACTGATAGTGGGTATCACTCTTAACAGTGTGAATATGCCTTTTGTGGGTTTTGATGGAAAAAAAATACAGCTTTATTGCTGTATGCAGCACCTGGTTTCTTCAGTAGCTTAGAGCCCTAGGGTACTGCTCTGGGTTCAAGGCTCGGGTGCTGTGGGTTTTCACCCATGTAGTTATTACTATCCTGTACTACTTGTAGCCATAACATACTGATTTTGGAGATGCTGAGATGTCAGAGCTTCTGCTTTCCCAATTGTTTTTTGGTGTGTTTGGGGGATCTGTTTGTTTGGTTTTACTTTCCTTTATTTCTTCAGTGAACCAGAATTTCTGTTGGCTATGTTTTTTTATTTATTTCCATCTCCTTTGGATAAGGAAACATGTACTCTGTGTTTTTAGCTTCTGATTGTGTTTTTCCAGTAAAATCTCTGAAAACTGTTGGGTCATAAATTTGTGCTTGTTACCTACTGTCCTAAGGGTGGCTGGGAAGCATCTCTCTACTTTTTGTGAGGAGGCAAAGGTGATTTTAAAGTGTACAAGAGAAGAAAATTATCCTATATTCAAGTTTTATTTGATATAGCAGAGAATAAAATACACACACCTAAAAATAATTTTGGGAGCATTTGTGGTTTCTAACTAATTCTGTGTTATTATTTAGAATAACTTATCTTTACTGGATCAAGGCATCTGTGCCTTTCTGTTTAGACAGGATCTGTAGAGATGTTACATCTCTGTAGCTTTTTAGTTCATGTTATGAACTTTTCTTCTTGTAGGGGAGGGAAAGCTTAGAGATTTAGGGAAAAAAATGAATCAGTAGTAAAACAGTAACCATTTTTATTTTGAAATGAGATTTTGACACCTGACTCCTGATTTAGTTTTTGTGTGTCTTGGTTTTTATTGCTTTTGCTTTAAAACTACTCAGAAGCTCAATAGTTTATTATAATTTTCAATGCACAAAATGCTTTGAAATTGATTTTTTTTTTCCCATTTATGGAATAGTAAGAATTTTATGAAGCTTGGAAGATAATATATTTTTACTAATAATGTTTTATTAATCTACTTCGTTTACAGGAAGTGGTCATCGGTCAAAATTTGCTTACCTCAGCAGAGACAAAAAATTAATGGGCAAAAGTACAGTGTGTAGGTAGGTAGCTATTTTCAGTGCACCTAAGGTTCTTCGAGGAGAACCTTATTCTAAGGGAGTGGGAAAGCTATCAAAAGATAAGATTTTGCTCTTTGAAATATTCAGGCAGTAGATTCAACAATGAGTTGTTGAAGGAAGTGACTTTCAATACATGTATGTGCTCCCTGCTTTTATGAGATTTTTATTTAGAAGTGCCCTGGAATGATGCAGATGTGCATTTGTATGGTAGAGAGAAATATAAACAAGTGTATTTACTTTTGCATGTGCTTTTATAAATTGCAGATATTTTTCCATAGGATTGGTAAACAAAGTGTTCTTTCTGATAGTCTTCCCAAAATTGATCATAACTTACCTAGTGTAAGTTATGAAGGGATTGGGTACAGGCATCTTTGTTTTGTTGACTCTTGATACTTCACATTCAGTGCATTGAAATGTGGTGCAGTAGTTGTTATACTTCAGTATATAATTTTCTTTTACAGTATTTTATAATTGTAACAGAAGTTAGTAAAGATTCCATGATTGTAACTTTGCAGGAGTAGTAGCATACAGTGGGTGGGTGATTGAATTTCTTCACTTTTGGCATGTGAATAATAATCACATTTTACTTATCCCCTTAAAAAAGAAGATAAATCCTTGATTGAAATTTTCACATTAACATAGTCTGCTGTGCAAGTAAATGTTTGTAATCCAGAGTGTTCCTTCAGCTCACATAGCAAAGACTATAAAAAAATCTTCAAAAAAGTTTGGTTTTGTTGATACAGCAATGTTTATTGTTAATAGCTATCTAACTTTCAGGATGGCATAACGTTTAATTCAGTAAAATAATCTTTGAAGATGGAGAGTTCAGTTTTAGGACTGGTTTGTTTAATCTTTGGATCACGAAAGTAGAATTCAGCAGCTTTGTTTTTTATTGTGAGTCTCAAACTGTGATGCTATGTAATGTGGCTAGTTTTATGTTTATGGCCTAAGAGAGTATGAAACAGGTGACATTTCTAAATGGAGTACTATTCCATTTTAAAAGTAAGATTTGTTAAATTCCTGTGAGTTAAGAAGGAATTTCAGTGGCCTGCAGACTGTGATTTAATTAGAGCCTGCAAATTATTTGGGGGGGGGGGGGGGTGAGGGGGAGAGGGAAGTCAACGTGATAGTTAACATGAAGTTAAAAACATAGGAGTTAACTTCGGAGTTTTGCCAAATAACGAAGTAGCATAGATATGTTCCCAGGAACATGCCATGACATGCTTAAGAGTCATTAAAATAAGATGAGCAGTAGAGTTAGTGAACCTCAAGAATAGCTTGCTTTTGTGATTACTCTTGTTTTACATTTTGGCAGTCTGTGTTTGGATTTAATGATACACTGTGGAAAGTCCCAGAAGTAACTTTGAGGAATTTTTCCTTTAATTTGTCATGTATTGTTTGTTATGCTTAGTTTGGCTTTATTTTGAGGGGTTTGCTCTCAATATATTCTTTTCTCCTATGTGCTCCTGTCTCTTCTAGAATCTCAAATTGATTGGGAAAAAGTTATGCTTGGCACAGATTGGTTTCTTGTCCCTCAGAATAGTTTATCATTGTGTTGCTTTTGCTTCCAAGGCAGTCTTCAGTCTGTTTTGGCTTTTCTTGAGCGAAGTGGAGTAAGTAGTTTACCAGTGAAGAGCATGCCTTTTCTATAGTACTTTCTGAGAGTTATTCCCGTGGCATAGCATGTCTCTCTTCAGTCTCCCACGTAGTGCTTGAAGGAAGCTTTGATCTGAGCAGCCTTTAGTGTGGAATCACAGTTCCCTACACAGGTAAAGGCTTAGGTTTGAAAGCCAGTGTTTAAAGTGCAGCAATGGGGTATGCAGTTCAGGTATCCATGGTATCAGAAAGACAGAAACTGTCTTGGCGTACCTGCTTTGATAAGGAAGGCAGGTGACTCTTCTTGTTTATGAATTTATTTATTTATTCAGAACCAGGCAATAGAATCACTTCTTAAAGCCAAAAATCCTTGAGCCAGATGCAGACACCAGGGTACAAGGAATAAGAACTGGTATAGCTTGAGTGCTCCTGGGCATGTGATTCAGGAGTGGCAGTGCAGCTCTGCTTATTTAAATTTGGACTAGATCTGATACTTCATGAAGCAGTACCAGACAGACCTGTTTTGAAGTACTGGATTCACAGATGAGAAGTCATTCATTTATTGAGAGTAATCTTCAGCTCTCTTCTGTTTAAAGTATTAAAATGGGTTTGTCATGTAACACAAACCTGCTTTGGTGGTGCTACTGTGCTTCACATTTCCAGGCTTTAGTACTTCAATACCAAGAAATTTTACAGAAACCTCTCTCAGAGTATTATACCTTTTATGTGTTTATCTTTCCTTAAAGTAGGTATTTTAGAACAGACAGGATGCTTTTGTGAGACTAGGTGTGGGGTTTTTGTTTTGGTTTTTTGGTTTGTTTGTTGTGGTTGGTGTGTTTGTTTTTCTATTAAATCCTTGAGAACAGTTTTATTGCTTTGAACATGAATGAAGTTTTATTTTGGAGGCTGATTTAGAGGGTATGTCAGTCCCTGTGAACATATATGGGGGGAGGGAACAAACTGTAACATTCTAGTATGAAGTATAAAACCAATTATGACAGTTATTAGTGTTTGCAAAAAGAAACAGGAGAATCCTTGTAGAGAGCTCTGGTCTTGATGAGAAGAAATTAGGAAGCATCAATGCAGACCAAAAGGTCAGATAACAAATGTTGGAAGTTCCCAAAGGGACACATTTTTCTCCATATTAGCCTATGCACCAGTGTTTCTTCCTTAGAAATCTGTTGAATCACTGTAAGTAATTGAGATTTGAAAGAATTTTTCCTCTGAAATTATTAAGAATACTGGTAAGAAAGCAAGCTGTTAAACTGGAAAATCTGTAGAATTACTTTGATCCTAAATAACCTGAGACATAGAAACTTTTAAGTCCTCTTCTAAAGTTTCTCATTTAAAGGAAAATTTACAGGTCCTCAATTTTATCTGCTAACAAGGGCTATGCATGCCTAAACTAGCTATCTAAGCATTTAATCTAAAGGTNACCAAACAAAAAAACCCCCAAACCCTAAAACAAACAAACCAGGCCAAACCACTTCAAATCTTGCATCTTTTCTTTGCATGTTCTTTATGGTTTGCTGATGGATTCTTTTCCTTTAGTGTTATTTTTTTTTATAGCACTCTTATGGTAGTACCCGAATTATAAATTAACAGGCATTAGTCAATATTTTGGAGGGTTTCAGCTGAAATTTTAGGCTGAGCTTTAATACTTGTCAGGACACGAAAAGTATGGAGGTAACAATAATTAAAATCTTTTGGGATCCGTGGGTTTGTTGGGATTTTGTTTCCAAATGTAGAGCAGTTGACCAGATAAAGGAAAACGGCAAACACAGGTGCTGCATGGCAGTTGGCACCCTGTGGAGTGACAGTGGGGTGGTTTAAGTGGTTATCACCCTCAGCTATGTTCTGGCTCCTGTCACAGGCATGGTTGTACTCACTGTAGGGATGACTGGTCAGAGTATGTAGCAAATACTGTGTCAATTTCAGTATAACCTACAAAGAGTGAATCACGGTCTCTGAGTTGGTGCTTGTGTTGGGCAGCTTGTCAGCAGCCCCCTGGGGAAGAGAAGCATGATGGAAGAACTGAGGATGGCAGCTGTTTCAGCCACTGTAGTTCCATCCACCACAGTATGTGATCAGATACATATTACGCTTCCCTAATAGTGTTGTCCATCGTACAAGGATGCATTCTTCTGATAAAGTGGACAGCAGAGTGTTACCTTCTTGATTTCCTAGTAGCTTGATGTTTGGATACAGTTTCTTGGG
Source organism: Galbula dea (assembly GCA_013399015.1). Classification (NCBI taxonomy): domain Eukaryota; kingdom Metazoa; phylum Chordata; class Aves; order Piciformes; family Galbulidae; genus Galbula; species Galbula dea. Next base: position 3,588 of record VWZX01004367.1, on the reverse strand, counting down.
TGCTAAGATAATTTGGACTATTAGTCCTACCCCTATGGTGTGATGTAACTGTAGCTGTAAGTATGTAGCAAAGCTGGACTAAGGAGCCAACTAGCGGAAAATTAACAAGGCAGGCAAGAGCAGGACTGAGAGTAGATTCTGCTGCTGTGAACCATTATGCCTCGTGAAAATCCTGCTCAGTGATGATTCACACACTATAGTGAATCTTTAATTAAAATCTTCTTATGCAGCCCTTTAATGTAAGAATTGTCCAGTTAATGTGTAGAAGGCTCTGTCATTTCAAAATCAAATAAACTTGCTTACCATCAAATTTTTGTACATGCATCTTTCAGTGGGTCTTGGTTATGTGTTTGTATTTCTTGTGCTCCATAACTTATTTACTGTCTTTTAAACTAGAGTATCCTAAACAACCTTCCTAGTCTCAAAGAACACTTTGAGTCTATTTAAATAAACTACTCTCTGCCAACTATCAGTAGTATATCTGTTTTTCCTTGTTCTGCTTTCAAAGCTTTCATCAGGTATTTAGTTTGAGTCATCTAGGCCTTTCTTTGCAGCTGCTTAATAAAATTCTGATCAGTACTTCAGAAGCAATGAGTGCTAATGGAGCCTCCCTTCCAGGAGTCTCCAGTTTTGGAGGGAAATGTGTTGCCTGCAGAAGAATGTGTTTGATAACTGTAAGTTCAAATTCCTGAAAAAAATAATTTGTGATTGAATTTCTTTTGCATTTCACTTAGATGTGGGTGATCCAGCTATCTCGTCAAGGTTTGTTGTGTTAGTAAATGGAAAGCTTCTGATGCATACAGAAGAGAATTTTTTTGCTCTTTTATTCTTACCTGTATACATTAAAAGAATTGCTGTTTCTAAACTAGCTTTTTGAAGGTAAGCTCTGGGCAGAACTAGAACCTTTTTGTTCATGGCTAGGTTTTGGAAGTTGTGAAATGTGCTCAATGCTGCTCTGTGGGCTGTTTATGTGCACTGCCTCCAGGAACATTTTTCTTGGTAGCAATAAACATTTTGCTAACTTGCCTTTTAAAAAAGGAGGGAACAGTTAACAAAAATGGTAAAGAACACATTTATTTAACAGTGCAGTGAAAAAGCTTATGACACCACAGAGATTCAGAAACTATTTTCTTAGAAAATGACAGTAATGAAGGAAATAAAACACAAAGAATACTTGGGTATTTGTAAATGCTTTTGCCTTTTGTAGCTTTTTTAGAGCTAATCACTGTGCTTGTCCTGTCATTGAAAGAGAGCTGCACTCTGTGGGTGATGTTTTGTTTAATTTAAGAACAGTTAACAAATTTGTAACATGTAACTGCCTCTAGTTATCCAGTATATAGATTCATGATGGTATCAGCCTCCATATTCCCACCAGCCTGATCACCTGAGGAAAGACCGTAATCTATGACTTTAGAACATTCATTTGGAGTTGAAAAATCTGGTAAAGAAATTAGGCATTTTCTGTCTTTTCTGAACTAAATTTAATGCTAGAATGATGTGTATTTTTGAAAGCAAAACTTTTAAGAGTACTGAGTCAAGATTGCACAGGATGGGGGAGGGTAGAAAAGGGATTGTATCTTTCAAGAAGCAAGAAATTCTTCCAGGACTGGGAGTTAGGATTCAGTGCTTTCGCAGCTGGGACCCAGGTTCGATTCCCAGTCAGGGAAGAATCCTGCTCTGGCAGGGGTGTTGGACTAGATAATCTTTCAAGGTCCCTTCCAACCCCTGTGATTCTGTGACTTGGCTGACCCTGAGAAGGCTTGAAAGAATTTGGCATCAGATTGTGGTATAATTTAAATTTCTGTGTTTTCTGCATTTGCAATATTAGTAAAATAGGTTGAGACTAAAATGGGTATGAGTGTTTTGCTACTGCAACTCTAGATGAAAATGTTGTAATGCTGCTAGTAAGGATAACTTTTGAATCCTATGTAATCAACTGTACGAAAAGAAAAACTGAAACTTGGAAGTCTTGTATGTGCAAGCACTTCACCAACTGAAGCCTAGTGACAGGACAAGAGGCAATGGTTGTAAGCTGAAGCATAGGAGATTCTGTGTGAACACATGTAAAAATTTTTTCCCATTTCAGGTGCCAGAGCACTGGCACAGACTGCCCAGAGAGGTTGTGGAGTCTCCTTCTATGGAGGTATTCAAAACCTGTCTGGACGTGCTTCTCTGTGACCTGGTCTAGGGAATCCTGCTGTGGCAGGGGGGGTTGGACTAGATGATCTTTCGAGGTCCCTTCCAACTCCTAACATTCTGTGATTCTGTGAACTACAAATCTTTTAATGTGAGCGAGACTATATATGTTAGCTGAAGATTGATTAGTCCTGTTTTCACTAAAAATATTCCTTTACTTTTAAATGAGAACAGAATAATGGGAAGCAATGTCTTGTAGCTTGTTTTACCAGGCTCTTGAGGTACTAAACATTGCCATACAGTCATGGAGCTCTAAATATATGCAACTGTTTTCTGAGAAACTGTGAGGAAGGTATGAGATGCAGGGAACCATCCCATGTCTGGGAGTTGGGCCAGGTCTAAGTTGCATTTGCAGTCTGAGCTTAGACTGCCAATTTGAGGTAGCTCTGTTTTAAAATGTTGTGGTATAAAGTCTGTCACTTCAAAGGGGAATAGCTTTAAAATGAAAAATGACATTATTCAGTTTCAGATATTTGAACAAAGTTTTACAATATGGGTGTCTGACTGAAGTCCACCTGCTTAAATGACTATAGCTAGAAGAGTTCAATTTTTGACAACCTTAATGGAACACAGAATGGTTGAAGAGGTTTAAATTAAACATGTGGAAGAGTAGTACAGTGGAAAGGCATGATAGGTGCATTTACAGCTTTCTTAATTTTACTTGGTGATAGTATTTATGATAGGATGGTAGGGATCTCAGCCTGTAATTTACCTTTTTCAGTGTGGAATAGCATATAACTCTGAAAATTCTTTGCTGGCATCAGTTAAACAAAAAAAATCAATTAAGAATTGCACTTCAGTAATTTAAAGTCTGGTACTTTTTCATTATCTTTGAAAAACATTCAGTAAAATAATTTTAAAATTATCTAAAGAAAATAAAGACTGGTAGTATCCTTGTTCTTTAGACATGATGTAAAAGCATGAATGTTGCTTTGTTGTACTTCATTTTATGGCTGAACCTGGTACAGCTGTACTCATTGCATAGCCTGGCTGTGTATTTGGAAAATTACAAGAAACAGGCCTTAGACTAGTTTGAGAAACATGCTTTCTAAAGCATCTTGAGGCTTTAATTTACAAATAAAAAAAAAATAAAAAAAAAAAATCAAGGTATAAAGTCTTTCATTTTAACTTGGCATTTTTGGGTTTGCCCTGAACAGAGTCTCTTAAGTATGTTTTAGGAGGACACACTAAAAAGCTATACATGAATTTAACTTTAACCTGTCTGTGCTCTTGTAGAAATAGTTCTGCTTTTGCAGAATGTACCATTAGTCTGGAGAAGGAGAGTCACTGAGAAGCAGGTATGCTGCCAGGAAGTTGTGGCAGCTCGTAAATACTTCTTTCCCTTCAAGGATTGAATATGGGTCAGGATTAGAACTAAGGCCAGCAAGGTAG
>VWZX01004366.1:1303-16330 GCA_013399015.1 Galbula dea | reverse complement strand
GCTTCTGTGTGACCTGGTCTAGGGAATCCTCTGTGGCAGGGGGGTTGGACTTGATGATCTTTTGAGGTCCCATCCAACTCCTAATGTTCTGTGATTCTGTGCGATTCTGTGATTAGTAAATTTCTCTTCTATAGTAAACTCGTATTCTATCATTTTTGTTGTATATCATTGAATCATAGAATTGTCAGAGTTGGAGGGGACCTTAAAGATCATCTAGTTCCAATCCCCCTGCCTGGCAGGGACACCATCCACTAGGTAGGTTGTCCAGGGCCCCATCAAGCCTTGTCTTGAAAGCTTCCAGGCATGAGGCTTCCACATATCCATAACAAGCTGCTGCAAGCTTTCAAGAGTCTCTAAAAGTCACTTTTCAATGATGCTTTAGTATTCTTTCACATTAGTTTGAGCTACAATCTTCTTTCAGTTTTGTTTTGTAGCGATTAGTTTGTTTTACATAAGTGGGTGTAAGTAACAGAAGTGCATCAAAACTGGGCTGCTGTTCACATGGAGGGGAAATTTTGCTGGGTTGTCCCAGTTTAGATTTGTAATTCCATAGAGTGGATTTGTGCTAGAAGGAAATTTATTTCACTGAGACGCCTTCAATTTGATTAAAATGTGATTTTTTACTGAAAAATCCAGCCTTCCACTTCTGCTTTAAAAATAAATGTTCTGATAATTCATTGACTTTTAATGCAGGATGAAATTCGGAAAAGTAGCAATATATCTGATACCTTTATAGAACTGGGAACTACGATAACCTCATGTAATTTCTTGCTCTGCAGTTCTGGCTAGAGATAAAGTGTTCGTATACAAACATTTTCCATCCTTTTTTAGTGTTTGATCCCTCAAAAGTGTAGTTTTGCAAGGATAAGAGAGGAAGAAAGGAGCATAAACCACAAAGTGTTATGTCCAACCCTTCCCTAGTGACAATGCAATGGATAGCAGAGATTTTGGGATATTACAGCATATTACAAATTACACTGAATATGAGATAAAAAAACTTTGTAGAATTCTTAATTGGAGAGCTTTACTTGAGAGAAGAGGTTACTGGGATTTGCCTCCTCTGTACACGTGTATAATCCATGCCACACAAGGGAAGACACTCTAGGCTGTCAGCATCAAGTAGCACCTAGCTGTCAGTACAAATGTTTGAGATCCATCCTTACGGATAGAATTAGTGCCCCTAAAGTTAATAGAAGCAGAGCATTGTGTTCTCTAAGAAAAAGAGCCTGTCTTAAACAGAAAATCATGACAGCTGCTATCTTTGCAGACATCTGCAAGATCATAGGATCAAAGATTACTATTAACATGTGTTGTCTGCAAAGCACAAGTTATTTCTAAAACCAACCTTGACAGGTTTCTATAACTTCTTGTAGAGTGTGATTATGACTAGGAAGTACCACAGTCATGAACTGCCCTGGGAGCCAGGCAGTGAGTAGTCTTTTACCAAGTTTTGTATCAAATTTATTTCACTGTTATAACTTTCCTTTTCTTTTCTTCTTTAACCTTTGTCTTTTTGTGCATCTAATTTCAAAAGCTTTGTACTTGGAAACATGCTTACATGGAAAAAGATGTGCTTGTGGCCTGATAATATAAATGAAGAATGGAGCTATTGGCTTGGTGACTGTGGGCCATGGTGGTGGAAGTATCTGTGAAGGGTGAGCTGTTCAGTCAGCTTAGTGTAGGGACTGTTGAGCTTGGGCCTAAGGCAGCAGCCACAGCTGGTGTGCAGAACCAGCACTGTCTGCCTTTCTACCACTCTGACCTTAGGATTGTTTGTCCAACCACAGAGAAGTCTTGGTTTGACATCTGAAGCATCAAAGATAAATCGCTATTCATAGAAGGATTCTGGAAAGTCAGAAAATGGATGAGGGTGATTAAGGGCAGAGCTAAATATTCCTTTAGTGAAGTCACAGGAATTACATCAAGGCTAGTACTGGCAGATACTTTTCAGAAGCCTGTTAGCTACAAGAACAACAGCGAAAGCAGGAGTGCCAAATTTTGCCCAGTCAGTGGGCTAGAAAAGTAATTTAGGGTTTGCAGTCTCCAATTCCATATGACCTGAATCTCATTAAACAGCACAATGACTATGTATAATTCTTTATTGCCTAGATTTTCCTGTGCACTGGGACATAAGTCAAGGCAAACTGCAAATCATCTCTTATCAGATGTATTACAAATGGTCTTCTTTGAAAACAAGGGGTCTGAGGCCAAGGTTGGCTTTTCTTAGGCCATCTTGCCTACATGATAAGGAAACCTTAGCAGCACAACCGAAACAGTTCAGGAGGGTAACGTTGCAACAGGGGAGATTGCATGAAAATCTTTTCTAGTTAAGATCCTGTTGATCCTGTTTTATAATGTTTAATAGCAGTTGTTCACATAAATGAGTGGAAACCATGGTTTCTGAAGAAAGCATAATTTCTTTTGTACCTCTGACACTTTAAGCATGGCTAGTAGATCAGTATGGTAAACTAAAAATGTAACAAAATAACCACAAAAGTGAAGATAATATTGTCCTGCTAACTTGTTGCTGAAAGGAACAACTGCACTTGAGGAAGAATTTCTTCACAGTCCTGCTCTGCGTACCTCACCATGAAGACAAAGCTGTGAAAGTCAGACCTTACCGATAGCACTGTGACAACCATCACTTGTCTCCAAGTGGTTTTGGTGAGACACAGGGTAAGCAAGTAGTTTTGGACAGGTTGATTCTTGGTGGATTTTTTGTGGTTTGTTATTTTGTTTTGTTTTGTTTGTTTGGGGGTTTTGTTTGTTTGTTTTGTTGTGTTTTTTTTTTCCTGAGTTTAGAACGTTTTTTCTTTAGACACATGGTGACTGATTTCCAGGTATGCTGTGGATGCAGCAGTAGCTAGGAAGACTGCCTGGTTATTCCTGGTGTCTTTGCTCCACCACCCCTCTGTGTCAATAGAAATGACAACCCAGTGAATATTTTGTTCTCCAAAACAGAGCAATTTCTACATCCTTGAGGAGACTATCTTCACTCTTGTCATGCCTTCAGGTCTAGTGACTTTTGAAAACTGAGCTTCTTCCTCCATTCTCAAGAATCCAGGGTCTAAACTGAAAATACTAAGTACTACAAGACTTCTGATGCTCTGTTGTAAGCAGTGCTGCTTGGCTGCTACTTAGTCATTTAGGACATCTTTCATATTCTGCATCTAAATCATATAATGAGTGACTAAGAAGCCTCATAGGCATGTTGGGACATTTTAGTGTGCTGTGATAGCTAATGCTGAAGATGAAACTTCAGTATGGCCTTATGGAGAGTTGATTGTAAAGGGAGACTGTACTCAGAGTTTTCAAGCTGCTCTGAACTTCTCAGTCTTTTAAGGAAAAGTTATTCCACATGAGAAGGACTGTTACAGCAGCACAGTGGCTGTGGTTTCACAGCCTGTATTTTCCCAGCTGCCACTGTATTCTCCATCTGGAACTATCCAGGACTTTTTCCATACCTCAGCAGACCAATTTTTCCATTTCTCTACTTGCAAGTCACATATAGTGGTATACTATGGCTGCATGACCTTAAGGTAGCAAAGACAGATTAACCATGTTTGATTTGGTTTGGTTTGGTTTGGAAACCTTGATCCTCACACTGGTCATTTCCTGCCTCTCAGAGGTCATTGAGGACTATATATGCTGTTCTCATTTGAGGAAGAAGTGTGGCCATGGCTCATGAGGAAGTGGTACAATGTGTTTCAGAGTTTGATGTCATTCATTTTATGATATGTTGACTTCCTTACACAGAAAATGCAGGGTGTAAAAGCTAGAAGCTAATAAGATACCTTTTTTTTTTTTTTTTTAAAAAAAAAGGGAAATATTTCAAAACATTTGGCAGGAAACAAATCAGTAATACAGTAATTACCAACAAAAGTTTGGAGCATATCACTAAGCTTATACACTGCCAAGGCACAAGTTCTCCACTCCTAGCAAAGTTCAGACAACCCAGAAAGGATAATTTAGTCTTTTAGTTGCCTCTTGTTTAGTACCCAGATGGTTTGTTTAATTTGGGGGGGTGTGTGTGAAATCCAATTGGATGCACTAAACTGACACTGACTCTATTTAGCCCAGTGTGAAAACGCTACTTTATACACATATTTGTCCTGCTGAAATGGAGAATAACATGTATTTCTGGCACGGTAGCCACATTGGCAATTTCCTTGTGTTAAGTCATTGTTCACCCTGTGGTATTTACAATGCATCTAGGTTATCTATTACCAGCAGTGATTCTGAGTCTCTGTTTCCTACCTAGGGAAATAAAATGAGATTTCTAGCATTTGAACTGGTACTTCCCAAGTGCAGCTGCACTGATAATTCTGAGCAGAAGCCTAAGCTTGAGCAACTTTTGAGTTCAGGGCCTGAATCTGCCAGTAATTTTGCTGGGGTTTTGTCTTTGCTGCTTGCTATTCAAGTATCTGCTTACAGGTAAGCATCTTCAGTAGGGACAAACGCAGACCAACCTCATGGTGTGGGGGCAAGGAAGGAGTCCAAGCCCAAACATGACTATTAACCATGAGCCCAAGCTTTTTTTCAGGTGTTGCAGTTGGGAGTAACATTTGTGGACTAATGCATGGAGGAGGCTGGTTCGCTGGCTAATATCCATAAATAGTCTTTCCAAATGTCACATTAGAAGGCGAGACCCTGGCCCAGCAGTCTGCCTGTCCCACTGTTTCAGGCCTTTACTGAAACTCATTAGATAAAATTGCTTCACAGTGCCTCGTATGGACATTCTCTCTGAAACAGTCTGGACAAATTAAATTAATGATCAGTTTAATTTATTGAAGTGACAGGTAATGGATTCGGGATTGCTGGTGATAAGTTGAGTAAGGGCAATGAATCTGAGATCAAGCTGATAATTGTACTCCTGGGGAAGCATCCAAAAGAGTCAGAGAAGTAAAAATCTTTAATTAGCAGTAAAATATAATAGAAAGAAATGCTAGCAAGAATGTTAGGTTGTATATTGATATGCACAACTCTTACGAAGAAAATGACCATTCCTAGTGGTTGGATGAGAGGGGGTGGCCATCAGTCACCCTCTGTAACAGCTACATACTAAGGACTCTGGTCTGTCCCCTACCAACAAAGAAATATTCCTTGCATAAGCTTTTATATCCTAACTCTAACTGTCCCTACCTTCTAGGTAACATTTAGAATGCACCCCTGGAAAGGTGATGGAACATTTTATCCTTAACTCTGTCTCTAGGCATATCAAGGATAAGGGGGTCATTAGGAGCAGTCAGCATGGCTTTACCAAGGGGAAGTCATGTTTGACAAACCTGATAGCCATTGACGAGGACATAACCAGGAGGACAGATGATGGTAGAGCAGTGGATGTGGTACATCTTGATCTCAGTAAAGCATTTGATGCTGTCTCCCACAGCATCCTTGCAGCTAAACTGAGCACATGTGGTCTGGCTGATTGGGTAGAGAGGTGGATTGTGAACTAATTGAAGGACAGAAGTCAGAGAGTTGTGGTCAATGGGATGGAGTCTAGTTGGAGGCCTGTGTCTAGTGGAGTCCCTGAGGGGTAATTCCTGGGACCATTACTTTTCAATCTATTCCTTGACAACCTGGATGAGGGAGCAGAGTGTGCTGTCAGCAAGTTTGCTGGTGACACTAAACTGGGTAGAGCATCTGACACTCCTGAGGGTTGTGCTGCCATTCAGCATGACTTCGACAGGCTGGAGAGTTGGGCAGGGGGAAATTGAATGAAATTTAATAAGGGCAAGTGTCAAGTCTTGCACCTGGGAAAGACCAACCCATGGATCAGTGTAGGTTGAGGACTGACCTGTTTTAGAGCAATGAAAGGGAAAGAGAGCTGGCGGTCCTGATAGATGGAAGGATGACCATGAGGCAGCAGTGTGCTCTTGTGGCCAGGAGGCCCAATGGGATTCTGGAGTGTTTTAGAAGGGGTGAGTCTAGTAGGTCAAGAGAAGTTCTTCTCCCCCTTTACTCTACCCTGGTGAGGCTGCATCTGGAATATTGTGTCCAGTTCTGGGCTCCTCAGCTGAAGGAGGATAGGAAACTGCTTGAAAGAGTCCAGCCCAGAGCCACCAAGATGATGAAGGGGCTGCAACATCTTCCTTATGAGGAAAGGCTGAGGGAGCTAGGTGTCTTTAGCTTGGAGAAGAGGAGACTAAGGTCATCTATGCTTTTAAACCTGTGACGGGTGGGTGTCAGCAGGATGGGGTCAGGCTTTTCTCAGTGAAGCCCAGTAACAAGACAAGGGGCAATGGTTGTAAGCTGAAGCATAGGAGGTTCCCTGTGAACCCACATAGAAATTTTTTCCCAGTTCAGGTGCCAGGGCCCTGGAAGAGACTTCCCAGAGAGGGTGTAGAGTCTCCTTCTCTGGAGATATTCAAAACCCATCTGGATGTGCTTCTGTGTGACCTGGTCTAGGGAATCCTCTGTGGCAGGGAGTTGGACTTGATGATCTTTTGAGGTCCCTTCCAACTCCCAACATTCTCTGATTCTGTGATTCTGTGATTTGGGTGGAGAGGTGAGTAACATAGTCAGATATGTATAGCATGTACTCAGTTTAGCCCATTATCGTACTGAGGGGTGTCAGCTTTAATACTAAATGTCAGCTAAGTATCAGCTTTTAATACTAAAGTCACAGTTAATTAAGCAAAGGTCTCAGTCTGATCACTCTAGCCTTCATAATCTGGTTTGAAGCTGTGTATTCTATTATTTTGGCCTTGCCCTATTATTTTTAGCCAAAACAGGGCTGTCGTATTTTCATGAGATTCCCTCCTACTGACAGCCCAGCTTTCCCATTTGCAGAGATAACATACACATCACAGAGTCACAGAGTCACAGAATGTTAGGAGTTGGAAGGGACCTTGAAAGATCATCTAGTCCAACCCCCCTGCCACAGCAGGATTCCCTAGACCATAAACATTTCTTGGTGATAAGCACCTCAACCTTTCTCACAAAGAGCACTAAATCTGCCTACATTTCCTTCACAGAGAAAACTAAGCCCTAGTGCCACACCGAGCAGTATGTACATCCTGCAAGGACGTGCTATGGCAAGGCCAGAGGACAGCAAGGCACCAAAACAACTAGTGAATAACTATACATCTTGATAAACAATGGACGTAAGTATCCTTGGAGAAAGAGCTTGTTTCCTTTTTCCCTAGTCCTAAATTATTCTATACTGGATAAATGATGGTGAGGATTAAGGCAGCAGGGTAAACCCTATGCAGGGCATGCAATTGGGAGAGATCAGAGATCTTCCTTATAGCCTCCCTGTATTGGGGTCATCCCATCCCACCTCATCCCACCCATGAGCCTAAGTAACTGCTGCCTCTGTACCTTTGTTTGAAGTGAATGCTCTTTTGTGATGCTATGTTAAACTTGCCAGATATTCTAATGATTTTCTGTATGTAAGAATTGTGAGGAATTTAGCTGCTTATTGAACTGGCACACTGGATTTGTGATTAAATTCAGAAATTACAGAGTTTTGTAATTCTGCTGTAAAGAATATTCATAGACTTGTTCACTGGGACCTGGATGTCTGGCTTTTCCAAATAGTGGTGGGTATCAGCTTGCTGCATTTATTTCTTGATCAGCAGTACAACTGTAGATCCCTTTCAACACTACAGAAAGCACATACAAGGGACAGGTCTCTGGAAGTTGTTATTACAAAAGAGTAAATGCATCTGGCTTTTTTTGTTTGTTTGTTTTTCTCCACACAAATTCTTATTCCTGAGGGAGTGACAGTTATCATGGCAGACCTCAGGGGTCCCTTGTACGAAGACCAGATCTTAGTCTGTAGCAGTTTTACTGACTTAAGTTTCTGGATTAGCAAGATACTGGAACAGACAGCAGAGTTTCTCTGTGTGAATAGTGCCTGCGATATCAGTGGTGCTTCTCACCTCCTTAAAGCACATCACTAAAAAGAAGACTTAGAAGCACAGTGGGTGTTGGCCTCTTCTCCCTTGTGACTAGTGACAGGACTAGAGGGAATGGGCTTAAGCTGAGCCAGGGTAGGTTTAGATTAGATGTTAGGAAGAATTTCTTTACTGAAAGAGTGGTAAGATATTGGAATAGGCTGGCCAGGGAGGTGGTGGAGTCACCATCCCTGGAGGTTTTTAAGAAGAGATTGGATGTGTTTCTTCAGGGGATGATTTAGGGATAAGAGTAGTGTAGGGCTATTGGTTGGACTAGATGATCTTGAAGGTCCTTTCCAACTGTAATGATTCTGTGATTCTGAGTGCACAGCCTGCTCCTTCAGCAGCTGATTTGAGCTCAACTGTGCAAAGCACATCATCCCTGGGGGCACCTACCAAGAGCTGCTGGGGGTGACTTCTGTCGAGGGTTGGGGCTGGGCTGACCACCGACCCAGTGGCAGATGCTCTCTATTACTCCCTCTTCCCCACGGCACAGAAAGGGAAGGGGAATAATAGAGAGATACTTATGGATTGGAAAAGAAAACTAAAACTACTTTAGTGATGATAATAAATGAGATATGTACAAATATTTACAAAGATGTACAAAACCAATACCAAACTCAAACCCTCCTTGATCGCAAATATGTCAGAAGCATCACTGATACTGCACCAGAAGGCCTCAGCAGCAGACAGGGAACTAGGCTCAGGGGCTGGATCCTGGAACTGGATTCATGAACTTATGAATCAGGATCGAAGGCAGAACAGGCAGAATTCTTCTGAGATGCTGGCTGTTGAAGGAGAGTGAAAGCAAGAGGAGAGAAGAAGAAGGAACTGGCTGTCTGCTTTATATCAAATATGACTTATGTGGGATAGAATACTTGGTCAGTTTAGGGTCACCTGAACTGTGTGCTCCTCCCTGTAGGTGCAGCCTTTACTCTGCACCCGCCAACATGAGACACAAGATTTATCAGTGACCTTGGTCTGCATGCCAATCCCTGGTAGTAAATCTAAACATTAGGTCTTAACACTGCTAGAGGCAGGCAATGTCTGTAAAAACATGCTGTTAACTTTAGAAAGTGCAGTTACTTAGAGGAGCAAAAAAGGAAAATCACTGAACAGAATTAGTTCTGTTCTAAACCGAACCAGGACTACTTCTCACTTCCACTCATTACAGCAAAGCTCCACCAGGTCCTTGGAGGAGCCTCTCCTGCTCTGCATGGTGAGATCCATGGGAGACACAGTGCTCCTCAGAGACTCAGAAATGGACATGTAATACACTTGGGAGGCTAAGGAGAGTGCAGCCAAATTTTCTTAAATGGAAAAGCTTTCAATTTAATTCTCTCTTTTTTTTTTTTTTTTTTTAACAGCTTAAACCAAAAAGTAGAACAGGAGTGAAAAGTAAAACTTAAACAAAATTGAGTTTAAAGTCTCTGGAGACAGGAGGATAACTGCCAGAAAAACCAACTCTGGATATGAGTAGAGCAGACTTCAGGAGGCTCAGTGAACTACTTAGTAATGTCTCCTGGGAAGAAGCTTTTGAAGGTGCTGGGGTATATCATAGCAGGTCACTTTTCAAGTAGTACCTCCTAGGAGCACAGGAGCAGGCAATTCCAAACTGTTGGAAATCAAACAGGTGAGGCAGAAGGCCAGCTTGGCTGAGCAGGAAGCTTCCTCTGGTGCTAAGGCAAAAAAGAAAGTGTATGGCCAGTGGCAACAAGGTCACATGATGTGGGAGGACTACAAAGATGCTGTCAACCACAGTAGGGAGAAAATTCACTCAGCAAAATCTTAATTAGAGTTACTCAGTTGGTTAGTATTGTGGGTGACAATAAAAACGGTTTGTTTTAAAATACGTTAATAGCAAAAGGCAGACTAGAAAAAACATTGACTCATTACTTGATGAGGATGGTCACCTCACAAAGAGGGACATAGACAAAGCAGAGGTGCTTAACGTTGTCTTTGCTTCAGTCTTCAACATCGATGATGGACTCCAGGCCCCAAAGAGCCATGAGCTAGAGACCTATGACTTTAAGAATGTTGAAGTTCCAGCCAGTCCTGAACTTGTGTGGGACTTGCTACTCCGGCTGGACCCCAATAAATTTATGGGCCCTGACGGGATTCATCCAAGGGTACTTGAAGACTTGGCTGATGTCATTATGAGGTCTCTCTCAATGATCTTTCAACATTCTTGGGAATCTGGAAAAGTCCCAGTCGGCTAGAAGCTGACAAATCTAGGGAATCCTGCTGTGCCAGGGGGGTTGGACTAGATGATCTTTCGAGGTCCCTTCCAACTCCTAATATTCTGTGAAATGATGTCCTGATTTTCAAGAAGGGTGGCAGGGATGACCCTGATAATTGCAGGCTTGTGAGTCTCACTTCTGTGTCTGGTGAAGTTGTAGAGAATATTGTTTTGGGAGCTATTGAAAAACATCTGAAAGACAACAAAGTCATCGGTTGCAGCTAGCAAGGGTTCACAAAGAGAAAGTCCTGTTTAACAAACTTAATTTCTTTTTTACTACAAAGTTGCTCATTTAGTTGACCAAGGGAAGACAGTTGATGTAATCTTCTTGGATTTCAGTAAAGCTTTCAATTCTGTCTCTCACAGTATCCTTCTGGACAAAATGTCCAGCACACGATGACACAAATACATAATGAGGTGGGTCAAAAATTGGCTGACAGGTCAGGCCCAAAGTGTTATAGTAAATGGGGTTACATCAGGCTGGCCACCAGTCTCTAGTGGGGTTCCAAAGGGAGCTGTTTTAGGGCCAGTGCTCTTCAACATCTTCACTTGGCTGCAGGACTGGAAATTAAACTAAGTTAGTTTGCTGATGACATTAAATTGTGAGGACCTGTTGACTCCTTCAAAGGCAGAGAGGCCGTGCAGAGAGATCTTCACAAATTAGAGGGCTGGATAATCAACAACTGTAGAAGTTTAACCAGGGCAAGTGGAAGATTCTGCAGCTGGGACAGGGTAACCCTGCACATACCTACAGATTGAGGAAAAAGAGATTGGGGAGCAGCCCCACAGAGAGGGATCTGGGGGTACTGGTAAATGGCAGCTGAATATGAGTCAGCAGTGTGCCCTGGCAGCCAAGAGAGCCAACTGTGTCCTGGGGTACTTGGAGCACTGTGTTGCTAGCCTGTTGAGGGAAGTGATTGTCCTGCTCTGCCCTGCTGGCATCATCTGTGACATTGCTGTAGAGCCACTTAGTTTTTCATTGTCAGTGTTGATAACTTTTACTGAATTCAAATGTAAATACTATAAATATATTTCAGAGAGGTCCAATAGTATGCTAGGGTGCATCAAGCACTGCATTGCTAGCCCGTCAAGGGAAGTCATTGTCCTGCTTTCCTCTGTGCTGTTGTCTCCTCACTTCAAATACTGTGTGCAGTTTTGGGTATCACAATATAAAAAGGATATAAAACTACTAGAGAGCGTCCAAAGGAGGACATGAAGATAATGAAGGGTCTAGAGGGGAAGCAATATGGCGAGCAGCAGCTTGGTTTGTTTGGCCTTGGGAACAGGAGACCTCACTGCAGTCTATAGCTTCCTTATGAGGGAAAGTGAAGGGGCAGGAGATGATCTCTTCTCTCAGGTGACTAGCAATAGGACTCATGGGAACAGCATGAATATGTGCTAGGGGAGATACAGGTTGAGCATTAGGTAAAGGTTCTTCACTCAGAGAGTGCTGAGCACTGGAACAGGCTCCCCAGGGTATTAGTCAAGGTGGCAAGGCTGACAGAATTCAGGAAGTGTTTGGACACTCTCACAGTTGTCCTGCGCAAAAGGCAGGAGTTGGACTTACTGATCCTTGTGGGTCCCTTCCAACTCAGGAGATTCTATGGTTCTAGACTTCTTGGCAGCTTTGTTTCACTTGCTGCTGTTTCTCAAATATATCAAAGCTCTTCGCAGCCTAGTGTTGAAGAAAAAGCTCCTATTTAAATACAGCCTTTTAAGCCCCTGATAAAGGGGTTTTTCATACTGCTGCTTGTTTAGCAAATAGCTCATTTTATGTCTGCTGTGGAAATGTGCATGGCGAGTATAAAGGAGGTTCTGTCTTTATTTGAAACTCCCATGGCGGTAACATTATAACCCTCAGGTGAAGTAGGTACAGTGTAAGAGCAGGTTTGTAAAACAAATTACAACTCTGTGCAACAGGAGAGCAGTGAAAGTAAAGGGCTGTATCAGAGGCTGAAGGCAAATTATTCTTTTGATTTAGATCATTTTGGGCTACAGAACTGCATTAAAGACTAAGATCCCTCGGTTGCTTTTAGGTCTGTGTGCGCGTGCACATGCATGCGCATGCACATGCTTTTTAAAGTCCTGTTACAGAAACAGATGAATTCTATCTGTCTCTGCCAAGTGCCATATGTTTACAGCTGAGTCATAAACCACTTTAAAATAGGGGCTTATAAAGGAAATACTGATACATCCTTAAATATGTTGATGTTAATAGACACTATCATAATAAATCCCACAGAGATTTTCAAAATAATTTATATTGTCCTGTAAGAGGGTATACTGGCTTCTGCCTGAAGTGAAGCTTGTCATTTCTGTTCTTTGAACATTTTGAGTCTTCAATGACATCTAAGATGTCCTGAATTATATCATAGAATCATAGAATGTTAAGGGTTGGAAGGGACCTAGAAAGATCATCAAGTCCAACCCCCCTGCCAAAGCAGGGCGCCCTAGATAAGGTTACACAGGAACGAGTCCTGGGGGGCCTTGAATGTCTCCAGAGTAGGAGACTCCAAAACCCCCCAGGCCAGCCTGTTCGAGTGTTCTGTCATCCTTACTGTGAAAAAGTTTTTCCTCACATTACCATTAAACCTCCTAACACTTCTAACACTTCATAACCTATCTAACACTTCAGAGGGTGCCTATATGTAGTAAAATCATGTATTTGATATCTGAAAGTTTTTCCAGTTGCAATGTGGGAACCGCAGCCCTTTTCAAACATGTGATTTTACCTATGTGCGTGTGATACAGTGCAAAAAGACATTCTAGATTCTTCCCTATTTTTTATGTCCTGAAATAAATCCCAATATAAAGGAACTGTCCTAAGTTTTGGTATACTTGATGCAATCACTAAATTCCTGCTTTTGTTAAAATTCCTCCTAGAAGAAACTACCATCTTGTCATTTTCTTACATATTTCAATAAGCTTCTGACTTTCCTATAGACAACAGTAGATGGAAGCACGTTGCAGTATTTTGCATTACCTGTAGGTAAAACCTTTTGCCCAGGCTCTCATAAGCATATTTGGAGAAGATCCTTCCATGCAGCTATCAAGAGGCAGCCACCTTTGGGGTGAAGTAGAGCAGCTGTGAAGCAGCATCGTGACTTCGCTCCAGAACATGAATCTTGCCTGCCACACCTGAGATGACAGCAAAGCTTATCTATTGCCTGAGTGTGGTGACATGATCTGAACTTCAGCTGTGGCCCTGGGGATAACACCCCCTCTCTGAAAAGTGGTATGAGCAGTAAACAGGGCTGTTAAGCACAGGAGTGCTGCTATTCTGTTGGACGTTGCTTCAGCCTTCCCTGCAGGTACCTATCATGGCTTTACCTTCTTTTACAAAATCACAGAATCATTACGGTTGGAAAAGAGCGTCAAGATCATCTAGTCCAACCGATAGCCCTACACTACTCTTATGCCTAAATCATCCCCTGAAGAACCACATCCAACCTCTTCTTAAAAACCTCCAGGGATGGTGACTCCACCACCTCCCTGGGCAGCCTATTCCAATACCTCACCATTCCTTCAGTAAAGAAATTCTTCTTAATATCTAATCTAAACCTACCCTGGCACAACTTAAGCCCGTTGCCTCTAGTCACAAGGGAGAAGAGGCCAACACCCACCTCCCTAGAATAGCCTTTCTGGTAGCTGAAGAGAGCGATAAGGTCTCCCCTCAGCCTCCTCTTCTCCAGGCTAAACAACCCCAACTCCCTAAGCCTCTCCTCTTAAGGCCTGTTCTCCAGACCACTGGAGAAAAGAACACGCTCTCCAGTACCTCGATGTCCTTCCTATATTGCGGTGCCCAAAACTGCACACAGTACTCAAGATGTGGCCTCACCAGTGCCGAGTACAGTGGCAAGATCACCTCTTTGCTCCTGCTGGTCACACTATTCCTGATACAAGCCAGGATGCCATTGGCCTTCTTAGCCACCTGGGCACACTGCTGGCTCATGTTCAGCCTGCTGTCCATCAGCACCCCCAGGTCCTTCTCTGCTGGGGAGCTCTCTAGCCACACCTTCCTGAGCCGGTAGCGCTGCTGGGGGTTGTTACAACCAAAATGCAGGACAAGGTCTAGTGACAGTACATTTTCTTTTGCAGTTGTTTTTTGTTGTTGTTGCATTTCCATGTTTTTCCCCATGGAACAAAGTGCCAGCAGACTGCTGCAGCCTCCTACCCAGAGTGAACCCTGTGGGAAGAAACTATGCTGACCATAGAGTGAAAAATTGCATGGTATGACGAGGCCTAAAGACAAGGTAGGGAGTGTTGGACAGTTGGATGCTGGGGCCACATTCTCAAAGGGAAATAAAAAGAGGGACAGATTGTTTTGGGGTGAAATGCTCAACCAGATGGAGACAGGAAAATGCTGAAAAATACCTGTGACAGGTTGTAAACAAGGTGACTCACACTATTTTTGTCCTCTGACCTGTGGTGTGACTAGTGGTTATCACAATTCTAGCAGTAAAAATAAAATCATAGCATCTAGCAGTAAAAATAGAATCATAGAATAGAATCATAGAATTATCAGGGTTGGAAGGGACCTCAGAGGTCATCTAGTCCAACCCCCTTACAGTGAGTAGGCACATCTCCAACTAAATCAGGTTGCCGAGCACCCTGTCCAGCCTCACCTTGAACACCTCCAGGAATGGGGCCTCAACCACCTCCCTGGGCAACCTGTTCCAATGTCCCACTACCCTCATGGTAAGGAACTTTTTCCTAATATCTAATCTAAACCTACTCTTCCCTAATTTAAATCCATTACCCCTTGTCCTATCACTACAGGCCTTTGTAAACAGGCCCTCCCCAGCCTTTCGTTATGACCCCTTCAGGTACTGGAAGGTGACTATTAGGTCCCCCCGAAGCCTTCTCTTCTCGAGGCTGAACAATCCC